>CM065479.1:35580210-35628980 GCA_032873175.1 Leptopilina drosophilae
GAAACTATAATAATTTTTTTTTTTTTTAAGTTTAACTAAAACTACTATATACAAAAGTGGTTTTTTTTATATAAATGAAATCTGACGTGTCCACACATACTTAAACTTAACTATATACAATATATTGACACGCAGAAATCATGAGAATCGACTTAATTAATTTTCATTCGAGCAGTTATCAATTGGAAGTTTACATAACTTCGTGATTGGACGCAAATATTGAGAATTTTTAGTTCTGACTTTAACTGATCTTACAAGATTTTCTTTATCATAAAAGCATTCAATTACGCGACCGAGTTCCCATTTAGCAGGTGGGAGATTTGTGTTTTTCAAAAGAACCAAATCATTTATTTTTAAGTTAGGTCGTCGAAAACGCCATTTCGTACGCTGTTAAAGCGAGTGCAAATAATCTTGAGACCAGATCCGCCAGAACTGTTCGTATTTCTTTCGCATTTTTTGCCAATTGTTTAATCGATTGTCATTGTGATCTAAAATCGAGGGTAATGGAACGCTTTTTAATGCGGATCCTACCAAGAAGTGTCCAGGGGTCAAAGTATCAAAGCTCGAGATATCGTCGTTTAAAGGTGCAATTGGACGAGAGTTCAAACACGCCTCGATATTGCACAGAAGGGTTGTGAGTTCTTCTGCTGTAGGGGTGGAAGCACCAAGTACTCTTTTTAAGTGATATTTAACACTTTTCACTCCGGCCTCCCAGAGCCCCCCGAAATGAGGAGCTGAGGGGGCAGGAAGTGCCATTCTATTGAATCTGAACTTAGAAAATTTAACACCGTTTCATCTTTAATCATTTTTTTGAAAGAAATGCGTAATTCTTTTTCAGCGCCTACGAATGTAGTTCCATTGTCCGAATATAGAGCACTTGGTAGTCCATGTCTGGCACTAAATCTTTCTAGTGCTGCTATGAAACTAATCGATGTATAATCATTCACTAATTCAATGTGAATAGCGCGAGTGGAAAAACAAACAAATATAGCTATATAGGCCTTGTGACTTTTATTTCCTCGGCCTGCTGTGTTCCTGACTAGTATTGGACCTGCATAATCTATTCCAGCATGTTCAAAGGGTCGAGAAATTCGAATTCTGTTGTGAGGCAAGTTGGCCATGAATTGTTCCCCGACAGTTGCTTTTTCTCTAACGCACGTGACGCATTTGTGAATGTGATTTTTTACTAAATTACGAGCGTTTAGAATCCAATAATTTTCACGCAAAACTCTCAACATGAGTTGAATACCCCCATGGAGTGTTTTTTGGTGAATGTGATCAATCAATAATTCGGAAATTCGACATTTCGGTAGAACAATAGGGTGTTTTTTTTCCGTAGGTAAATCTGAAAATCGGAGTCTTCCTCCCACGCGCAAAAGACCAGTTTCGTCGAAAAAGGGATCGAGTGAAACTAAAGGACTTTGTTTATGAATCGTGTGACCATTTTTCAATAAATCGATTTCTTTTGAGAAGAGTTCGTTTTGAACATTTTTGCACCAGAATTGTTGTGAATTATTTAATTCAGCAATTTTTAATGTAATTTCTTTACAAGTAACATCGCGAGATTTGCATTGATTTATAAATCGAAAAATGTAAGCAGTAACTCTTACCAAATGGAGCCAATTTGAAATTTCATTGGGTAGAGAGAATTTTGTGGTGGTGTTTTGTAAATAAACCTTTTTAGTTTCTAGATCGGTTTTAGTATTGTTTAAAAAATTTTGATCGGGCCATTCATTTTCTTTTAATTTTAACCATGCAGGCCCGTGCCACCACAAGGTTTTTTCGAAGATTTTTGACGGAAAAATTCCACGAGACGCACAATCGGCTGGATTTTGTTCCGACGGTACGTACCTCCACTTAGCATCAGGAATTTCGTTTTTTATAATTTCGACATGATTGCCTACGAAAACTTTTAAGGTGTAGGGGGGTTTTCGTAACCAACACAACACTATGCTCGAGTCACTCCAACAATTAATTGATTGAATTTCAATTTTGAGAGACTCGTGTACATATTTGATCGATTTTGAGAGTAAAGAAGCAGAGCATAACTCTAAGCGTGGAATAGTTAATTTCTTGATAGGTGCAACTTTTGTTTTAGCAAATATAAGAGTAACTTCGTTCTTTTCTTGATTTTCAAGTAATAAAAAAATGACTGCTGCGTATGCATGTTCGGATGCATCGCAGAATCCGTGTAAATGAGCAGAAATAGTTGAACTACCATAATTCGTCCACCTGGGAATACTAATTTTATTCAGAGAAGAAAGTTGTTCAAAGAATTTTTTCCATTTCAAGGATAGAGAAGGGGGTAAAATTTCATCCCAGTCTATTGACAATTTCCAGAGTTCTTGTATCATGATTTTAGGAATAATTACTACTGGAGAAAGCCAGCCTAATGGATCAAAAAGACGTGCAATAAGCGATAAAAATTTTTTTTTTCGTAGGTTCCTCCCACTCCGGAAGTTTTATAACCACGTTAAATGCGTCATTTAATTGACTCCAATTTAACCCTAGGACTTTAATGTTATCATCGTCTTCGAACGGTTTTTCGAGAGCTAAACCATGATTTTTAGGATCAATTCCTGCAAGCAAATTTGAAGAATTACTCGCCCATTTTCTTATATGAAATCCACCCTTTGCTAAACAATTTATTACATCATCACGTTTTTTAATAGCAAGATTTTCGTCGTCATCTCCTGACATGACATCATCGACATAAGTATCGTGTAGTAAAATGGGAATAGCTAACGGAAAATTACAACCTTCGTCATCAACCAATTGTTTAATGACTCGTTGTGCTTGAAATGGTGCGGGTTTAGTCCCGAAAGTGACTGTTTTTAATGCATATGTATCTATTTTGTCTTCGGGAGAAAATCGCCAGAAGATCAATTGATAACAACGATCTCGGGGATCAAGAGATATTTGACGAAACATTAAAGTTATATCCGCCGTAAAAACGTAGCGTAAATTTCTCCATCTTAATATGATAGAGACAAGATCATTTTGCAATTTGGCACCTGCTAAAAGGTGATCATTTAGTGAAGTACCGTTGTTTGTATGCATATAGGCATTAAATACAACACACAATTTTGTTGTAATCCTATCTGCTTTTTGGACTGCAAGGTGTGTTAAATAAACGAACTGGTTTGTGTTTTTAGGTTCGGGGTCAATTTCCATGTGTCCTGTGAGAATGTAGTCTCTTAAAAAATCTGAATACTGAATTTTGAGTTCGGGGTTTTTTTTTAATCTTTTTTCTAGATTAAGAAAAGAAGAAAGTGCAATCGTTCGCGAATCTCCAATATCGATTGGAGGACCATTTTTGAAAGGTAATCGGACGCCATATCGTCCATTGGGAACTCGATAATGAGTCGATTTAAAATGATTTTCACACTGCTCATCTTCAAGGGAAAGGGAACTTTGCGTTGGAATTTCTTCTATGTTCCAAAATTTTTGTAAATCCTCAGTTAATTCTCGAAAATTTGAATGATGAACATGAATTTTTTTGTTTGAATGCGATAAGGGTTGAATAGATCCTTATAATATCCATCCGAATACCGAATTTTGTGCGATAAGCGAATTGTTATTTTCTTTATGTACCCCGTCGAGAATTATAGAACCATACAAATCAGCGCCAATGAGAAGTTCAATTGGGGCCCGTGAGGATGGATCAGGATCAGCTAATTTTAATCCCTTTTTGTATGCGACTGTATCACGCAAGTCAATTCTAGTCGGTGTGTAAGCAGTAATTCGAGGTATAATTAAAGCACGAACTGGAAAATTCTGATTTTTATCATAAATGGATTTTAAGTTAAATATAGCAACATTTTTTATTAAACTTGTTAAATCACCTCCTATACCCGAGACGCGTGCTTGAACTCTCTCCTTTTTTAAATTCATAATTTGAGATAAATTTTCAGAAATAAAGCTTGCATCAGAGCCTTGATCAATCAAAGCTCTGACATTCATCGAACGTCCGATTTCAGTTTTAATCTTCACCCATGCCGTAGCAAGTAAAACTGTTTGATTTTGAAAATTTACATGAGAGGAATTAATATCTAATGTATTTGAAGGATCAGAATCGTTTTTATCGTGAGAGCTTTCAGGACTCTTCTTAGTAGGAACCGCTTTACTAGAATCTATATCATTCGATTTATGTAAAAGGGTGTGATGTTTCCTTCTACATTGCATACAAGTATATTTACTTTTACAAGACTTTACTTCATGCCCTTTACATAGACAATTCGAACAAATGTTATTGCCACGCGCATAATTACATCGTTCGGTGGCCAAAAGAGCTTTGAATTTATCGCAAAACATTAATCTGTGAGTTTCGGAACACATAGGACAAGATCCTTTTGTCGTGAAATGTTGGGCATGTACTGTATTCTTTTTATTTTGAGGCGTTTGTTTTTGTTTGTTTTCCGAAAGTTTTGAAGTGTGAGAAGCGGGCAGAGAAGTATTTACTGCTTCTAATGAACGAATTCGCATATCAATGAATTTCAAAAGATTTTCAAGGGTAGGATACGTAGTATCCTCACCTAAATGTGTTTCCCAAAATCTACGTGTGCCCTTGTCTAATTTTTGAGTCAAATGAAAAACTAAAATGTCGTTTCAATCATCGACGTTTCGATTAAGAGCGCGCAATGAATTTATCGATTCAGAATATTGTGCCCGTATTAGTTTCAAACCGCTCAAGTTATCGGATGTAATCGTCGGAATTGAAAACAAATTCTGAAAATGAGCATTAATAATAACCCGTTCGTTTTCATATTTATCGAATAACACTCTCCATGCAACTTCGAAATTCGCGTTAGTCAAAGAAATGTGTGAAATCAATTTAGCCGCTTCGTCGGTTACAGTAGAAAGTAGATAATGTAATTTTTCTACATTCGAAAGTTGAACACGATTTTTTACAAGAGAAGTGAACATGTCACAATAGGATATCCATTCTGTCACGATTCCGGAAAATTGTGGAATGTTTATTGGGGGTAATTTAATTTGAGAACTTACGACCTCTGTTGCTTGCTGCTCTGTTGCTGTGGTACCGCTGTGTGATGGTCCCTCGAAGGTAGAGAGTTTTTCCTGCATGAAATCGTATGCTTGTAGATACTCGTTCTCTGCTTCCTCTGCGAGATTTTCCGTGAAGAACGGCAGCTCTTCCCTCTCTTGTTTGGTGGCCCATAGTTCGATGAGTGCACACGTCTTTTGACAGGTAGTCCAATACAAGTCAAGTAGTTTAAGCCTTCCTTTTAGTACGGACAGGGTTTAATGTTTTACACCAAGTTTATTAACATTGGTAATAAAATTTGCAATGTATCGAATAGTGCGATCGAAATTGGCAATCTCAGCGTCAAGTTCGATTGAAACTTGTTTTGGTGGGGCCATTTTATTAACCACTGGAACTTACACACGTGTTGCAATCTTGAATGTACAGTTTTTTCATATACGAACACTGTTAACAGTTTGTATACTCGAACATCATTGTCACCTATAGTACTAACACTACAAAAATGGTAAACAATGTCTTTCGAAATTTCATTTGAGCTAGGAATCAACTGACCCAGTGCCAGCTGAGAAGCATCAAGTTAATTTTCAACGTGAAATGGAAATGTTTGTAAGAAAGATAATACCGGTTTCGAAATTAATTTCAAGTCCAACACGGATTTATCGTAACTTTTCACAACACTTTCAAGATTGATATAATGACTATCAGAATTAGTCATCGTTGTGTTTATACTTTATAAGAAAGAAAGTCTTACAGACCATTTTCAAATTCGAATAAATTTGTGACACTATAAATTTTAAAACACTGTGTGAACTCTTTAAAACTTGCAGAATATTGTTATTGTAGTCCATTTCTTGCATTCAATAATTTGTTGAGCAAATATCCGGCTCGAAGGACCATTTTATGTTGAGGAAAGGAACAATAACTGTGGAGATAAGAGTTCACAATTTTTAATCATAGTTCACAAACTTTATTTAATTGTAAATTGAAATTACACAACATAGAAAACTGTTTTATAAACTTTCGTTTTAAGAAAAGAGAAAATTGAAACAACATCTATCGTTTGATACATGTTTTCACGAGGAATTACAATGTGTCCTCTTCGTTCGGAAATCACATTGCTACTACTCATTCGGCATTCGCACACTCAAGCCCTTTATCTAAATCACGTGATTTGAAATACAGTAGAAAATAAAGAGAGAATATTCAAGAATATATGTATATGAAACCAGTTTCGATTCTGAACATGCACAATTATCCTTAAATAATAATCACACACTGGTTATGTGTTACACATACACTCACACATGTCATATACATAAAATATTTCCCATATACTCACACATATACACACAATACATACACATGTATACTCACACATATACACACAATACATACACATGTATACTCACACGTATACACACAATACATACACATGTATACTCCCACGTATACACACAATACATACACATGTATACTCACACATATGCTCTCAATTCATACACATGTATACTCACACATATACACACAATACATACACATGTATACTCACACATATGCACTCAATTCATACACTTGTATACTCACACATATACGCACAATACATACACATGTATACTCACACGTATACACACAATACATACACATGTATACTCACACATATGCACTCAATTCATACACATGTATAATCACACATATGCACTCAATTCATACACATGTATACTGACACATATACTTATATACTTAATAAATAAATAATAATTTATTAATATATATATATATATATATATATATATATATATATATATATTATGTATATAATACATAACATATTATACATACATATTATGTACATAATCCTTATTATATTAATTCCTTGTTGGTTCCGTTCTTCGTCTGACCATGCGCAGTAGCGTCCTAACCAACAATTACTTTTTTCTTATAAACATGCATACTTTTTACATGCACAATTATCCTTAAATAATAATCACACACTGGTTATGTGTTACACATACAGTCACACATGTCATATACATAAAATATTTCCCATATACTCACACATATACACACAATACATACACATGTATACTCACACATATACACACAATACATACACATGTATACTCACACATATGCACTCAATTCATACACATGTATACTCACACATATACTTATATAGGGGAGAATGGGGAGTTATGAAGCATGGGGAGTTGTGAAGCACGGCCATAGATCTCGCATAGTAATTGTTTTGATAGATGTCACTTACTCTGAATATTTTTTCACCTAATATCTTTGTTTTGTAATTGGATTCATTCCAATAGAAGATATTTTCCATATCTTTCAAGACAATGTGTTCAATTTTTCGTTTATAAAGTTTTTTTGTGTGCTCCATTTTGCAGAAATCTTACAAAATTCGCGAACAAATTAAAAAGATAAGTTCACCCATATAATACCCAGCAATGATTAGGTTCTCAAAATTTAAAACGATTTATGCAAAATCGCAATAAAGAATATTTACCAAAAAATATAATTTTTAGCGATTTTTATTAGTGCTTCACAACTCCCCATGATTTTTAAAAACTTGAAAAAGCAGCTTTTTAGTCCAACTGCAAAAAATTGTCGATTTTATTTTATTTCATGCAAATTCTTCAACCAGTAAGCATATTTGAAGACCCTCTAGAGATTCAAGTGGAGAAAATTTGAAATAAAAATTTCTTTTTGAAGTTACAACTCATAAACAAAGCGTGCTTCATAACTCCCCATTCTCCCCTACTTAATAAATAAATAATAATTTATTAATATATATATATACTTAATATATTATGTATATAATACATAACATATTATACATACATATTATGTACATAATAATTTATAAATATATATATATATATATAGTTTATATATACTTAATACATGGCAAAATTTTAATTAGGTATTTTCAACATTTTGTTAAAATCTGTTCAAAATTTCAATTATTTTTATAAATAATAAAATTCTTTTCTAAAATTCGATTATTTAAAAATATATATATATATATATATATTATTATGTACATAATATGTATGTATAATATGTTATGTATTATGTATATAATATATTATGTATATATATTAATAAATTATTATTTATTTATTAAGTATATAAGTATATGTGTGAGTATACATGTGTATGAATTGAGTGCATGTGTGTGATTATAGATGTGTATGTATTGTGTGTATATGTGTGATTATACATGTGTATGTATTGTGTGTATATGTGTGAGTATACATGTGTATGAATTGAGTGCATATGTGTGAGTATACATGTGTATGTATTGTGTGTATACGTGTGAGTATACATGTGTATGTATTGTGTGTATATGTGTGAGTATACATGTGTATGTATTGTGTGGATATGTGTGAGTAAACATGTGTATGAATTGTGTGTATATGTGTGAGTATACATGTGTATGTATTGTGTGAGTATACATGTGTATGTATTGTGTGTATATGTGTAAGTATTGTGTGCATATGTGTGAGTATACATGTGTATGTATTGAGTGGATATGTGTGAGTATACATGTGTATGAATTGTGTGTATATGTGTGAGTATACATGTGTATGAATTGAGTGCATGTGTGTGAGTATACATGTGTATGTATTGTGTGTATATGTGTGAGTATACATGTGTATGTATTGAGTGGATATGTGTGAGTATACATGTGTATAAATTGTGTGTATATGTGTGAGTATACATGTGTATGTATTGTGTGTATATGTGTGAGTATACATGTGTATGTATTGTGTGTATATGTGTGAGTATATGGGAAATATTTTATGTATATGACATGTGTGAGTGTTTGTGTAACACATAACCAGTGTGTGATTATTATTTAAGGATAATTGTGCATGTAAAAAGTATGCATGTTTATAAGAAAAAAGTAATAGTTGGTTAGGACGCTACGCCGCATGGTCACTCGAAGAACGAAACCAACAAGGAATTAATATAATAAGGAAAGGATAAGGATTTTCAACATTTTTTAAAAATCTGTTCAAAATTTCAATTATTTTTATAAATAATAAAATTCTTTTCCAAAATTCGATTATTTAAAAAAATTTAAAATTAAAGATTTGAATGTAATTAAATTTTTGCGAAGAATTTTATTAGTTTTGAAAATAAATTAATTTCAGAGAAAAAATTTATTATTTATAAAGATAATTCAAATTATGATTCTCGTCAAAATGTTATAAATAATAAAATTCATCATGGAAATTCAATTATTTTCAAAAGTAATAAAATACTCCGCAGAATTTCAATTATTTTCAAATTTTTTTAAATTTCTCGTCAAATTATCATTATCTTCAAAAAATAAGAAAATTCATCATGGAAATTTAATTATTTTCAAAAGTTCAGATAACATACTTTGCAGAAATTCAATTATTTGCATAACTTTTTTTACATTTTCAAAATTTCAATTATCTTTGTAAATATCAAAATTCTTCTTCAAAGTTCAATTGCTTTTAAACATTTTGAAAAAAAATCTGTTCGAAAATTCAATTATCTTTATAAATAATAAAATTCTTCTCTGTAATTCAATTATTTTCAAAGAATTTTAATAAAATTCTTGTCAGAATTTCAATTATTTATATATTTCTGTACATTTGTAATTATCTTTATAAATAATAAAATTCAACCTAGAAGTTCATTTATTTTCAAAAGTAATAAAATTCTTCGCAGAAATTCAATTATTTTTAACATTTTTTTAAAATTCTCATCACAACTTCAACTATTTTTAAAAATATCAAAATTCTTCTTCAATATTCAATAACTTTTAAACATTTTTAAAACAAATCTGTTCAAAATTTCAATTATCATTATAAATAATAAAATTCTTCTCTGAAATTTAATTTTTTGCAAAGAATTTTAATAAAATTCTTGACAGAATTTTAATAATCTTTATAAATAAAGAAAATTATCCTAGAAATTCAATTATTTTCTAACATTTTTTTATAAAATCTTATAATATAAAATAATGATTTTATCACTCGGTCGTCTTTAATTCGACTCTTCGACTAGGAGTAATCGATGTCTTGATGTTTTATAACAATTTTTTATAAGTAGTTAAATTTCAAAATGTTTGAATTTGAATCTTTTGATGAATTTTAATTATTATGGAAAAAAAATAATAATTAAATATTTATTTAAAAAAGAAGTTATTGATGTTTTATGAAAAATTTGAATGAAATCTGTAAATAAACTTATCAGAAAATTTTATTGACTAAAACTGTTTCCTTTAACTTTAATTTTCTAAAATCTTTAAATGTAAAATTTTAGTCCCGGCTTTTTCCCGGTTTCCTCCCGATTGATTTTTCTCCCAGGTTTTTCCCGGTTGGACGGACACTCTGTGTATTTATATATATAAATTGTAAATATTTAAAAGAATAACTAATAACTGTATAATAATTTTTAATTTTTATCAATTTTCAATAAGATAATTGTTGATTATAAAAAAAGTACTGAATTAATTTTGTTAAAAGTTATTTAAATAAAAGTTATAAACAATTAAATATTCATAGGTTTGCACAAAATTATTAACTTTTGCTCATCTTTTTAGACAGGTCACATACACTGAAAAAAATGATAATGTTAATTTTGACATACAAGTATGGTTAGGATGTATAGCTGAAACAGCAAGACCGTGTACTGCTGTTCTTAAAATACAGTATTCGTGTTCTCCGCATACATATTATTGTCTCTCAAATACATATTGCTGTTCTACACTGCGTATGGCTGAAACAACAATACTGTATGCCAGTATCATATCTACCAATATAATATGTCAGAATTGGCTATATTTATGGCAGTACTATAGGGGAGGGTAGGCTACATTGAAGCGGGTATTTTCTAAAGTCCAAGAACTAATTAAATTTTACAAATTTTGATCAGGTTTTCGTATCAACATTAAGCTGAAGTACTCCTTTAGTTAATATACACGTTACAAACACAAATTATTATGTTTAAATAATTAAATTTAATTTTTTCTAACAAGTTGCACTTTTCTTATTTTAAAGATTCTGTGTCTACATTGAACCACCTTTAATAAAACACTACAATTTACTTCAAAAATGATATTTCCACTTACACATTGTAAAAAATATTATTTTTCACTCAAAAAAATAGAAAATTGTTGTTAAAGAGTTATTATTTGTTAATATAGGAGATTAATATATTTTGATGTCAGGTTAGGTAGGTAAAGTGACAGTTTGAGTTTATCTCGATCACAATTGTGATGAAAGCATGTCTTCTAGTATTTTTCTTACTAATTAGTAGAGCAGACAACTATACCACTCTTAAAATTGAAAATTCTTTGCTTTTTCGGGTGGTTCAATGATGCCGCACTCACTGCATTCACATGACATTCACAACAAAAATTTTTTATAATAAATTTATGTAAGGCTTAAAATTCTTTATCACATCGGAATATTCAAGTTGACACCGTAAGCGACATAAATCACAAGTTTACTAATTTTTAAAACTTCCTATTTCAATAAAAAAAATTCATTATATTTCCACAAAATTTTTTGTTTTGTACGTGAAAAACAGTTTTTTTCGTTTTTCTTTGTAAATAATAAACCTACGTGCTCGAAATTTTTGGACGTAGTCGCTTTCGGTAATACTAATTTATATATTAAATACGAAAAAATTCAACTCAGTCATTTCTTAGAAAATTAAAGTGGTTCACTGTTGACGCTGGTTCAATGTAGCCTACGCTCCCCTAAATATATTTTTTTCAGTGAATGTACTTGATTTTTTAGGGTAATAATTTAACAAAGTTGTAGGTAATGTTTTTTTTATTTTGTTCTGTACAAAATATTACATACATTAAAGAAAATGTTAAACAAACAAAATATTATCTTAACAAGCACAAGCATAACTGTTAACAAAAAATAAAGATCAAACACATACACTGAGAAAAAAATTATTTGATTCAAACAAATTTTGTTTAAATCAAACTTAAAATTTGTTCAGTTTAAGGGGAGGTACCACCCCCAACTTTGACCCCATTAAATTTGAATTATTAAAGTGGGTTATATTTTTTTCTGGCACCATTTTTAACCCTAAAATATATAGGATGATCAAAAATTTGAAATTTTAATTTTTGAAGAGGTTACAATTTTTATCTTTTCACTAATCGCATATTTTTGGTAATCCATGCGAGAGGTTGTTTACAGTTATAAAATAAGATTAGAAAAAAATGCGTTAAAAAATATTGAAAAATGTAAGAGAAGATTAATTTTGAATGTTCAAATTTTACAACTTTTGACATATTTCCAAAGTCCTGGACCAATAATCTTTTTGAGAATATCAGTGTTTGCAAAAATTTATTCCCTATATGCAAAAACCATGTCGAATAATGACCAAGAGTCACTACCGGAAAATTCCCGGTAAAATCTTTTGACATTTGTCTCCATATTTCTCAGAGAATTTAACCTCAAGAATAAAAATATACCACTATAAAATCTTCAGGATCGTGTTCGTGATTGAGATGACTTTTTATTTATTATAATAGTCACGTTAAGCATACAAATTGAAAATCTACTATCAACATATTCAACGGATTTCGACACTTAAGTGAAAAAAATTAATGGACATCATAACAAAAGGGTTTAAGCACCAATTTTTTAAATTAGGATTTTCCCATTTAAGAAATAAGTAACTATTTACACATTTCCATTAAAAATTTTCTATTTTATTGAGTTTTTAAACAGTTTTCAATGAAAAGTAGAATTATAAAATAACCTAAATTTTTAATAAAATTGTAATAGCAAAAATTGTTTTAACTTTGAATTATTGTTATTATTTACATGAATATAACAATTCAATTCGAGAATTTGTGTATTGCTTGATTTCAAAACAATCACTTAATAAATAATTTTTTGTTGAGATAAAACTCTTTAAAAATTTACTTTTATCCATTTACTTTTTTAATCCTATAATATGAAAAAGAGTATATTTTTTAAAATAAAAAATATCGTTAAATTAAAATTAAATTCGTTAAATCGTTAATTTTTATCAATGAAATTTTTCTTCTAGATTAAGAAATACACAAATTCTCGAATTGAATTGTTATATTCATGTAAATAATAACAATAATTCAAAGTTAAAACAATTTTTGCTATTACAATTTTATTAAAAATTAAGGTTATTTTATAATTCTAATTTTCATTGAAAACTGTTTAAAAACTCAATAAAATAGAAAATTTTTAATGGAAATGTGTAAATAGTTACTTATTTCTTAAATGGGAAAATCCTAATTTAAAGAATTGGTGCTTAAACCCTTTTGTTATGATGTCCATTAATTTTTCTCACTTAAGTGTCGAAATCCGTTGAATATGTTGATAGTAGATTTTCAATTTGTATGCTGAACGTGACTATTATAATAAACAAAAAGTCATCTCAATCACGAATACGATCCTGAAGATTTTATAGTGGTATATTTTTATTCTTGAGGTTAAATTCTCTGAGAAATATGGAGACAAATGTCAAAAGATTTTACCGGGAATTTCTCGGGAGTAAGTACCGGGAATTTTCCGGTAGTGACTCTCGGTAATTTCCCGGGACCGATTCCCGAGAACATTTTCACGTGAGTTAAAATTTTAACATCTGTCAAAATTTTAACTCAGAACAAAAAAAAATTTTTAAAGATATTAAAATTTTAATAATTAAAAATAATTAAATAATAACTCAATAATTAAATTTACTAACTAAATTAAGAAAAAATAATCTTTTTATAATAATTTTTTTACCTATTTTTTTTTAAATTAGTTCATTACCCTTAATAATTAAATTTACTAACTAAATTAAAAAAAATAATATATTTAAATATCCCTGGGACGTATAATGGATATCATTTTAAATTTGGCTATTTGGATATCGGAATAATTTTTTAAATTCAATAAGTTTATATAAATTGAACTGATTATTGTTACCCGGGGTTTCATTGGAAAGCTGAATGCGAATACAAGGTCATAATTTAGAAATTCAAAATGGCGGATTCAATATGGGGAAGATTTTTTTTTTTTTTTTTTTTGAAATTGCTAAAATCAGCTAAATATTGTTACGTGGGGCTTTTAAGGTAGCTGAATACGAAACCAAGGTAATAATTTAAAAAATTAAAATGCTAGATTCAATATAGCTGAAAAATATTAATTAAAAATTAATAAAATCATCTGAATATTGTTATTCAGGGGTTTTTTGGGTCGCCGAATGAATATTAAGTCCTAAAAAGGACTTATTGAAAATTATTAATTACAATTACAGTTTATTAATTACATTATTTAATTTTTTTTTTAAATAAAAACTTACTTGAAATAATATGGTTATATTAAATGAGAAATCAATAAAATTTTGATGCTAAAACACTTCTCTCGTAGATTTGTTTTAACTTGCACAACTTTTGACTGTCATAGCACAACTGCGTTGAGAGAAATTAGGAACAACTAATATTTATCATTTTTATCTTTTCAAGTTCACTTTATTTCGAAAAAAAAAAAAACTTTTCAAAACAAAATACTGCTCAGCTACTTACTCAATAGTTCGACATTCAAAGATTTTAATATAATGGATACTACAATGTTTTTATACTTTGCAGAAATAAAATAATAAAATAAAAATGTACTATAAATAAAAAAATTATAATTAAAAAATAAGTTAAAAAAAAATTTATAATTACGTACTATTTGGGTATTATATATTATTAAAATAAATAAAAATATTTATTCTTTAAAACAACTATAGAAATTGTTTAATGTCCTAACAGGAACAAAAGGATTATTATTCAAATAAATGTTTCATAATTTAATATATATTTCTTCTCCTAGGGATCGTAAGACCTTGTTGTTGGTGGAGAAGCTTACGGGCCTAATTGGGCAACGTCTCTGGACCCCTTTCTCTCTCTCGTAGTCTGTCGGTGAGGGCCCACTCCCCGTAAAGGAGGGACCGTCCGGGCAGCAGAGGGAGTAGAAAGGTGAGGAAGCGACCATTGGTGGGAAGTAATGACCACCACTGGAAGCGGAGGAGACTGTTGCCTGCGGGGCCTTAACTAAGAAACGGTCCCTCTGGTTTCCGTGGCAAAGGAACTAGAGTATTGAGCGCGAGCTCTGCCCCCAATCTAAGACGTACGGATACGTGTCGATGGATGGATGGCACCAGGGTTACCAAAGCCGCCGCGTGTCCCGGTCGGATCGGCCGGATGTTGGTCTGGGCTGTACTGGCCGGGCTGTGAACCCGTAAAGCTCGGGGGATCGGTCCGGTTGGGGCCCTGGCTGGTGGACGGTCGATCTGTCCGGGGCACTGTGGATGGTGGTGTCGCAAACGGCGGTCAGGGATACCGGGAGACCTCCCTGTACTAATTTGACTCCTTACCCCTACATGCGGGGCTCTGTAGGAGTGGACATTTTTGTTTTCCCTAGCTACTCGTGGGACTTATATGGAATCTCATTTTAAGAACTTCTTTAGAGGAGGAGTCTTCATTTTGTCGCATCCAACCCGGAGGCTAAAGCTTGGCTTACAAAAACCGTGGCCGAGCTAAGGCCCTGGGAAGGAGCGCGATTAAAGGTCAGTGGAGTGGAGGTGCTCCAAAGGATGCTGAAGGCTACGGTGCGGATCCCGGGTGAACCGGAGGACGTGCAAGTGGTCTTCAAGACTCTTGAGGCGTACAACCTCTCACTGAAAACGTCAACTTGGCGCCATGTCAATATTGACGGACCTCAGGCGGCTAGTATGGCTGAGAGGAACTTTCTCTTGGTTATACAGGTCCCTGAGAGTCAAGCGAGAGCTTTTGCTGCTCTCGACTTCAGACCCTTCTATGACTTCGGTCGGGTAACCTTTAGGGTTGCTAGCCTTGGTCAGGATGGGTCTGAAGAAAAAGGGGCAAGTGAACAACAACCATAATGGCTGCCCGTAAGCTTACCCTTAAACAAATTAACTTGCATCACAGTAAAGGCGCCTCAGCAGTTTTGATGAGGGGCATGACTAGGATGCACTCAGGCATATCACTAATTCAGGAACCATGGTTAGTTCGAGGTGCTATTAGGGGACTTGGGGGGGCTGGCTTTAATGTTTACAGGGATCCCAAGGCTACCAAACCAAGAGCGTGCATCCTTACGAAGGGCATTAATGTTGTACCTTTGCTGGACCTGTGCACTGGAGACCTGATGGCGGTATTGACCGACTTCGAGGGTATCGGAAGGATGGTCATTGGATCGGCTTACTTTCCGTATGATAGCAAAGTTAATCCTCCAAATGAGGTATGTAAATTGGTGGATTACTGTGCAGAGAGGGGACTGCCCCTTTTGTTGGGCTGTGATGCTAACTCGCAACACAGGGTGTGGGGGAGCTCAAAGAACAACCAAAGGGGACAGGAGCTATTGGAATATCTATTGGGAACAGGACTGGATATTCTAAACACGGGTAAGGTACCGACATTCAGTAATGCTGTCAGGGAGGAGGTGATTGATATCACCCTCTGCTCGTGCAGTATTGCACACAAGGTAAGAAGATGGAGAGTATCTAATGAACCTTCACTTTCTGATCATTTACAGATAGTCTTCGAGCTGGACGCTGTGGTCCCTTCGGAAACCAAGTGGATTCGTAATCCCAGGAAAACGGATTGGGCTAAATACAGCGCAGAGCTGAAGGAGACACTTTCTGTATTACCAGGCAGGATTAGAGATCATGAAACCCTGGATGAGGTGGCTGGTACTTTTACAACAGCCATAATAACAGCTTTTGAGAACAGCTGCAAACCAACGAAAGTTCGTTCGGCAAAAGAGACCTACTGGTGGAATGAGAGGCTAGAAAACCTCAGAAAAGAGACCAGGAAGTTATTTAAACGTGCTAAAAAATACCGCACGGCTGACAGTTGGTCCACATATGCAAAAATGAGGGACAACTATAGAAATGAAATAAGGAAGGCACAACAGGATAGCTGGACTGCCTTCTGCTCCAGCATCGATAAGGGCAAAGAGGCAGCGCGGTTAGACAAACTGCTTTCAAAAAACCCAGATGCAATTTTAGGCACCTTAAGACTGCCTAACGGAGGATTTGCCGAGTCGGACGAGGAGACTTTGGCTCACCTGGTCCAGACCCATTTCCCAGGCTTTTCTAGATCTGAGAAGGGCGGTCCCGATTCTCGGCCTCCGAGTAAACTACCGCAGGCTGAATATAGGCCGCGGAGACAGTTGGCTAATGGAATCGTGACTGCTGAGAGGGTCAGGTGGGCCGTGGAATCCTTTAGCCCTTATAAGTCTCCCGGACCAGACGGCGTTTTCCCCGTCCTTTTGCAAAGGGCGATGGATCAGGCGGTCGGACCGTTGGTAAGGCTTATCAGGGCAAGTCTAACTCTTGGATATGTCCCAAAAGCGTGGAGGGGCACTAAAGTCGTCTTCATACCAAAGGCTGGCAGGAACGGATATACCTCACCAAAGGATTTTCGTCCAATTAGCCTAACATCTTTCATTCTGAAGTTGGTTGAAAGATTAGTGGATAGATACATCCGCAGTGAGATCTTAAAGCAAAATCCTTTGCATAGAGATCAGCATGCCTATAGAACGGGATGTTCTACAGAATCAGCCCTTGCCAGAGCTGTTAACTTAATAGATGGACAGCTACAGGATAAGGGTTTCGCAGTGGGTGTTTTCATGGATATAGAGGGAGCTTTCAATTATACCTCCTCGGAGATTATAAAGGAAGCCATGATCTCTCATGGTATTCCTACAACCATTGTTGACTGGACCTGTCACATGTTGGGTAACAGGAACCTATTAACAACTAAAGGGAGCTCAACCCTTCGAGGAACAGTTAATTCTGGATGTCCTCAGGGAGGAGTTCTATCGCCCTTACTTTGGTGTCTGGTAGTGGATGAACTGCTAAGACTCCTCAGTGAGAAGGGATATCATGCGATTGGTTATGCGGACGATATCTTATTAATCGCTCGCGGTCCTCATCTGGATGTATTACTAGGTGTGGTGCAGCGGGCGTTAAATATGGTAGATGGATGGTGCGGACAAACTGGTTTGTCAGTCAACCCAGCAAAAACGGAAGTTGTTATTTTCACCAGACGATACAAGTGGAAAGCCACATGTATGCTAAAACTGGCTGGAAAAGAACTCCAATTCACAGAGAAAGCGAAGTACCTAGGAGTCATCTTGGATAGTAAGCTTCTTTGGAAAGAACACTTGGATGAGAAGTGTAATAAACTCACAGCTACTCTATGGCAATGTAGGAGAGCTATAGGATGTAGCTGGGGTCTTAAACCGGATACACTTTTGTGGATCTACGAATCGATTCTGCTTCCTAGGCTGACCTATGCGTCTGTGGTCTGGTGGAGCAGAGTTGAACTTAAAACGGCAAAAGACCGGTTGGAGGGCGTAAGAAGACTGGTCCTGAGGAGCATCACTGGTGCTGTGCGCACTACGCCCACGATGGCCCTTGGTGCTCTTCTGGGACTGGAACCTTTACCCCTGATCATTAAAGCAGAGGCGGCGAAAGCTGCCCTGAGATTAGGTGGGGACAGAGGCCGTAGGGAAGTTGGCAGATGGCGTCTCCCCAGCAAATTGGTGGAAAAACCCATTCTCAATATGATTAGAGATAAGGTGACTCCACTTTACCTCTTTAACAAGAAGTATAGAATAAGTATACCTAATAGAGAGGATTGGCATGATGGGCCTGCCCTTCTTCCCAGAGATGCTATTGTCTGGTATACGGACGGATCGAAGGGAAGAACTGGCGCGGGCGCAGGTGTCTATCAAGAAGCAGTGGGGGTGGCTCTCGCATATAGTTTGGGAACCATCACTACTGTTTTACAATCCGAAATTGTAGCGATTCTCTACGGTGCTTCTGAGGCTCTAGAGCGCTGCCAAGATAGAAATATCTATATTGCTTCGGACAGCAAGGCAGCCATTTGCGCTTTGAAACGATATGTTACGACATCCCAACTGGTCGGAGAGTGCCACGAGGCGCTCAACAGGCTAGCTGGAATTAACCGTGTTACCCTCATCTGGGTCCCAGGACACTGTGGAATTAAGGGTAATAACGAAGCGGATGAACTAGCCAAAGAAGGTGCTAGGAAACGATTTATCGGACCAGAACCAATAGTTGGTGTCTCCAACAAGTGCCTGACTTTGGAATTTAAACAATGGCGGACACTAGAGCACCAAAAAGAGTGGCGGGCAGTTGCAGGTTGTAGACAGGCCAAAGCACTCATTGGGGAAAACTTAAATCCTAAAAGAGCGGCGGATTTCCGCAGGCTTAATAGGAAAGAGGCGAAAATCATAACAGGTTTGTTAACAGGCCATGGAGATTTACGCTATCACAGGCATAAGATGGGCATCGTCGAGGATCCCAAATGCCGTAAATGTGGTGAGGAAAACGAAACCTCAGCTCACATTCTGTGTCGATGCCCTGCCTTGGTGAGGGAACGATATCAGATCACAGGTTGTTACTTCCTTGAGGAAACAGCAATCGCTACTAAAGAACTGGCCGCGGTCCTGTTTCTATGGAAGGGGCTTTGGGCTTAGGTCAGGCGGTTTAGTAGGACTTTGGGGACGTAAAGGGATTATCCAAGCGTCAGCGGCTGCTAAGCGGCTGCAACCCTAATAGTTAATAATAATAATATATATTTTAAATTCTTCAAATCTAATCAACTTTGTTTCTAAATTGTACAAAACAATTTCTACTTATAATACTATTTCAAATTATTCTTTTTTAAATTATTAATTATAAAATTGTGTTATCACATTAAAAATTTAAAAATTCTTGATATCATTTTTTTCAATAAGAAATGAAAAACAACATTTTTCAATTTCATTTAATAAATGAACAATTTAATATTTTTTGTAAATGACAATTTGAAAAGACAATAATTACGTATTTATAATATATATCAATTCTATTTTAATGTATTATTATTATTTTTTGTTTTATAAAACTTAAATGTATAAATTAATAATTTTAATAAAATTAATAACAAAAATTCATTAATTACAATTAATAATTTCCTAAAAGTATAGTGCTATACAACATATATTAGTAATTAAAAAATTAACAGTACAATAGTATCCGAGCGAGCGTTAGCGAGCGCGGAATTCATCGCTAGTTTCAATAAAAATGTAGAAGTGATTATTTACATTTCTTGCTATTGTGATTATTTATAAACAAAGCAATTAAGAAATATCCATACAATAAACTTTTAATTATAACTAGTGTTCGTTGTCGCCTGCGACTGTACATTTATAGTTTTGACATTGAATAATTATAAATTTTGCTATTAGTTAATATAACTATTATTAGTTATTTTTAACTGTAAAAAATGTTCGAAAAAGAAAGTGTTGTTAGAGGATGGAAAAGGACAAGAAATTAATTTTGTTGGAAACAAAATAAAAGAAAATGTCAAAGAAATCGAGTAAGTTTTTTTTCAAACTTTTACTTTTGTGAACCATAAATTATTTATATAAAATAAATAATAATAATATATTTTTATTTTTTTTAATCAGTGAAGAAAATAATAAATATTTTGAAAAAATTGTTTTATTAAGTACAATGTTCGTATATTTGAGAGATGTTTCAAAAAATTTTAATTTTTTAATTTTATGAAATTTTGTAAAAACAAGAATAATAATGTACTTCAGAATTTTTTTTATTTAATTGAAATAAATATTTTTCTGAAAGCATTTTTAAGAAGAAGCAAAAATTTCGCCTTCAATTTGTAATTTAATGAAAAATTAGTATTAACAATTTTTCAAAGTACGCATTGAGGAAATATTGTTTTACCTTGGATTTAATTAATTAGTTAATTTTATAAATATTTAAACATATGTGTTTAAAATTTTATTTTAATTGCTATATTGATATTAATTAAAATTTATGAATACGAAGTGATATTTATTAATTTTTCTTAATAGGGAGAAGAATACATTTCAGTTACTGGAAAATTAATAGTTGCAAAAAAGTTTGTTGATGTTACATCTTGTTTTTTCAATAATATTATGTTCACCTGCAGCCGCAGGTGAACATAATATGTGAGTGGTAAAATTGTGAAAATAGACATATTTCACGTCTCTATAGGTTAAGTTGAAGTCAACGCGCAGCGCGCGTATTCTTTACAAATTACATAACTTTTTTGTTTGTTAACTAATTTATTTGAAATTTTCCAAAAAACTTCCTTAAATATTGAGGAACAACTTTCTCACTGCAACTTTGCTGAACTCAAAACTTCCCCGCATACTTTTTCTCGTTGAAAGTTACAAAGCTTCATTGTTAACACGTCATCATTTATAATAAAAAAAATATAAACAATGAATAGTTTTTTAAAGTTTTAAGACTTTTTCAGTTTTAGGAGACCCTAATGAGTATACATACCAAATTGCAATCAAATTCATTTATATTTGTAGTGGATAATGCGATTTATGTTTTAAAATTTCACTAGTCACTAAAACAGCGCGCTACGCGCGCCCTATTTTCTCTTTTTTTCTATGGCAACTGTTACATCGTTGTAACTTATTTTTCAATATTAATAATAATAATAATAATAATGGAAATAACAATAAATCATTGTTATTAACACATTACTACCAATTATAAACTATTATTAATTAATGAAAATAGTAATAATAAGAATAATAAAATAATAATTAAATTTAAACAATAATAATGTTAAAAACGAATTATTATTTATAATAACAAAATAGTAATAATTATTGTAACAACAATAACAAAATAAGAATAATAAGTAATTGCAATAATAATAACAATATAGTAATAAAAATAACAACAATAATAATTAATAATAACAACATAATAACAAATTGTAGCAATAAATAATAATAATTAATGATAATAATATCAAAATAATAGTAATTAATTATAACATTAATAACAAATAATAATAATTAATTGTAACAAGATAATAATAAATTGTATCAAAATAATAATTAACAACAAGTTCTAATAATGTTAACAATAATAACAAATTGTAATAACAAATTAATAACAAATTATTAATAATAAATTGTAATAACTATAAATAATTAACAAACAACATAAAAATATAATATTAAATTGTAAAAACATATGAGAAATTAAATCATATGTTTATGTTATTGAATTTTAAAAACGTGGTTTGCCTCACATTCATTTACTGGTTATATTGAAAGACAATTCGAAATTATTAACATCAGAAACTGTTGATCGTTATATTTCAGGCGAGATTCTACATGAAAATGTTGATAATCAGTTGCACAAAATTATAATGCAACATTATATTCACGGTCCTTGTGGCGACTGGTGTTTAGTTGATGGAAAATCTTCTTTAAACTTTCCTAGATCTTTTGAAGAATAAACTATATTTGAAGATGATTGTTATGTGAAATATTGTAGAAGATTCACTGGAAAAACTTACAAAAGACCAAATGACTACATTGTTGATAATCGTTAAGTTGTTCCCTATAGTCCCAGTCTTTCTAAATTATTTAATTGTCATAATAATGTGAAAGTTATTTCCACTATAAAGTCTGTTAAATACTTATACAAATATATTTATAAAGGCCATGATGCTGCTTCGATCCTTATAATTAATAATAACAGCGAAGCTGTAATTAATCATGATGAAATAAATCACTATAAAGAAAATAGATATGTTGGACCTGTTGAAGCAGTATGGAGAATATTGAGTAAATCTTTGGGGAAAAAGTCATAGTATTAACCGTTTACCTATATATTTACCAAATGAACAAAATGTTATTATTTCGTAAAGGAAAAAGTGACATTTTTTCTTTTGATTTAGATAAGAAAACAAAGTTAATAGTTTACTTTGAGTCAAACAAGCGTGACAGAAATGCACATCAGTATTATTATTCACCAATACTAAAACACTACACATGAGTTCAGAAATCTCTACAATGGAAAGTTAGAGAACGTAGTGAAAAAGTATTGGGAAGAATATATTCTTTTAATTCTTTGGATGTTGAATTGTTTCGTCTCAGACTGTTATTGCTTACAAGGAATGGGGCAACTTCTTTTGACACATTGAAAACAGCTGATGGAACAGTACATATGACATGCACATCTGCTTGTTTAGCTTTAGGGTTTATTGATGATGATAATAAGTGAAAAATTGTTTGAGCGAAGCTGTTGTCTAGATGATGCCACAGATGCTTCGTCAATTATTTGTTAGAATTTTAATTCATTGTCGTCGAGTGTACTCTAATTAAATTTGGGATGAATTCAAGCAACAAATGTCTGAAAATTATAAAAGAACATGTGAAGAAAATAAGGCTTTGCGTAAAGATTATATAAATATAAAATTTTTGCTTGCAAAAGATGGACACAAGTTAACTGATTTTAAGGGATTAATGGATATAAAAGATAATGAAAAATTATTTCATGTGAAACATGTTATTAATTGTCAAGAAGAAAGTGTTATTAGTAAAGAAATATATAAAAAATTTAATGTTCAACAAAAGATTGTTGTCGATTTTAGACAAGTCTTGCCTATAAAAGAGCGAAGTACCAGAAGCGAAATTATTAGTTTATCTATAAAAAATAGTTTATTATGGAGTTGTTCTCATAAATTTTCATTATCTCAAAATGTGAGAGCATTACCTAAAGAATTTGAGTTTATAAATTTTTTGTTAAAAGTAGGAAATGGTAAAATTAATGACCTACATGACAATATTCAATTACCAGAATCAATTATTGAAAAAGGTCAGATAGATATTGATCAAGATATATATATATATATATACACTACCGGCAGAAATTGTCGGTACGAACGACGGGCGAGCTACGAAAAGTTGCTGCCGAAATTAAATTAACATATTTTATTAATGAAAAATGATAGAAACTTGGTTCTTGGATCGTTTGAAAGCCAATTAAATTCTGCGTCGTTTGATATATAAATGAAAATTATTTGATATTTTTGAGAGATTCTATCACCTAAAAGATTTTGAAAAAAAATTAATTAATTTGTCTATTTTTGTACACCATGTTTGTGTTGCTGCACATTCTAGAAAAATTTAGAGAAAAATTTTAAACTCTAGCAACTTAATCTTTAAAGTCTCAGCTTTTATTTGAGCCTTGAAAATTAAAAATCCGTTCAGTAGTTTTTGAAATATCTAAAAAAATATCCTAGCATGTTGTTTTATAATTTAGGCGGTGATACACACTTATTGCACTCTCGCTGCTCACCTGGTTCGTTGCGGTAGGGCCGAATAAGCGGCATATAGAGTGGGGGTCATATTTAGAGCCCTTATTAAGTTTTTTGTAATTTTAGATTTAATATTCATTAAAAATTTAATAATTGTTAAAGTTAATTGTTATATACATAAATAAGTTATCATTTTACGAACTTTCATGATAAAAGATTGGATAAATCCAAGGTTCAACATTTGGTTCCAAATTACTAACCAATTTTAATTCTTTACTTGATTTGTTATAAATTGTAACATAAGACTCTAGTATTAAACCTTCTGAATTTGTATTGAAAATTGCGGCAACCTCATTACTTTTTTGAAAATTGTATCTTTCTTTAACAAATCCTTTCTTTAAAGTAAATAATAATTGTAGTTCCGGAATTTCGGTATTATTTAGTTCTGCTAAAGCAGTCTCTGTCTTAATTACTTCAGACATCATCAACAAAGACTTTGTGAAATTGTGACAATCTCTTATTAATTTTTCAATAATTAACAATAACTCTTCATCTAAATTGTCATGTTTCTTTAATCTAACTGACAGCATCTTCTGGATCATGAATGAATAATTCACCAAAAGAAGGATCATCATCTTTTAGAGGATATAAGGCATTAATCATTTGAAAATAAATTTGACTTTGAATTTTGTAACAAAACGGCCCTCGCCTATTACCTTTAAAATTGACTACATTAGCATTTAATGAAGCAAAAGCAAATAAATTATTATATATTCTAACATTAGCTCTAAAATGATCAGAATTTTTGTGCAATCCACCAAACAAACTTTTTAATTTACAAGGATATTCTACTAAAGGCAATGAAACACCACCATGCCTACAACAATCATTAAAATATTCTTGTTGTTAACTTTCTCTTTTGCAAAATGTTTAGCCTGACAATGTCTGCAATTAACAGACATTTCACTAAGATAGTTTTCCTTTTTATTTAAAGAACTATCAACTGATACTGTTTTTAATTTAATTATTTGACGATATGCTTTTGAGTAAGCTGCAAAATTTTTTTCTAATCTCTGGTTCGAAGTGTTATCATTTCTTGCAGATGAAGGTAATATCATCGTATCATCATCTTTTTCTACTTCATTTAAAGAGTTTAACTTTATTTTTCTTACTTTATTTCCACCATTAATTACACAGCCACACAAAAAAAGAAAAGTGTCTTGATCTGGGGTCGAGACATGTATATTCCGATGTATTTCGATGTGCTGAATCCGAATCTGCCATCAGAATTTGGCCAATGGGTCCTGGTTTCGCCCTAACTTCAAAAAATACCTTAAAATCGCTAAAATGGTCACTTTTGAATGATCAAACTTGAATCTAAGCGCATATTAGTAAGTTTCTAAGGTCCTTTTTTTAATAAACTATTCTATAAGCTTTTCAATTGAAAATTCATATAATAAACTAAATCTATCGAACAAAACCTCAAAAATGCATCATGAAATTTAATATTCAGGTCTTTCTGTGATTACTGATTACAGACCCCATGTCCAGTTTCCAAAATCCAAAATGGCGGATCCAATATGGCGGACACTATTATGAAAATTTGTTCAGATTTGCTTGAAAATCGTTACTCTGGGGGTTTCCGGAGTCGCTGATGACGAATTCCATGTCCGTTTTTAAAAATTCAAAATGGCGGATCCAATATGGCAGTCTTTATTATTTTAACGATTTTTTTTAGATTTATTACTTGCGGTTTTTTGGGAACATCTCTTCTGTCCATTGTCTTGCTACTATACCGTTTACTTTTTCCTTCAAATGACCGATGTAAAGGGTTTCGCTTACGTTTTTTACCTTTTCTACTCGTTTCTCTCTTCAACATCCAACAAAAGTCAGCCACCATTACCTCATCCCAACTTCCCTGATATCGTTCTTCCATCAATTTGATATCTTGATGAAATTGCTCTCCTTGTTTTTCGCTGTAAGGTCCGCAATTTTCGGGAAACTTATTCAGATGTGAATCGAGGATGTGTAGTTTTAAACTCATTAAGCATCCTAATTTTTGAAAGTTTTTAAGCATTTGGGCTACAATTTGTTTAGATTCGGGACTCTTATTGTTTCCTAGAACATTTGTTAAAACTTCTTTGTAACTTTCCCAAGCTGCCCTTTCAGTGTCGGTCATTTGAGAAACGAAATTCGTGTCTCTAAATAATGCTCGAATCTGTGGTCCATCAAATACCCCTTGTTTTAATTTAGCATCAGAAACAGTTGGAAATTTTTTCGCAATGTACTTAAAGCATGGACCGTCCTTATCTAACGCTTTTACGTATTGCTTAATTCCACCAAGCTTAATGTGAAGAAATGGAAATATAATTTTTTCGGGGTCTACCAAACTCTGATGAATGACGTTGTGAGAACCTGGTTTAAACGAATCTCTTGAAGGCCAATTTTTTTCTTGTAATGATTAGCACGATCTCTGCTATTCCATAGACACAAGAAACATGGCTCTCTCGTGAAACCCGATTGTTGACCCAGTAATATTGTTATAATTTTAAAATCAGCACAAATTAACCATTTGTGTTTTTGACAATTCACTTTCTCTAGAAGCATTTTTATATTATTATATTCTTCTTTGATTTGTGTAGAATGAGCTATTGGAACAGGAGCGTAGACATTTGTATTGTATATTTTTCATCTTTCGAATTTTTTGAGCGATACAACATAAGTCTACAGGAGTTACAAACAATATGAGGAACCCAATTTGTTCCTTGGTGTAATAATTTACGACCGAAACAATTTTCGTACAGATCTTCTACTTCTTTATCTATTTTTTCCGCAGGGAGCTGACTTCATATTTGCTACAAATGTAACAAAAGGAATCGGGACTTTTGTTATAATTATGTAGTCGAGAAGTCACTTTTCTTGTAGCATTGGACTCTTTATCAGCCAAGCTACCCATTAATGAAGAGCTAAGGTTGCCGGATGACGACGTCGGCTTTCCCAACCTGACTAGACGCCGATACTGGGGTTCCTAATCCCTGCATCGTAAAACATTTTCTTCCTGTATCTGCCATGACGGCATGAACGCCGTTAACCCAGGGACTCTGCCAGTATGGATCCGTTGCCCACCGTCACCACATGGAGGTGCTCTGGTTACAGATACAGTCGAAAAATGCTAACAAGGAGAGATTCTGAACCATGTTCAGCAATAGCATACATTTAAAGATTGAATACACACAATAAATATATCGACTTGAAATTAATTACTAGAAATATTTAAGGGTGAACAATTAAAAATTGAATGTCAGATTCGTTATCAGCGACACCGAAAACCTCCAGAGTAACGATTTTCAAGCAAATCCGAACAAATGTTTATATTAGTGTCCGCCATATTGGATCCGCCATTTTGGATTTTGGAAACTTGACATAGGGTCCGTAATCAGTAATCACAGAAAAACCTAAATAGTAAATTTCATGAGCTTACAAAATTTGTATTGCGCAGTGTATGATATAATTTGTTTGTTTGGAAGCTTAGTTATAATTTTGAGGTTAGGTTCGATAGATTGAATGTTTCATATGAATTTTCAATTGAAAAGCTTATAGAATAGTTTATTAAAAAAAGGACCTTAGAAACTTACT
The DNA here is from genome assembly GCA_032873175.1 of Leptopilina drosophilae. Classification (NCBI taxonomy): domain Eukaryota; kingdom Metazoa; phylum Arthropoda; class Insecta; order Hymenoptera; family Figitidae; genus Leptopilina; species Leptopilina drosophilae. The sequence continues at coordinate 35,608,035 of CM065479.1, forward strand.
AATATGCGCTTAGATTCAAGTTTGATCATTCAAAAGCGACCATTTTAGCGATTTTAAGGTATTTTTTGAGGTTAAGGCGAAACCAGGACCCATTAGCCAAATTCTGATGACGGATTCGGATTCAGCGCATCGAAATACATCGGAATATATAAGTCTCGACGCCAGATCAAGACACTTTTCTTTTTTTGTGTGGCTGTGTTACTTATGTTTTATAGTCAGTTTAAGATATTTTTAGGTTATAATCTACTCCACTTAATTCAGTTCTAGAACTATCAACAGTCATTGTTCTTAATTTAAGTCTTTGACGATATGCTTTTTGATAATCTGCAGAACTTTTTTTAACATTGTGGTTTAGAATGTTATCGTTTTCACCATTTCTTGCATGCGAATGTAATACTATTGTATCATCATCAGCTGTTTTCACTTCTTTTAAGGATTTTAACTTTATTTCTGTTACTTCATGCCCATAATTAATAACCTGTATTTTATCACCTGCAACTATTTGAGATATTCTTGAGTTATAATCTAGTTTACATGAAATATGAATGTCTTTTTGTTGCTCATAATTTATTTTTTCTTTTAATTTAAGTCTTTGTCGATATGCTTTTTGATAATCTGCAGAACATTTTTTAATTTTTTCTTTCGAAAGAGTTTTTTTCATTTCTTATTGATGTTTGTAATAATTGACTTCTTTAAAAGATTTTAAGTCAATTTTTTTTGTTTACTCTCATATTGACTTAATTGCATTTCATTACATACAATTTTCTGGGATATTACTGATGTAGAACCAAGTGCATGGGAAACAACAATATTTCTTTGCTTCGCAGCAAATATCTTTTGTTCTGGTGTATTGCTTTGATAATATGCTTTTTGATCATTTGCATCACAGTTTACACTATTTGTTACAATTTTTCGAACACAACTATGAACAACTTCTTAATTGTTTAATTCCTTTCGTTTCTTCATATCTTTATTTATATTATTTTGGAAATTTAATGTCTGTTTTATTTCCTTACTATCCATCGCATATACACCTTTACTTGTTACTTCCACTTTCTGGACTTTATCAATACCGTTATCATAAATTGAAATATGTAGCAAATAATCATTAGTAAACATTAAATATGAATGATTTCTCATTGCTACATGTTTATGTACAACATTTTCAGGTTTAATGTTACAATAAATGGAAGTAGCAAATACAATCGCGGATACACCGCAATTAACAAAATTAGGCTGTTGTGGAACTACTGGAAAAACTGTAGTAGCTTTAAATGGAAATAAGCAATTTAAAAATTGTATTTGATTATTGTTTAAGCATTTTCTGTTAAGACTATAATAAATGTATAATTCATTTAGATTGTAATATGTACAACTACAATGTCCATTGTCGGAAGGGACACTAAATAGAATTTGAAGGTGGGACTGATATTTGTTAATTAGTTTTATCTAATTCAACATATATAAATAAGCTGTGTTTTGCATCTGTATGGTACCACCAGATTTGACATTTAATAATTCTTGAAGCTTATACATGTGGCAATCATTTAACATTTTTCCTTCTGTTAGAATAATATTTAAATAATTTTCACTTAAATTAAAGAATCTACTTTTTGATTCTGGGTTTTCCTTTATATGCAAAGAATTTTTCGACTTCTCTTTTTTTTTATTACCCGCACGTGCATAGTTATTTCCTTCTCTGACACTATCATCCGAAATTTTAGCATTATTAACTAAAATAGTCGGAAAATGTGATAAACAATTATTTGAAAACATTGTAAACAAATGACTTTGCAAAGCTGCATGGTTATATACAACATTTTCAGGTTTAATAATACAATAAATTAAAGTAGCAAATGCAATCGCGAATACACCGCAATCAACAAAATTAGGCTGTTGTTGCACTCCTGGAAAAACTGTAGTAGGTTGAAATGGGTATAATCTATTTAAAAATTATATTTGATCTTTGTTTTATCATTTTCTGTTAAGACTATCATAAATTTTTAATTCATTACCATCATAATATGTACAAATCCAATGTCCATTGTCGAAAGGGCCACTAAACAGAATTTGAATATGGGACTGATTTTTTTTTATATATAAATATGTTGTGTTTTGCATTTGTAATATACCATCTGATTCAATTTCTAACAATTCTTAAAACTTATACATGTGACTTTCATTTAACATTTCTTCTTCCTTCCGAATTATACTTACATCACTGTCACTTAATTTAAAATAACTATGCTTTGAATAACGATTCATTTTTATGAACAATTTTTAAATTTAAATATAAATAAAAAACTCAAATATTATAATAAAATTGAATCTCTATTTCATTCTCTGTATATGTATCACTATATTTATTAATCTTTTAATCTCTTTATCTATATATGTATTTATCTCTTAATCTTTTAATCTATTTATCTTTTTATATATTTATTTCTTTATCTGTTTTATCTATTTATCTCTTTTATACATTAGAATCTCTTAGACTCTTAAACTGTTTATCTCTTTATAAATAATTCATTATGATTCACATTAAATTATAGCCGAATTTATTTTATACTTTTAATTACTTTAGTAACCTTAAATTCACCCAATTTTTACATAATTTAAGAGTTTTAACAGTTTCTATAACTAAGAACTACTTTATTTACTTTAAATTATTAATTTTATACTTTTAATCACTTTAGTAACTTTAAACACTTTATTGACCAAATTTTTACATAATGTAAAAATTTTAACACTTTTACTAACTATTATGTAACTATAAACTACTTTATTTACAAATTTTTATTTACCTGTCTTTCTTTTTAATTTCTTTAGGTTTCACTTTTATATTTTAATTACTTTTTTATTTCACTTCTTAAAAGGAAAATAAAAGGGCGATGTCGAAGTTAGTCTCGTGAGTATACTTACTCGAAACAGAGTCCCAAGCAACACTCACAGCGGGTTTGCTCGGGACCCAGTTTCGAGTAAGTGTGTCGAATGGGGGGACTACTACTTCTTCTCATGGGACTATCTTGGACACTGCCCTAAAAGGGTAGCCCTCACAGCGGGGTTGCCCGGACTCAGTTTCGAGTAAGTCTGAAAAATGGGGGAAAGCTACTTCCCCTCACGGGGCTATCTTGGACACTGCCCTAAAAGGGCAATCCTCACAGCAGGGTTGCTCGGGACTTAGTTTCGAGTAAGTGTGCCGAATGGGGGGAAGGCTACTTCCCCTCGCGGGACTATCTTAGACTGCCCAATAAAAAGGCAAAAGGCATCCTTCAGCGTTAGCAGGTAGAGATTTAACGCTTTGCTTTCCTTCTCGCAACTTACGAAATCACATAAGAGTTTCCTTTTCCGTTAAAATTTAACGCTTTGCTTTCCTTCTCGCACCAAAGAAAATCGCATAAGAACTTCTCCTATCGTTCCTATCGTTAAAATTTAACGCATTGTCATCTCTCTTTCACTTAAGAAAAGTAGATAAAATAGAATAAGAGTTTCCTTTACTTCACCTAATTTGCATACTGTTCGTTTCATATAAGGATATCCTACTATTTCTGGGGTGGCTCTTTTGAATGGCTTGGTCAAAATTTTTTAAAAATGATACTAAACTCTTCTTTTATTCAAAAAACTTAAAAATGTCAGTTCTTGAAAGCAACTTTTTTAAAAAGAATTTTTTTCTCCACCATTATATTTTTTAAATAGAACAAAAATTAACAGAAACGTGTTCCCGATAGTTGTACTTGGAAAATATCCTTTTTCTAATTTTTATTTTTTTCGATTTTAAATTTAAAATGGCGCTTGAAGGACAAAAAAATGTCCTAATTTTACGTAAGGTTACAACCATTTTCAAAATTGCTCAAATCTAATTGAAATTTGTTACTCGGTGGTTTTTAGGTCGCTGATTACAAATATGAAGTTAGATTGAAAAAATTTAAAATGGCGGATACAAAATGACGGCTTAATTTTTCAAAATTACTTAGATTTGCTTAAAATTTGTTACTCGGTGGTTTTTTAGGTCGCTGATTACAAATATGAAGACAGATTCATAAAATTCTATATGGCGGATCCAAAATAACGGCTTAATTTTTCAAAATTACTTAGATTTGCTTAAAATTTGTTACTCGGTGGTTTCTTAGGTCGCTGATTACAAATATGAAGACAGATTCATAAAATTCTATATGGCAGATCCAAAATGACGGCTTAATTTTTCAAAATTACTGAGATTTGCATGAAATTTGTTACTCTGAGTTTTTTAATAAAAAGTTAAAAGAAGTAAATTAAAAAATTGAAAAACAAAAAAAACCAAAAAACAAAAAAATTCAAAGTCACTGGAAAAATAAGAAAAATGATTCTCTATATCGTCTACCTCCTCGTGGTGAGAATCGGGCAACTTTAATTTTTTAAAGGCTAAAGGCGACTTCATATTCAAAATCAGCGACCCCGAAAACCTCAGAGTAACAAATTTCATGCAAATCTCAGTAATTTTAGAAAATTAATCTGCCATTTTGGATTCGCCATTTTGAATGTTTTGAATCTGACTTCATATTTGTAATCAGCGACCTAAAAAAACCCCGAGTAATAAAATTTAAGCAAATCTAAGTAATTTTGAAAAATTAAGCCGTCATTTTGGATTCGCCATATAGAATTTTAAGATTCGGGATCAGCGACACTAAAAACCTCCGAGTAACGAGCTTTAACTGAATTGAATGAGTTTCACAAAATTCGACCGCCATATTGGATCCGACATTTTCAATTTTTTGAATCTGACTTCAGATTCGTAATCAGCGACCCCCAAAACCCCCGAGTAACAAATTTCAAATAGATTTGAGCAATTTTGAAAATGTTTGTAACCTTACGTAAAATTAGGAAATTTTTTTGTCCTTTAAGCGCCGTTTGAAATTTAAAATAAAAAAAAATAAAAATTAGAAATGGACATTTTCCAAGTACAACTATCGGGAACGCGTTTCTGATAATTTTTGATCTATTTAAAAAATATAATGGCGGAGAAAAAAATTCTTTTTAAAAAAGTTGCTTTCAAAAAACTTGACATTTTTAAGTATTTTTGAAAAAAGAAGGGTTTAGTAATATTTTTTAAAAATTTTCACCACGCCATTCGAAAGAGCGACCCCAAAAATAGTAGGATGTGGACTTTTGAACAATTTTATGGCTCCTTTATACTAATTGTAGGCGTTTGAAATTTATGTTGAAAAGTAGCACATCTTGTCGTTAAAGGGTTAAGATGGTTTAAAAGTGAAAAAGTCAATCTATTCCCCCTCCTTACCTAATGCACAGTTATGGCTTAGCATGTTGGGTGTCTTTGAACCAAAGATGACAATCTATATATATCTACCTCTATTACAAAAAGATATCGCCGCAGCTGTTTCAAGATTCTGTAAGGGCGCCCTATCCCAAAGGGGCCGTCAAAACTTAGTTCAAAATTGACCTATTTTTGACCTATAGGTCAAAAAGAGGATAAATGACGGCCTCACATTACGTTAAAATCTATGTCAAAATTGACCTATTTTTTGACCTATAGGTCAAAAGGAAGATAAATGACGGCCTAACATTACCTCAAAACTTATGTCAAAATTGACCTATTTTTGACCTATAGGTTTAAAAGAGAATAAATAAAGACCTCACATTACGTTAAAATCTATGTCAAAATTGACCTATTTTTTGACCTATAGGTCAAAAGGAAGATAAATGACGGCCTAACATTACCTCAAAACTTATGTCAAAATTGACCTATTTTTTGACCTATAGGTTTAAAAGGAGGATAAATAAGGGCCTTACATTAGGTCAAAATCTATGTTTAATTTGACCTATTTTTTGACCTATAGGTCAAAAAGAGGATAAATAACGGCCTCACATTACCTCAAAACCTGTGTCTAATTTGACCTATTTTTTTACCTATAGGGCAAAAACATAAATTAAAACATATGTCAAAATTGACCTATTTTTTGACCTATGTCGAAAAGCAGATAAATAACGAATAAAAATGCATGTTTAATTTTACCAATTTTTTTGAGCTACGGGTTTTAAAAGGGGCCTTAATGTGGGCCTTCACATTACGTCAAAATTTGATCTGTGTTTTACCAACAGGTAAAACACTTGTCCCCTCAAATAGAAGCGCGAAATAGGACGTCAAAGCCTATCCAAAAGAAATTTTTTTTTACTTGCAGGCTGGTATGTTACTTCAAAATTAATGACAAAGATTGAAAATTTGAGAATGGCTAATATAATAAGATCGCATTTTACAATCTTCATATTATCCATAAATAGAAGTAAATATAAAATCTGGGGGTTGGCGCGCAGAGCGCGCAGGGGGCGGAGCCCCCCTAGTATATATATATATATATATATATATATATATATATATATATATATATATATATATATATATATATATATATATATATAGATATATATATATATAGTAACCGTTTTTCTTCCTTTTCCATCCTTTAATTGAAAGTAGGTACAATGAAAAGGCAAAAGGCATCCTTCACCTTAAAGCAGGTAGGGATTTGTTTTCTCTCTCCTAAAAATGATATAACAATAACAGTTTCCTTTTCCGTTAGAATTTAACGCTTTGCTTTCCTTCTCGCACCTTACGAAATCAAACATGAGTTTCCTTTTCCGTTAGAATTTAACGCTTTGCTTTCCTTCTCGCACCTTACGAAATCAAATCTGCCGTACTAAGGAAAAACTTACATAACTAACAATTTTGTGAAATTTTAGTTTTTGGTATCAATCAACTCGAAAAGAAAAACCGCATTTAACTGTGTTAATAAAAATGAAATATAATAATTAATGACTGCAAAAAACGATAATTAAAAATCGAGGAATATGAAGAAAATTAAGAAATACTTAATAAAAAGAGATACGAAATACTTTGCGTGCTCTGAAAATCGTACGAATCATCAAACTCGACTATCAAATCCGTAGGAAAAACATACACAAAGTGATATATGTTCTTTTTCAATCCAACACATGGTCGAGCACGACGGTTGCGTACGAGATGAAAACCACGCATCGGCATTACCCGAAACATGTGTAAGTTCTTCTATCGTAAAGTTGACCGAGGCACCACGTAACTACACTTCGGTTACATTCGCCATTATTTGTCGGGTATGTTCGGAGAGGTAAAATGGTATTTACTAATACGATTTAAAATGCATTGAATGATTAATTTAAATTTATACAGTAGTTTTTATTGCATATATAACTAGGCAACAAATAAAAACCACTTAAATATAATACATTATTTTCAGTTTAAAAAATATTTCCTAAATAATAATATTTTCCTATGCAAATGAATATTACTGTAGGCCTATAATGTTAGCTACATTTTATTAATTTTATTTCCATCACCATGTACTGCTCCATACCAAGCGACATAGAAAATATGTAAGTTTTTAATTCTGATCGTCGTGCCTAGCTCGAGTGTCCGTGCGAGAGAAACAACGCAAGTGACTATGTGTAAGTTTTTTCTTCATATTTTAAAAAGTAGACATCGTAAATCACATTTTGCATAGAATTTGTTTAAATAATTAATTTTTTTTGCAAAATTAGAATCAGCGCATACACTTTCATTAGAGAAATGTTAATTAATTATTAAATTATTATTTCTAAAACGGAGTTCTTGAAGCAAACAGTTTTTCTCTATTTTCTCAGTTTGACAGGGATTGCACTTATGTAAGTTTTTCCTTACTACGGCAGAAATATGAGTTTCCTTTTCCGTTAGAATTTAACGCTTTGCTTTCCTTCTCGCACCAAAGAAAATCGCATAAGAACTTCTTCTACCGTTAAAATTTAACGAATCATCATCTCTCTCTCTCACTTAAGAAAGTAGAGTAAGAGTTTCCTTTACTTCTACCAAATTTGTATACTTTTCGTTTCAAATAAGGTTTAAATTCCAGAATAAAAATTTTTCACTTGTTATTTTTTTTATAAAAAATAATCGTTCTATAAAAAAATAACAATAAGAAAAAAGTTGTGCTTTTTGATTTTCTTTAAGATAGCGTTTTTCAAATATCGAAATTTTTCCCCCCTATGTTTCATGCCATTGACTGGCTTCACAAATTTCAGCCGAGCAAAGATCGATTTATTTGACTGAACGCCTCAATTACAAGTTCTTAGTTTTTAAAATTCATGTCACAAAAATTTGACCTCCAAAAATAGAAAAAAATGTATTTGTTTGATGTGAATGTGATGTGTGTATATGGCTGAGTATACATGTGTATGTGTTTAGTGAATATGTGTGAGTATACATGCGAATGCGTTGTGTGTATATGTGTGAGTATATATGTGTGAGTATATATGTGTATGTGCTGAGTATGTATGTGTGAGTATACATGTGCATGTATTGAGTGTATATGTATGAGTATGCATGTGTATGTGTTGTGTGTATATGTGTGAGTATACATGTGAATGTTCTTAGTGTATATGTGTGAGTATACATGTGAATGTTCTTAGTGTTCATGTGTGAGTATACGGGTGATTAAATTTAAAATGTAATTTTCAACAACTACAAACGTTGACTTGGCGATGTTGAAATTTCTGGTTGAATTATTTTTTATTTTGGTTGACTTGCATGTATAATCCATGAAATTAATAGTGGTCAAGCACATAATAACAAATATTTTCATAAACAGACAGATTTTTGGAGAAAAGACATATATTTTAAAGAGGCACTTTTTCAGTATGTTTTCAGTAGAACAAACTAAAAATACAATCAGATTTTCTAATAAATCATTTTTTTCAATACCTAAAGTAAAATAAAATTTTAAATTTATCAGTAAAGTTTTTATTAAACAAATTATTGTTATCAACACGGTTTAGACGCCAAAGAAAAATTCAAAAAATTGTTCCGATTTCTTTTAATTTTGCCTCAAATTAAATTATTTTAGTTTAAATTGTGAAAACACTTGAATATTAAAAGCTAATGGTCAAATACGAATTATAAAATAATTTATATTAATTTCACCATAAATTATGTAGCTGTAAATCACAAGAAGACGTAAGCAAATTAGGGGACACCAGTGACACTCTGAAAGATGTCATTGAAAATTATTTTTAAATAATAAAAAAGACATGAACATATGAGTAAAAATATAGTTTTAAAACTGGAATAATTTAACGTAACATATAGAAAATATAGGTTGATTTATAATACTTGGGACCACCAAAAAATATTTTTTACTTATCAAGTACGGTGAATGGATTTCTTTATTTTATATCTTACAATAATGAAAAATTATCGGATTGGCTCTTTTTTGAGTTAATTTTAAAAAACGACTCTAAAATTATTTATTTTTATTTCAAAATTAAAATACTACTTCTACTAGTAGTACTATTGTAGTGTTTAGAACAAAAAATTTTTTGTGCCTGTGTATTTTAGGGGACACCAGTGACATTCTGCCTCAATTTTCATTTTAAAAAAGAATTATTATATTTCTAACTTCGGGTAAATGCGATTTCGAAAGTTTCAGTAATAAGTGAGACTATAATGAGGTTTTTGAAAAAAATACTAATATTACGTACCATTTTGTCGCAGGGACAACAGTGACATTTGTGCTCGGTAAATTCAGTCTGCCAATCTGTCATGCATCGTATATTTTGTAGATAGGTTAGAAAGTTGTAGTTTTTTTTCTCTAGGCTTCTAGACACATAGCGCTTTCTATTAACAGTCGATAAAGCAGTTTCCTACTCTTGTAAAATTAATTATTTAGCGCGAGATTCAAATTTTGTCATTTTTATTTAAAAATATGAAATTTAAGGACACACGCTTTTGATTTTTTTTCAAGCACTATATTATTTATTTATATTCGACTAGTAGTTTTTCTTTAAATATAGAAGTTCTACTTTACGAAATAATTTTTTCGGTAATCAAAAACATGAAAAATAACCGTTTTTATTAGTAGACAAGATATGGTTTTATGTTCGCGGACACGGGACACCAGTGACATTTTGCCTGCAATTTTGCTGCCAAATTTTTTCTGAGTGCTTTTGGTGGCTAAAAATTAAAATTTGAACAAAATAAATGATATATAAAATTAATGAACCAAAATATATTCGATATATAAGTGCGGACTCGGGTTTTCTCGGCAGGACAGCAAAATGACATTTTAAATTTAATCACCTATACATGTGTATGTGCTTAGTGTATATGTGTGAGTATATATTGTATGCGCTGTGTGTATACGTGTGAGTATACATGTGAACGAATTAAGTGTATATGTAGGAGTATGCATGTGTATGTGTATATGTGTGAATGTGCTTAGTGTGAATGTGTGAGTATACATGTGTATGTATTTGGTGTATATGTATGAGTATACATGTGCATGTCTGACTATTACAGAACACTACTGCGCACGCCTGACATTGACAGAACACTATTGCGCATGCCAAACATTAACAGAACACTACTTCGCATGTTCGACAGTGACAGAACACTACTGCGCACGCCTGACATTGACAGAACACTACTGCGTATGTCTGACTATGACAGAACACTATTGCGCGTGTCTGAATATGAGAGAAAACTACTGCGCATGTCTGACTATGGCAGAATACTATTGCGCATGCTTGACATGCGTCTATGTATGTACAATGAGAAAATATATAAATAATACGAGGAATGAATGTTAAAAGCCGAACGACGGAACGATGAAGAACGGAGTTACACGAAAGACGGACGACAAAACGACGACAATGGACTTAAAATATTTATTCGTTTGGATATAAGAACGTGATACTGAAACCACTTTTTTGGTAAATTGTAATGTTTACAACTGTTTTTCATTATTTATTTATTTAAAAAATGTTAAAAACAGAGATGAGCATCATCAGGAATACTTTCATCTGTAATTCCTCAAAATTTGGATTCAAAATAATAAACCTTATAGAACCCATGTGGAAGGATTTCCGTAAAATTTCCTGGAAATTTTTCGGAAGTGGTTTCCGGAAGATTTTCGGAAATTTTCCGCAAATTTTTTTTGTACGGAAATTATTCGGAAATCTTCCAGAAATTTATTTTTTTGTACGGAAATCTTCCGGAAATTTATTTTTTTGTACGGAAATTTATTTTATTATTGCGGAAATCATCCGGAGATCTTCCGGAAGATTTCCGGAAATTTATTTTTTTTGTGGAAATCATCCGGAGTTTTTCCGGAAATTTATTTTTTTTTTTACTGAAATCATCCGGAAATCTTCCGGAAATTAATTTTTTTTACGGAAATCATCCGGAAATTTACCGGAAAATTTCTGGAATTTTATTTTTGTTTTACGGAAATCATCCGGAAATTTATTTTTTTTTGCGGAAATCATCCGGAAATTTATTTTTTTTGCGGAAACCATTCGGAAATTTATTTTTTTTACCGTAATCATCCGGAAATCTTCCGGAAATTTATTTTTTTTACGGAAATCATCTGGAAAATTTCCGGAAATTTATTTTTTTTTTACGGAAATCTTCCGGAAAATTTCCGGCAATATATTTTTTTTACGGAAAACATCCGGAAATCTTCCGTAAAATTTCTGGAAATTTTTTTATTACGGAAATCATCCGGAAATCTTCCGGAAAATTTCCGGAAGATTTCCGTAAAAAAATAAATTTCCGGAAATTTTCCTGAAGATTTCCGTGAAAAAATAAATTTCCGGAAATCCTTCCACATGGGAAATGAGAACGTGATACTGAAACCACTTTTTCTCCCACTTGACTTTAAGTCTCAAAAATAATAATCGAAAAACTTAAAAATCCGAAGATCATTTTTCTTTTTTTGCGCTTCTAAATACAATTGAACGTCTCAGATTCTATGACGAACTCATGAAACTAAACGAAAGTTTGTTAACATTAGTTGTATGTTAAGTACTATTCACAGTACAAATATCTGCATCTTAAGTTGAGTTTATAGCGTCAAATCGCTAGTGATCGGGTTTACCCTGTGCGCAGGCTTACCGAGTCTCCGCAACTCATTATTGTCAAAAATTAAAATAAAAATCTATGCAAGAATTAAATAGTTTTTAAAAATAACAGCATTTTTTGGAAGGATCAATTTGTATTAGGGTAAGTCCGGGGAAGATGTCAATAGTTTTTTAAAGGGTTGAATAAACTAAAGAAAACAGTTTTTTTTAAACTTATATTGGTAATTAGACATTAATTACTTTACTTTGAAGTAATTAAAGTTAAAATAAAATATTTTTATAACAATCTTAAAATTTAAGTTTTTAAAAAAATGCATTTAGCCATCTCTTCCGGATTTTCCGGAAGAGATGGTCACATGTATGCGGGTTAGATGGCCAATAGGTCTTTGGCTATTAGCTTTAACTTGTTTTTAAGTCAATTACTTTAATTTTCTCTTTTTTTTACCGCATTCTGAACACTTGCCAATGAATTCAGTGCAGTTTACATGTAACTTTTTAAAAGGCAGGCATCTTGAAACCTTGTGGATGTGCTAAATAGGCCAGTCGTTGGGTCGAAAAAGTGCACAAAAATGCAACCTGAATAGTCTCAGTGGTATATTGTAGTCTGGGGGCTTCACATAAGAGCCCCACAGTTTGCTCTCGATTATCAGTTGCGATAAATAGTGAAAACAATCGTTAAAGTTTGGAAAACATGGTATTTCGATGACCGACGATACGGGTTACATTTTAGAGGAAAAAGTTGTTGTTGAAAGTTGTAGAGCATGGAAATAGTTTTTAAATGACTGGTCGTAGGTTAAAGAAGGTTAATTAGTTTAGTTGCAAATGAATTTAAACTATTAAAAAAACACTTTTCTAATTGCTTAATAACTTTGTTAATAATTATCGAATTTGTTTAAAATTCACCAGGAATATACTCCTTGCAAAGCTGAATAAATCCCGAAAAAATTCAACATGATCGGACAAAAAGTTTATGCATAATTCCATTTGTTAACTAAAAACATGTAATTTTGCAACGGAATTTCTACACTTTTAGACTTGCGAATTTCTTTTTTTTAAAGTACACTTAAGGAGTCAAACTTTCATCCCACTTAAATGTAAATGAGTAGCTCCATGCCTAAAGAATCAAAGTTGTACCCTAGTTCTTCGATTTTGTTGAAACTTCGAAATTTTAAAGTGGAATACATGCCAGTAAAAAGCCTCAATTCGATTTTAAAAATTTTTCTCAATTTTGGATTATGTTACGGTCTAATTTATTAAATAGACACAATTTACTTTTATTCACTTCAGAGAGTGACAATTTATTAATGAAATTAATAATACACTTCAAAGGCAGAAATAAGACTGAGTTGCAAATACGTTTTGCAGCTCATGTCGAATATCAAACAATACAGGTGGGGATATATACTTTTGCTGAATATAACATCCCTCTCTCTAGATAGGGTTTAGTCCCTAAACCTAAGTTTTACATTTTTATTTAAATAAGGTTTAATATTTAATTCTGAGTTTCTATGTGGCTGTCTTTCGTAGGATGTAACGACGTGAACATTACTCATTTTATTGATACACTTATTAGACCTAATTTTTCAACTCAAAGATTTACATATTGTTTTAAACAATTAATTTAAATGTATGACTGTCACTTTCATTTATGTCGAGTAGTAAATCGTAGCTTACATTTTGTGTTCATTCTATCTAGTTTAGGATTACAGTTGAGAGATACAATTTTGGTTTTTCTTCTAACAGTGTATTACATTTAAAATCTTGTGTTAATCTAGTGTGTATGATGTAGTGTTATTATTTGTCGTCGTAAATACTGTCTTGTATTATTTGTTTGTAGTTTTAGTTAACCATTTTTCGTGCTTCTCCTTCCATTGATAAATTAATTTTGGGTACTTTAGAATTGGTGAAATCAGTTTATTATCTATAACTTCTTTAACCCATTAACGCCCAAATGACCACATATTAACTTAAACTTCAACACACGATTTAAAGTATTTTCAGGTAATGAATTATAGCATCAATGAGATATAGGGGGTTTTGGGGGTCACTCTTCAAGATTCTGGGGTTAAAATAGCGATTCGACCAACACAAAATCCAATATGGCGGATTTTTTTGAAAAACACCAAAAAAATTATTGATTTTATTTAAATATTTTTTTTAGAACTAAAAAATTTTTTTAAACTTTTCTAAAGTATGCTATTGGTGGGCAAAATAGTTGTATTTTCAAAATATAAAATAGAGAAACTTTGATTTCAAGATGGCGGAATCAAAATTTTGAAAAAGTGAATGCATTATAGTAAAAAAAAATTTCACAGCAATATTCAAAAAGTATCCAAATTCGATTCAAAATTTATCCTCAGGGGTTTTCGGGGTCGCTGATAACGAATCCCATGTCAGTTTTTCAAAAATCAAAATGGCGGATCCAATATGGCGGACATTTTTTTGAAAAATTTCTTGGATTCACTTGAAACTTGTCACTCGGGGGTTTTAGAGGTCGCTGATGACGAATCCAATTATAGTTTTTCAAAATACAAAATGGCGGATTCAATATGGCGGACCTTTGGACAAATTTCTTGGATTCGCTTAAAACTTTTTACTTGGGAGTTTTGAGTGTCGTAGATGACAAATTTGATGTCAGTTTATGTAAATTTACAATGACGCATCTAATAAGGCTCACTCTTTTTTTAAACAAAATTTTTCGTTCTATTTTAATGGTGGTAAAAAACAAATGAATATCGATATGGAACACAATTGAAGAACGGAGGAACTGCACATAAAATATAAATTTAAAAAATTGCAACAGGATCTCGTACTTTTTTTCCCCAAAAGAAAGTCACGAAGCTTGATATAAACAAAAACAAAATTTCTTCTGACAATTATCGGCAAAGAGCCAGAAAATTCAGGAATGTTCAAAAAATATTTTTGCAAAAGATGTTTTAAATTTCTTACAAAAAATTTTAAAAAATTGAATATTAAAAACTATTCTTTTAATTAAAAACAAAAAAATAAGACTCTTCGGTTCGTACACCTCCACGTGGTACACATCGAATTTGTCATCAGCGACACTCAAAACTCCCAAGTAAAAAGTTTTAAGCGAATCCAAGAAATTTTTCAAAAGGTCGGCCATATTGGATTCGCCATTTTGAATTTTTAAAAACTATAATTGGATTCGTCATCAGCGACCTCTAAAACCCCCGAGTGACAAGTTTTAAGTGAATCCAAGAAATTTTTCAAAAAAATGTCTGCCATATTGGATCCGCCATTTTGAATTTTGAAAAACTGACATGGTATTCGTTATCAGCGACCTCGAAAACCCCCGAGTGACAAGTTTCAAGTGAATCCAAGAAACTTTTAAAAAAAGTCCGCCATATTGGATCCGCTATTTTGAATTTTGAAAAACTATAATTGGATTCGTCATCAGCGACCTCTAAAACCCCCGAGTGACAAGTTTCAAGTGAATCCAAGAAATTTTTCAAAAAAATGTCCGACATATTGGATCCGCCATTTTGATTTTTGAAAAACTGGCATGGGATTCGTTATCAGCGACCCCGAAAACCCCCGAGTATAAATTTTGAATCGAATTTGGATACTTTTTGAATATTGCTGTGAAATTTTTTTTTACTATAATGCATTCACTTTTTCAAAATTTTGATTCCGCCATCTTGAAATCAAAGTTTCTCTATTTTATATTTTGAAAATACAACTATTTTGCCCACCAATAGCATACTTTAGAAAAGTTTAAAAAAAATTTTTAGTTCTAAAAAAAATATTTAAATAAAATCAATAATTTTTTTGGTGTTTTTTCAAAAAAATCCGCCATATTGGATTTTGTGTTGGTCGAATCGCTATTTTGACCCCAGAATCTTGAAGAGCGACCCCCAAAACCCCCTATATCTCATTAATGCTAAAATTCATTACCTGAAAATACTTTAAATCGTGTGTTGAAGTTTTAGTTAAAATTGTGGTCATTTGGGCGTTAATGGGTTAACTAGATTTTCAAAATATTTTAGCCAGTTTTCTTTTTTGAATTGGGGTAAATCTCTTGTTATCCTTGTTTTGCGTAATTTTCCTTCAGTGTTAGGTTTTATTGTAAGATGTACAGTTTCTTTATTCTTTTTCCATTCTACAAAATTTTGTGTTAGAACATCTGTTTCATCGTATTGTTTGGTTTTAATATAATTTTCATTATTTCTCAGCTGTGGAATGTCATCAAATCTCTGTATATCGGGTGACATGTATTCTTCTTCCTTTGTTGAACTAAGTTCATTGTCTTTTGAATTTTCTGCTGGTGTGGCTTTTTTACTATCCTCGTCTTGTATTGGAAATTGCCTTGAAAGACAGTCAGCTGCTTCATTTTCTTTTCCTTTAACATATTATATATCATATTTAAACTATTCTAAGCGTAATCTCCATCTTAATAATTTTGAACTAGGATCTTTTACATTATGTAACCAAATTAGTGCTTTATGATCTGTCTGAATAGTAAAAGTCTGTCCGAATAGATATTGCCTTAGTCGTTTTGTAGCCCACACGATTGCTAAAAATTCCTTTTCTGCTGTATTGTAATTTTGTTCTGCTTTATTTAATAGTCTCGAAATATAGCAACAAGGATGTCCATCTTGAAAAAGAACGGCTCCTATTCCTACATTACTGGCATGTGTTGCCAAAACAAATCTTTTATTAAAATCTGGATATTTTAAGACTGGTGATTTACACAATAAATCTTTTAATAGTTTGAAACTTGTACTACATTCTTTTGTCCAATCGAAAATAGTTTCTTTTGCTGTTAATCTTGATAATGGTTTAGCTATGTGTGCAAAGTTTTTTATAAACTTTCTGTAATATCCAACTAATCCTAAAAATGACTGTATTTCTGTGGCGTTTTTTGGTTCTTTAAAATTTTGAACTGTTTGTATTATTATATTATTCTAATTCTGGTCGAAGGTACTCACACTTATCCGGTTTCAATTTTAATCCCAATGTTTTTACTCGTTCCATGAATTTTGTTAAATTTTTATAATGTTCTTCTAATGTAGATCCAAAAACAACAATGTCATTTAAGTATGAAAAACATGTATCACCAATTAATCCTTGAAAAGCGTGGTCCATCATTCTTTGAAATGTGGCAGGTGCATTGTTTAAACCAACAGGCATTTGGATAAATTGATAATGTCCTCTAGTTTTGCTGAATCCTGTATATTTTCGACTGTCTTTTTCCATTGGTATTTGGAGAAATCCTAAAGACAGGTCAAATGCTGAAAAGAATTTTACTTTTCCCAACTGTGAAAGAACGTCTTCAATTACTGGTAAGGAAAATACTTCTGGATCTGTATTCTCATTTAATTTTCTAAAGTCATTGATTATTTTTCCAGTTTTTAATACAATTTCGTTACTAGTCGAATTTGTGCAGAGAATTTCGTTGTCGTCTGGGGTAAAATTACTTTGATATTTTTCGATTATGCTCCAAAGATCTTCTTTTGTATTTTTATCCAAATGAGATAATCTTGTTTTATTTTTTAAATCAATTAATCGTTCAGATAGTTCTTCAGCTTTTAATTTTGTTTTATTTTTGAGCGTTTTATCGTTTGTGATTTCGTAATCATTTTTCTCTATATGTATTTCTTCAATTTTGTTTGGCACTTTTAAAGGTTGACTAGAATAATTATAAACAGGCGCTTTCATAATCCCGTTCTGTATTTTATAAAGTCCAGTGGGAATATTTGGGTGGTCTTCTATTAAAATATCACTATCTTCTTTATTCATTATGATGTTGCATATCCGCATTTTATTTTGTTCTACAAAATATCCATCTTCATGTAAGGGTATCTTTCATTTTTCTATGATAAGGAATTTTGGAGTAATAGCGTATTTTTCATATTGCTGTAAAAATGTCAATCCAATTATTCCATCCTGAGGTAATGGGAAGTTTTCGTCGACAATATGGAACAACTGTTTTTGCACGTAAAGCATTGAAAAGTTTTGCATAGCTGTCTAAATCTATGTATCGTATTGCTCTTTTTGCGTTTCCAGTAATTTTTTCAGAAATTATAAAATCTAATAATTGGTCTGGTTGGTAACATTGTCCTTTTGCTCTTTTAACGTTTTTAATAAAATCTTCAACTCCACAATCATCTTGTCCCGTTAAAGTTTTGATAATTCTGATTATATCTTTTGCTGCGTTTTTTCCTAAATTTTGATATTGTAAAGTGTTTTGGTTATTTATTCTATTGGTTTGTTGTTGAACATCAGATTGCGATTCGTTATCACCGAAATGACTTTCGTTATGGGATGCATTTTCTGATTCGTTATCTGTTTCTTTCGTAGGATTTAACCCTAATTCTCTGCCTAATTTTACTATCTCATCTTTTCTGTTATTATTTTCATGAACTAAACTCGTAACTCCTACATTTAATCTCGAAAGTTGATGCACAATAGATGAAAGAATCTGTTCCGTGTTTGGCGTAGTTGATGTTCCAGGTGGATTAAGGGTAGTTTTTGATTCGTTCTCCATATTTAAACTTTCGTCAGTCGAGTCAGAGTTTCTGTCAGATGTATAGTTTATGTGTTTAAAATACCTATATGTGTAATATATCAGAATGCTAAATTTTAATTTACTTTTTTCGGGTTAAATAAATATTTCGCGTAACAAAAGTTATGTGTTTTTAGTTCTCTTCACTTGTTCAAGTGTCTATACACTTACAACAAGGTTATTCAGAGAAATAGTTTATTTTATTGAGGAAACTAAGACTTACTAACACGCGTAGTCTAGTTACCATTTAATAAATCAAACATATCAAATTCGAAGATAGCACAGTTTGACGAATTATTTTTACATCGTTTGTTGCTATCCTGGCAGGATCGCCAAAATGTTACGATCTAATTTATTAAATGGACACAATTTACTTTTATTCACTTCAGAGAGTAACAATTTATTAATGAAATTAATAATACACTTCAAAGGCAGAAATAAGACTGAGTTGCAAATACGTTTTGCAGCTCATGTCGAATATGAAACAATACAGGTTGGGATATATATATATATATATATATATATATATATATATATATATATATATTTTTTGCTGACTATAACAATTAAAAGGTATTTAGAAATTTTTTTGAAATTTTGAAAATGTTATATCTCTAAGAAAAATGAATGAAATTTAATGAAATTTTCAAGAAATGCTTATTGTTTACAGACAATTTAAGAAAATATTTGATACAACAAAATTTTATTTTTTAAACAAATTATTAAAAAAATAATTTTTAAATAAACAATTTATTAAAAGTGCCATTTTTATTTTTTTTTAAATAATAATGACTCGATTCCCACTTATTTCACGAGTATTTTCTAAAAAGAAAATAGATGGAGGGTCTAAAACTTTAGGATATATTGACATTTTTGCCCTTGCGCGCAACAATAAAAAGCGCATTTTCCGGCTATACTCTACATACGAACTAATGTTTAAAGTCACCTATAAGTCGTAAATTTTAACCGAATTTAATTTTTCTTTTTGGAAAATGTCAGGCTATAAATTCGTAAAAATACTGTGCAATTTTTAAATTGATATTTTTTAAATAAATTATTATTATTATTGTAAATGACTAACTTTTTACATATTGTGCCTAGAGAGGTTTATTTTTTTCCAATTTTGCAATTTAACGGACCTAACATGAATACCGATGCAAATTTAAAACATAACTATTATTGTTTAAGCAAAATCTAAACAAATTATTATTGTTAATTACTAACTATTTTCAGAATAGTATACTTAAAAGATGCAGTCTTTTCTAATCATGAAAATTTACCAAACTTTTTTGATAAGCAGATATACATTAAAAATAAAATTATATTTTAAAGAAAAATAAGAATATTACTTTATTTAAAAATTGTTTAAATTATAATTGTACCTTTTTTAAATTTTAATCTTGGTAGCTCCATGCTAAAAAAATTAAAGTTGTTTCCTACTTCTTCGATTGAGAAATTGTGACAAAACACACGCAAATGAAAATTGTGAAAACTACTTTTATAATTATTTGTTAACCATAGTTATAAATATTAAATAAAAAACAAATTACCTATTTTGAAAGCTTTTTAAATTTCAATTTTTTTTTTTTTTTTTTTGCTTAGGGATTTTTGGGAAATCTGCCTACAGATACCTTGGATTCCGCACTCCAAGGTTATGTGGGGTTGGTATGATAATAAAAGAAAATATTAAAAGAATATATATATATAAAGTAGTAACATTACTAAACTGGCGACCTACTGCCAGCCCGACCCACTAAAACCCGTAACCCTTCTTTTGGAGCCCTTTACCCTCCCTCGGAACTGTCGTAAGACTTTAGCCTTCGAGGGTGGCGCTCCAACTCTGTCGCTACTGCGACTTTGTTCTTTACCTGCGGTTCTCCTGCGTCGATAGTTAAAAGATTTAAAACTATTTCAATATAAAAGCGGAATTAACAGCACAACAAAAATAAAAAACAAATGTTAAAATAGTTTAAGATGTCAATAGATAAAATATTAAAAGGGTCTAAAAAAAAACGTATAAAACTAACAAATATATAATGTCAAAAAGTAAAAAATTGTATAAGGACGAATAAAACACAAAATAAATTAGAAGTGTATAAGGACAAATAAATTACAAAATAAATTAATAAAAAAAGAAACAAATTGAAAGCTGTTTAAATTACGCTTTTTGGCGGCCGTCGAGGTCCTTTCTCGACATAACCGAGATTACAAAGTTCTCAACATGCCGCCAATTTTCTTCTGACTGGGTCATTAGCGATACCATATTCTCTGGTGTAACTTGACTGCTTACACCTTCGAACATGGCCCGCCTCTCCAAGTCCCATTTCCTGCATGAGAAGAGGGTGTGCTCTGCATTGTCAACGGGGAACTGGCAGTACGCACACACCTCATCCTCGCGTAATTTAAAGCGACACAGGTACGAGTTAAAACACCCGTGACCAGTGAGCGCCTGCGTCATATAATAGGACACCTGACCGTGTTTCCTATTTATCCAGGTG
>CM065479.1:36229030-36635260 GCA_032873175.1 Leptopilina drosophilae
AATCCAAGCATGAATTGGTGGAAATTTTAAAATCTGAAGCCTCCACAAAATCAGCTTTAGAAATAGAAATACTTCAGACTCGATTAGAGAAAGAAAAAATTGAAGTGGAAGCTGCAAAGAACAAACTGGAAATCTTTGAGTCAGTTTTGAAAGGAAATATATCGCACCCAATGTTTTAAAAGAAATTTAAAAAGTGCAACAATAGTTAAGTGTGTTTAAAAGTTTATTGTAGTTAGAAAAATTTAATTTTTTAATTTTTCAAGTTTAAATTGTTTTAAAAATCTTTATTTTTAAACTTTATACCTTTTTAAATATTATTGTTATTAGTACAAATTTAAATTTTATATTTTTGTATTTTGAAAGAACTTTTAATCTCCGTCTTTATTATTAATAAACAGCATTGAAATATATTTTTTATAATTTGTTATTTTCATCTGGAATGATCTGTTCACGTACTCATTATTTTAAAAAGTGTAGAAAAATAAGAAATGTGTGTTAAAATTTTAACTATTACAAAATATATTTTTTACAAATTAAAAATATTTACAATTCATTCCTATGTGTTATACACTATAGTTAATAGTTTCTTACATGATTACTTTAATTTTTGTATTGGCAATTTTCAATTCAAACTTATTTATATCTAAAATTATTATTATGCATAGGTAAAAATTACATTTTTCAATTATTTATAATTAATCACAACAATCCAAAGAAATAAAAAATATACTAAAATTACGACAAAAATGGATGTTGAATTTGAAGACAATGTATTATATTTACATAAGGTATCCCATATTATTGCAGCAGCCTGAAATAACATAAACATTATTTTATTTATCTATATGGCAATTAATATAAAAATAGGGTAATAAAAAATAAATATTTTTACATACATTCTAAAGTATCCATTAATGAGTGAGTGTGGATCTTGATTTCCTGGTAATCGGATATTTTGGCCAATTTCTACCTCCGGCATTCTTCCTTCCTCCAAGATCTGTTCCCATGGCACAGGTAATTGTAATTGTGGATCATCTGGTGGTAATGGCTCTCCTGATTTTCTACAAATATTATGTAATACAGCAGTTGCAACTATCATTGCCATTATTGAATCTATTTTTTAAAAACTCGATCCCAGAGCTAAAATGGGAAATCGCCTATTCCATACACCAAAAGTTCTTTCAATTGTGTTTCGTGTTCTTATTAAAGATTCGTTATATAATTGATCATTACGAGTTCTTGGATTAAGAAGCGGTGTCATAATATATGAACGAAGTGGATAGCCACTATCCCCTATCAATATTCCATCTCCAAATGTGCCAGCTTCAAATAAGGCTCGTATTCGTGAGTTGTTGAAAATAGTACTGTCATGAGATGATCCAGGCCATCGAGCTACAATGTCGATAAATTCCAAATCTTTATTACATATTGCTGGAACGTTCATTGAAAAATATCCTTTACGATTTCTAAAAATTTCTGCATCATTTCCACCTATAAATATTAAGCGATTAGATATTTTCAGTTCTTAAAATTGTAAGAAATTATAAAGTGTAAAATTGACATTCATAAAATTACCAAGTGATTGAATTTTAATATGTGTGCAATCCAAGGCTCCTAAAACTTTCGGAAATCGAGCGATATTAAAAAATTTTATCTGCTCACGTCTCATAGCATTCTCTGTTACTGGAAATTTAACATAATTTGGTCGTAGTCGAGCAATAGCATTAGTCACTCTATGCACTATTCTATGTGAACTTGTCTTACTAACACCGGAAAAATCCCCAGCAGAAATTAAATGACTTCCAGTTGCATAAAATCTTAGTGTAAGTAAAAGTTGATTCATTGGAGAAATTGCGTTATTTCTGAAACATACAAAGCCCAAAATTTTGAGAATAAAATTTATAAAATATGAATAAATTGAAATATTCGAAACTTTGTACAGTATTATATTGTCTGCATTAGCACTACATAAAGTATTGTATATATATATATATATATATATATATATATATATATATTAGACTTAAAATACTGACATGTATTATTATTTTAACATATAACCTATAAACTCACATGACAAAATGGTGTGAAGCATTATAGTTACAATGGTTTGTAGAGATAATTAATATGAAATAAAACTTGTATGACTATATATATTTACTTACTTTTGTGTTCGATGTTCTAATTCGGCTCTAATTTCTGTTAACACTTCATTTACACTATTTTTTGACAATCTAAAACGAGTTTGAAAGTCAATATCATCAAACTCTTCGAAATAATTTCGCCGTTCTCTATAAGTTTGTGGTCTTCGATCTGCATTAAAAAATTCTTCATCATCTGACGATGATAAAATATCATCTATAAGCCGTTGATTTGCCATTTCCTATTTTTTAAATTTTTAATATTATATTATGTACAAAGTAATAGCTATATGTATTGTTGTAAACTTAACCTCAACTTCAAACTATACTGTATATGTGACGTATTATACTATGGTGGGGAGAGATTTAACGGAGGTTTATAAGTTAAACCTCCAACTTTGGCCGGTTAATTTTAGCCTGCGTTTAGCCATTTTAACCCAAGTTTAAAAAATTGTGGAACGCATAATTTTCACTAAACCGAGTTTACCGTCTTAAACTTCGGTTAAATAAAGTTGTGGAACTGGCCCTTAGGGTTACATGCTAACTTTTCGAAAGGAAAGAAATTATTTTCAATGCAAGTCACTCCCCAGACAGCACGTAAGCTTGCTACAACCTTGCGGCAAGCTTGAAATGTCAGTCCTGACACAAGGTTACACTGTAAGATAGCTGTAAGCTTGCCTCAATGTTGCTCGGTAAAATTGCCGCAAGGTTACAATGAAAGGTTGCTGCAATTTTCAAAATTTTTGTGTTGTATATACACCCATATTAAGCAATAAAAATATTTAAAAATCTGAAAAAAAAACTTAGAAATTTTTCGATTTTAAAATTTGCAGAATTTTTTTTGTAATCTTACAGCAACCTTGTAGTAACCTTATAGCAATCTTGCAATAATCTTACGACAATCTTACCGAGCAACATTGAGACAAGCTTACATCTATCTTACAGTGTAAGAGGTAAGCTTACGACAAGCTTACCGTCCAACATTAACAATATTGCGCGGCAAGCTTACGTGCTGTCTGGGTCAATCTAACCTACAGACGGCTCTATAGCAGCATTTTGTCAATGCCACATTGTCCCAAAATTTTCTCTTTTTCATATATGAAAAAGCACTTGAAGTCAAAGTAGAATATAGACTCTTGATATTATCAACTATATTCTGTTATTTACATGCAGCTGCATGTAATAACTCTTTAATAACTAGTTATTAAAGATACATTTTTGTAAATCTTTCTTAAATTCTCATTAATTTCTGTAAAAAAATATTTTTAGGGAAAATCGTTTTAATATTAATAAAGTATCTGGAATATTGATAAAAGGAATATTGAGCCCACCTTGTTAAGGCTGTCTTGAATTTTTGTTTGTAATAGTTATTGGGAAACTGTAAAAATTCTATATGAAAATCTGGGAAAAATTAAATCAAATTTTTGTGCCAATCCTGTAGTCATTTATACAGTTATTTTATATTATATTTTTAAAATCTAATTTTAAGAAAGGTTTGATAAATTCTAGAAATTATTAAGACTAAATACTCTAGTTTGTTAGGGAAAACGTAAAAGAGAAAATTGGATTAATTGAAAAAAGTGATTGATTTCTTTTTCTCAACGAAAACAGGAAATGGATCTGAGGACAGTATAGATGTAACCAATGAGGAGCCATTGATGCCTCAGCGTAGTGGCTGCACTCAATTGACGCCAATAGTTCCAACATTATATTCGCCAGTAAGTGCCGAAACCGTTTACGAAACGAGTGCAAGATTGCTTTTCATGGCTGTTAAATGGGCAAAAAATTTACCCTCGTTCGCGAGTTTGCCATTTAGAGACCAAGTGATACTGTTGGAGGAAGCGTGGTCGGAACTCTTTTTACTGAATGCTGTTCAATGGTGTCTTCCATTGGAGTCGTCGCCACTTTTCAGTGCAGCTGAATTGACTGCTTTGACTGTGTCACCACACTCTCATCCACACTCGGGAATGAATTTAGCGCAAAATGGAAAGCCCAGTCAAGTGGCAGCTGACGTCAGACATCTTCATGACACTCTACAAAGATACAAAGCAGTCATGGTTGATCCCGCTGAATTTGCATGCATGAAAGCCATTGTTTTATTTCGACCAGGTACACAAATTATTTTGCAAATTCAAAAAATAGTCATTTCTTTTTTTTGTTGAAATAATTATTTTATTTCGAAATTCGGAAAAAATTTCTTCTTTTTTGTTACAGTATTTTTTGCAATTTTAGGTTTTTCAGAATTTTACATGTTTTTCCTATGAAGCGTTTCTTATATTAAGAGATTTTTTTATAAACCTAATTTTTCCTATCATATTTTCTCTTCAATATTTAATAAAGAAACAAACAATTTTTTGCAAACATTTTGAAAAATATTTTTTATTTGTTATGAATTTAATTGTTTTAGTAGTAATGTTTATTAAATATTTTACAATTAAAAAATTATTTCTTTATAAACTTAATTTTTGCAGCTATTTTGATCGCAGAGTAATAAGAAGGCCTATATATAGTTTGTTTTTAAAAAAATTAAATTATTTAAAATCCCAACTAGTTTTGAACTATATATAGTTCCTCGTCAGGGGAAGAATAATTTTACAAATATGTTATCCAAACGCCGGTCATAGTATATAAGATTTCAAAAAAGATTAAATGTAAATCAAATGATCTGAAAGAGAAAAAATTAAAACTTGTTTCAATTTTAATTGATTTTTAATGTTATGTTAGCATTAGTTTCTCACCTTCTAAAAGAACATAAATTAATTAATTTAATTTTTATAATGATTAGAGATATTATTAATACGATCAAAAAACGAAAATGCCAAATTTTGCAGTTATTGTTTTGAATTATTTCGTAATTCAAAAAATATTTTGTTTTTAAGGAGACTAATTATTGTCATTATTTGTTATAATATAGAAAATGAAATCAATTTCTTTTTTTTAAACCTTTGCAAATATTCTTTTTTCAGTATTACACAATTTTTTTATTGGTTGTAGGAATTTATGTAGAATCCTATAAAAAGTGACATAATAGATTGGTACAAGATTTTTTATAGAAATTTGTATAGAAGTACGCATTTGTAGAAATTAGAAATCCGCGTCAATTCTCATATGATTTCGTACATGGAATTTTTTGTAGGACTATATGAGATTTTACATCAGAATTCATGTGAGATTTCATACAAGATGTCATGTGGGATATGAAATGCTATTTTTATTAGAGATCCAATGATGGAATTTTCAAAGGATTAAAAATTATTTAATTAAAAATTAAATATTAAATTATATTTTGTTTAATAATGATAAGGCCTAAATACCGTATTTAGGCCTTATCATTATTAAACAAAATATATCATACGGTCAAACAACCAAAAATTACTATTAAATTATATTATTGATTCAAATCATTATAAAGTAAATAATTGTCATAGTTTGTAACACGTTTTCTAAACTACAGTTTATTATAGCTGTGAAATTATAGGAACTAAAGAAATTTTCAAAATTATAAAAAACATATATGAGATCTTATGTAAGATAATTTATGAATTCCTATGTGAGAAAACATATGAGATCCTATACGTATTAATATGTGAGAAAACAAGAGATCATACATTATACTCTTCTGCAATAATTTGTTAGAAGAAAAACGAAATGAAAAAAATGTATATATATATATATATATATATATCGTTCCCTCCAAGTACTTATATGTTTAAAATACAATTTGAAAGGTACTTATCTTCCAAGTTGGTTTAAAAGTCACGTATGTTAGTGGAATGTTTTGAAAAGTCCGTAACTCTCCCGTTCATGCAAAAAGTACGTAACTCTGTTACTAGCTTTAGAAGATCTACTTTTTATTATTATTATTATTACTATTATTTTGAAAGTTCATATATTGTGAAGTGAATTTTTTGAAAGTTGATGCATTGAAATGTATATTTTTAATAATAATGTAATTTTTTAAATAGAATTATAATATTATTTAGTACATTAGTAGACGTTGTAAAGCGACTGTCAGAGATACGCATACTTTCTAAAACTATATCCGCTAACTCACGTGACTTCTTAACCAACATGGAAGATAAGTAACTTCCAAATTGTCTTTTAAACATAAGCACATTGTACTTGGAGGAAAGATAAATAATATTTATTAGCAATCGCAACAATTAATAAGTATAAAACAAAATCAAATATTTTACCAATAAGTAACATTGAACAGTTCGTTTTTCTCTTAAAATAATAATTCGATAAACCATTTCTTAAAAGTGAAACAGTTTAACGCATCTATAATTTGAGTAGAAAGTTTGTTCTATAATCTTGATCCTCTAAGAACAAAGGATCTTTGTATTTTACAAGTCCGGTGTGATGGTATGTTAAGAACTGACTTCCTTTCTCGAAGCCTATCGTGCATAGTTTCATTTTGACTTTTAATTTTGAAGAGTTCGAAAAAATAAGAAGGGCTTTTAATTAGTAATGACAGAATGAAGCAAATTTCCCATAAAAAAATTGCCGTCTGCTTGCTACATTTAAAAGTCTTCCATATGGAATAATTTGTTTTACCTTTCGTAAATTATATCTGAAGCGAATACAAGCATTCAAAGACTTTTTCAGTTTATAATTTAGTTCATCCGTAATATCATCATAGATAGTGCAGCAATAATAAGAAAAGGGAAGGATATGAGATGTAACTAATAGTAATCAGGTAGATGTAAAGATTGAATCTTTGTTCTTGTTTAATTGTTGTAGAGACATATAGACCTTACGTGATATTTTATTAATATAATTTTTTCAAGGTAAACTAAGATCTTATATTAATCCAAGATCTTTAACTGTATCACTAAAATCTATTTTGGTTCTACCCTATTGAAAATCCCCATATGGGAAACCACATGGTATCCTATATCAAAAACCATGTAAAACCCTACTTCCATGAAGGAAATCACATGGTTACCATGTGGTTTCCCATGTCAAACCATATGGGGAATTGAGACAGGATTTTAGTGAGGAATAGACATGGGAAATTTGAAAAGTTCTTCTATGCATAAAATCATATGAATTCCCACATGAAATCCTGCATGTTTTTCCCATTCAAATCCTAAACCAAATCCCCAAACATTATCCACCTTATTGAATATTCTTACATGGGGACAGACTAATACACTTGGAATTTTACAAGGGATTAGAACTAATCTAACTAACTAACTAATCTAACTCGTTAAAAGGACTACCTGCGATGAAAACAAAAACATGGCATCATCTAAACATCTGTGTTTAACGAGAGCCTATTATTGTTAGCCCAATCTATACCTAATTGATATCTACTATTGTCATTTGAATAAGTTTAGGAAGTGATGGTTGAGGTCTAGAAATATAAAACTTAAAATCGTCTGCATACTTATGATATTTACAGTACTGTTGATCTACAGCAAGCTTAATATCCATTGTGAACTTCAATAACGCGGTGCAAATACTGTGTTTAGAACGAAAGGCTGACTGCAAAGGTTCTAATAGATTTTGATTTGTTTAAAAGGTTATCACTTGATTACATACCCAGTAAAAAAAATTCGATACACGGACCGCGGAGTTCGTATACGAGCTCGTTATCTCGTATGAGAAATCTCTCATACGAGCCTTTTCCGTAATGAGAAGTGTGTAGATGCTTGTATACGAGGTGACTTTTAAAGCATTTTTATTAATGTAACACTATTTTAAAGTAAATGTATATAATAGAAATGAATTTTTAAAGTAAAACAAAGCTAAATTTATAAGGGAAATAAAGTTTTAAAAAAAGGATAATTTTGTTCAAAGAATTTATTCACACTGAAAAAAGGTTAGAATTTGATAATTCCTTGTTACTCTAACTTACCGACATTAGATATTTCTCGGATGAGGTAAGCACGATTTTGTATTAAATTTAATTATTTTATATAAACATTTATATAATAAATAAATAAGAATATATTATTAATTAGCAATGAAGAAAAACTTATTTATTCTACCGCCAATACAAAATCGTGCTTACCGCATCCGAAAAATACCCTGTAAAAAAAAAGTATTGGGAGGTACGGGATTCCGCATTGCAAGTGCCTACCTGTCAATGCGGTATTCAAGGGGTCCCAATGCGGTGCAAGTTTTAAGCTTAAAAAAAAAGAAAATACGTGACAGAAGTATATAATTAGTGTCAGTGAATCAAAATACGAGTTAAAGGGATGAAAAAATACTAATAGTGAGTGTGAAAATGAAGTTTAAAGAAAATAAGGTAAGATTAACTGTTAAATGTAAGTCCAATGCGGCATAGGCTGTTTTCAATGCGGCGCATAATCTGTATATAGTTCGAACAGTGCAGCGGCGCTCTCTTCTTTACCAATAGCGGATTCTTTCTATTCAATTGGTAATTTTGAAAATAATGAAAAATAATATTAACTAAAAGTTGATAATGTATTTCAATCAATAAAAAAATGTTAAGAGCGTTCAACGGTCTCTAAAATTTGTAGGTTATGTGCGACTTACAGTTATCGCCAAAGAAAAACGATGACACTGCCTGTTTAAAATTACGTGAAATTAGTAAACAACCGTTTTCAAACTAGTGTTTCTCTGCACACAAGCACTTTTTACAAAATCTGACAACGTCCATTTGTCAAAAATGTTTTTAATTATCTGAATTCAAAAGATTTTGTTAATTCATGCAGAAACGCGGTTTCAGGATTGGAATTACAAAAGTAATGTAATGACAGGCGGCAAGACGTGTGTTACAACCATTTTGCCAGTAGAGGGCAGAAGCAAGCAGGGAGCGTAAAGGATCAGCTGTCAAAATGATTTGCATTACACTGCTATGGTATTTCCAATGCTGCAGCCGTGTTTCTGTATAGATTAACAAAATCTTTTCAATTCAGATAATTAAAAACATTTCTGACAAATGTACGTTGTCAGATTTTGTAAAAAGTGCTTGTGTGCAGAGAAACACTAGTTCGAAAACGGTTGTTTACTAATTTCACGTAATTTCAAACAGGCAGTGTCATCGTTTTTCTTTGGCGATAACTGTAAGTCGCACATAACCTACAAATTTTAGAGACCGTCGAACGCTCTTAACATTTTTTTATTGATTGAAATACATTATCAACTTTTAGTTAATATTATTTTTCATTATTTTCAAAATTACCATTTGAATAGAAAGAATCCGCTATTGGTAAAGAAGAGAGCGCCGCTGCACTGTGCGAACTATATACAGATTATGCGCCGCATTGAAAACAGCCTATGCCGCATTAGACTTACATTTAACAGTTAATCTTACCTTATTTTCTTTAAACTTCATTTTCACACTCACTATTAGTATTTTTTCATTCCTTTAACTCGTATTTTGATTCACTGACACTAATTATATACTTCTGTCACGTATTTTCTTTTTTTTTAAGCTTAAAACTTGCACCGCATTGGGACCCCTTGAATACCGAATTCACCACGACACCCAATGCGCTATTTCGCGAATACCGCATTGACAGGTAGGCACTAGCAATGCGGAATCCCGTACCTCCCAATACTTTTTTTTACAGGGTATCTAATGTCGGTTAGTTAGAGTAACAAGGAATTATCAAATTCTAACCTTTTTTTAGTGTGAATAAATTCTTTGAACAAAATTATCCTTTTTTACTTAAAACTTCATTTCCCTTATAAATTTAGCTCTGTTTTACTTTAAAAATTCATTTCTATTATATACATTTATTTAAAATAGTGTTACATTAATAAAAATGCTTTAAAAGTCACCTCGTATACAAGCATCTACACACTTCTCAATACGGAAAAGGCTCGTATGAGAGATTTCTCATATTTCTCATACGAGCTACCGAGCTCGTATACGAACTCCGTGGTCCGTGTATCGAATTTTTTTACTGGGTATAATATGTTCAAGCTGTTTGGAAATAACACAAATAATGGAGGCAGGTCTAACATTGGGAACTTTTTTTGGATTTGATACTTTAGGAATAGAACGAAGAATATGTAAAACTCATTTTACATATTTCTGGAAAAATCCAGAAATATTGTTTTTTAATATTCTTTTTTTTTGAATCATTATTGTATTTTATTTATTTATTGGTTTATACACCTGTCTTCAGCCTTACATATTTAGCTATACAAGTGTTTTTTACAATTTCTTGCTTTACAAATTTTTCTTATATACAATTCTTAATACTAAGTTTGCGCCTACAGAACGTCTTTCGAAATTAGGAGTACTCGCGTTAGCCTGGACTACACTGAGAGAAGTCCGGGAACTAATACGTCCCGTGCAAGGCTTGAGTGATCATTTTGAATGTTCTTATGTGAACCTTCGATCGGGACGTCTCAAGCCCCGATAAAAAACGTGGAACGTCCCGAAGCGGGATTACTTACAACTTTTAGTTTCGGCCATGAATTGTCTCTCACATGCGGGAACAATGTTTGACCGATTCGGGGTGTCTGAGCCCTAGATTCGAGACATCTCAAACGCGACAAGCAGAGTAGCTTATAGCGACGTCTAGCGGGAACTATTAAGCCCTGGACTTCTCTCAGTGTACCCGTCTAATGGATTTTCTCGCCAGAGGAGAGGGAAACTGTAGAAAACCTTCTCCTGGGTACAACCGTTTTATCGACAGTCGAGTTGTAATGGTGTGTACCGGACAATAATCGACAGTGCACATCATTATACCTCGACGTCAAACCTCCCGCTCAGATTATCTCATATGCCGGAAAAATCCAAGCCAAATAGACGCGAACCAAGTACCCTTGGTCCTACAACGTCCACCAAGCGAGGCATTTATCCGACCGAGTTAATCTGTCAGTGTAAAGAATCATTATATACATATGTAAAAAAGCAGGAAATATTTTAGGCGAAGTATCCAGAAAGTAGAACTTACTCTCATCAAAAATGTTAACGTTATCATCCGGTTGCGCAGAAGTAAGGGGGGAATCGAGACTGTATCAACAGAAAATAATTTTAAAAATCATTAGCTTGAAAACAATGGACAAATGCTTTTTTCTTATCTGGTATTAAGTTAAGTTTCTTCAAAGTATGACAAATGTTCTCTGATTTATTTCTGGTTTCAATGACATCGTAATTATACCTATGAAAAACATCTCTTATTGTATTTTGGACCAAATTTCGAATCTTTTTAAAATTTACTATGCCATTGAGGATTTTGTTACTTTTGGCCTTTTTTGTAGTTTGTTTTGGCTTTTAATAAGTGTCCTTCTTTCGTCAGTCATCCAGGGTGAAAATTTTCTTTTAGAGCTAGAAATATGAAGGGGTGTGAATATGTAAAAGGCAGAAATCAGATAAGAAGTACGTTTATGTACCATCACATTAATATCTACATCCGAAAGTAATCCTGTCCTATGATAAGTTGACAAGGTGAGAAAAATTTATTTTCTGGAATATTGCGTAAGTTTTGAATAAAAATTGGTTGTCTGGTATATGGAGTCCTATTTCCACTTAATTCAAATTTATTGTTTATCAAATCATGGTTGGACAAAAAAACTACTGAATGCTGATCATGCGAAAGTACTTTATTTAAATTGTTAACAAAAATAGCATCAACTCTGGTGCTAGAACTGTTTAAGTGATGAGTCGAGCCGTGAAGGACCACAGACATGCGCAAAGAATAAATTATAGAATTAAGGCAATTTGTTATTGGAGATGTAGTATTAAAATTGCATTTAAAACTTCCTATTATTTTAGTGTTTTTAAAAAATTGCTTTAAAGATGATATTTGATTGCCTAATTTGGTGTCAAATGTAGCATTTGGCGATTTGTATACTACTCCGTTTAATGCATTGTCATTATGAGTTTGAATTAAAAAAAAAGTAATTCGGCCGTAAGATATAATCCCTCAGTGCTTTTTTAAAAAAATTATGTATAAAAAATCGTATGGATATCCACACGAAATTTCAGCTAAATTTCAGCCTCCGGAAAGTAAAACCACATTATAAAATTTATACTATCGTTTTCATTGGGCTGTAATATCTAAAAAATTAATGCTTTAAACATAAATTTTAACCAAGTTTATCTTCTGAAAACAGAAAAAATAAATTAAACTAAAATTTGCATTTAGCACATTGACTTTTAGGTTCAGTACAAATTTTATATGTGGTTTTACTTTCCGGAGGCTCAAATTAAAAATACTACAAAACAAAATTTTTTTGACAATTTTCCAAATGAATTCCTTACAAACTTCTAGAGAGTTACAAGTGGATTAATTAAAATTTTTTTTAGAAAATTCTGTACAAAAATTAGCTCGATTTTCGTATGAATTTTGTAAGCTAATATGTCAGAATATTTTTGAAGAATTTTCTATTCACATTTCGTACAGAAATTCATACGAATTATGGACAGAATTTTCTAATTAATTCGTTTGTAATTCGCTCGAATTTTGACCGAAATTCGTTTAAAAAATTAACCAAAAATCTTTTTAAAAATTTGTAGCTGACATTTTGTGCGGAAATCAGTTTGAATGATTTATATTGTCGTAGAAAGAAGTATTAAATATATCTTAATAAACGCTAATACTCTCCTTTCAGCATGTGCAAGCAGATTCCGTAATTAATTCAAAGGTGCAAAGAAATAGGTACAATTATGTATTATTATTATTTGCATTTATTTTAATTGAGCTACCCAATTGTTACAAACTTTGTATCAACGTTTATTAAAAGGGGACTGTTTTGTGCGAGAGTCCTTATATTCATTCCCAAACAGTTTTTAGAAATTCGAAACTCTGTGGAGCGTCTGCGCCCTCGTTTGTTCAGTTTCTTCGTTTTTTATTACTACCAGGTCATGGACAGATATACAGGGCACAGCGCCAATATAAGTGCAAACGTTAAAAGTTAAAACTAACTTCGTTTTTTATATACACGGAAGTATGTTGTTCGTAGTATGCGTCGTGCCGTATTCATTGTTTTAATTAATAAAATTATTATTTTTAAATTTAATAGTGAGTGCAGTTCTGTGATAAAGTTTTAAGAACGCATTTCTAATGTTAAAAACGAATTTAGAAGAATATCTAAGTAAAATGTTTGAACTCATTTTGAAGTCAGGTGTGCGTTTGTTTTATTTTTAGTCGGTTATGTAATACTAAATCTAAAGCCTTGAATGAAATAATATACGTAAAAATATATAGAATAGTTTGAATTTTAAAAATCTTCGTATTGGGATTTTTATTTAATCTATAGATATTTTAATATGATATCTTTATTTAAACGTTTTAAAACAAATCATTTCAGTGAAAAAAAATATAAATTATTTGGATTTTCACAGAAATTTTTAAGAAACAATTGTCAACTCATTAGTAAGACACTTCACTAAATGTTAGGCAGAAACCTACAATATTGACCAAGTTTCAAATTCTAGAAAAAAAATTCAAGAAAAAAGAAAATTTGTTGGATGTGGACCTTTGTAGCTCAGTGGAAGAGCAATCAACCGGCAATTGATAGGTCCTAGGTTTCGAGTCCCAGGAGAGTTAGCCCCTCATTTTTTCATATCTTTAAATTTCTTTTTCAATTTTATATATATAGAATAATGAAAATCCCAGTGGGAAGTTTGATGAAAATCAATGTATTCTAATATTTTCAGTTATTTCATTTTTAGATTTTATATTTAGTTTCAAATTTAATATTCTAATAATAGTAAATATTTTTACAAATAAAAATAATAATAATAATATAGGTAATTAAAAGATCTGTTCACATTGTAGTCAGTATGGAACTCGGCAGTAGACTTGTATTAGACTCCGACCAGAAGCGCCTATCAGAATGTTCAGTCTGCTTTGTTCCGCGTATAAGCGTTCATAAGAACGAAAACTTGTTAAGCCTACTGAGGTGCTTTAAACCTTTTACCATTCATTTTCCTGTTTTTTATCCTGGAGCCGCAAAGGCACACGGAGAGACTTTTAGTTAAAAAAATTATTTTATCGTATTTTGATATTTCTAATAAAACGTAATAATTTAGGGATAATCGAGGTATAGTTAGAAGAATTCTAATAAAGATTATGAAAAGACATAGTCTACGTCACTTTTGGTAATAAGTCTTAAAGTTTTTTGAATCTTTTCTAAAGCTTTATACTAAAAGTGAAGCTTAGGTGACGCTACATATATATATATATATATATATATATATATATATATATATATATATATATATATATAGCATATATATATGTAGGGGTATACAAAATGCGTTACTAGGCACGTGTATACTTATATAATGCATATGTATATAAATTAATATATGATTTATCATAATATTATTACACAATTCAATTGTTTGATCACTAATAACTTTTGAAACGTTTTTAACAAAATACTTTCAAGACGATGATGACGCTCGGTTGTTTGATGAGTGTTCGCCTAACATTAACTGTCTTCGGTTGTGGACGGAACTGTTCGGAAACCTTCGTGAAAATATTCTAATAAAATTTTGTAAAAATTCAAATTGCTTACCATTTCAGAGCGTGTTAATATTAAAAATAATACAGTATCTAAAATTTTTTTACATTTAATAGTTTTCAAAATAGTGGGTTTACAAATAAAAATATCAGAATGTATTATAAATATGTTCCATATTCTCGTATTTGCAATTGTCTTAACATCAAATGATATTCTTTCTAAACTTTTATACTAACTTCTGCTCCCTAAAAACTACAATAGTAGATAAAAAAATAACACTACTTATTATTATAATAAGAACTATCATCATCGTACCTCGATTATCCCTAAATTCTTACGTTTTATTAGAAATATCGAAATACAATAAAGTAATTTTTGTAACTATAAGTCTCTCCGTGTAGACAAGTTTGGGAATGAAATCTAAATTATTACTGCTGAAGTCAAAAATTTTCAATTGAATTTTTCTGCTTGTTGGATCTCTAATAAAACAACCTGTTTTCAAGTCGTACAACGAATGCGTACTCCTATTAATAAATTCCTATAAAATATCCTGTGCCAATTTCATATATGTGGTTTTTTATAGAATTCTACATAGATTCCTATACTGAAAAACTTTTGGTAGAATAGTTCCGCTATTGACTGTTGTGCAGCGCTACTTGACTTTTAAACTCACAGCTCTATCAAAATTGGACGAGTTGCTCTCTTAAACTTGACTATCAATGGCGTTGGTGAGCGGCTGCTTGACAAATAGCTCTATCAAAAAGAGAGTTGCTCGCCCAAAAAGGAGAGCAACTTTTTCAAAAATAAAGTGAGCTGTGCTTCTTGTTTTAATGCGGCAGTTCTATCGACAGTTCTTTTTCAGTGTACAATCATTCTAGGATTTTTTATGCATTTTTAGATAAGGCTACTTACAGGATCCTGTATGGTAATTTTCTGTGGCAATATTTTTTTTAAATTCTGTTAAATAGTAATTTTATAATACTAAAGGACATTTTAATTTATTATGAAACTAATTTTTGTCAACTACATTTGAAATGTTTTATTACTGAAAATTATATTTCTGCATTTTTATGAAAATAATTAAATCATAATTTTTTCTTTATGTTTCGTAATTAAAAAAATATTTTTCACTTTTATAAAACTAATTTTATTAAAATATTTTCTGAAAATATATAATAATTAAAAAATATGTTATATTCTACGTGCACAAAAATGGCGCTTTCTGATAGCAGACGACAGGGAGTAAAGCTATTCATTTCTTTGATCGTTGTAGTACTTGGATAGGTGACCGCCTTGGTGTCCGCTATAGCCCGGTATTTGCTGTTCTTACCACTTTCGTGATTTATTAAGCGGGAGGTTTGACGTCAAGGTATAATGATGTGCACTGTCGATTATTGTCCAGTACACACAATTAGAACTTGGCTGTCGATAAACCGGTTGTACTCAAGAGAGGTTTTCTATATTTTCCCTCTCCTCTGGCGAGCAAACCTAATTAACAGGTGGTCCAGGCGAGTGCGAGTACTCCTAATAAAGTCGGCTGTAGACGTAAATTAGATTAATATATAGAAACTTCATAATTATGTAGAATGGTTATGCTTAATCCAAAAAGTATTACTTGCGGACTCTTGTCGAAGTACGTAAGGCCAATAGGGCGCAGGAGTATAAACAATAAAAAAATATCAGCGCAAAACAAAGTTTAACTTTACTTTTACTGATATATTTATGTGAGCATGGGGGCTAATTTTGACGTGTAGATAAAAAAATAGGTCAAGTTTGACATTTTTGACGTAACGTAACAAGCTATTGAATCGATTTACATCTTTTCAAAAAAATTTTGTTTCGATATAAAATTAACACTATTGAGCATAGACAATATTTGTTCAAACTACATATTTAAAATAAAATCTGTCTAGTTACAATTCAGTATTTCTACTGTTTTTAAGTGGTACAATAAAATCATCAATCTGGTGAAAAATAGATTACACAGGCCTGCAAATTTTGGCTTAGTTCTGTTACAGAAAAAGTATAAGGTGATTCTTATAGCTTTTTTGACGTAGAATACGAATCCGACCTCCAAAATAGCCCATCACGTCAGAATTTCTTGTAATACTGCCTTAAATCGGAATTTTTTTTTGCTAACCAAAAAATTTTTTTAAATTTGCAAAATTGTATCGTATAGTACCAAGTATAAGCTTTAAAACTCATTTTTCAAAATTGCTTTACGATTTTTTTTAAAGTTATACAGATATGAAATTTTTCTTTAGGCAAATGTGGGTATAAGAAAAATTCAAAATGTCATTTTGATTGCATTCACTAATAGTTTTATAAATTGCCTGTTATTTCTTAAACCAATAAGGGTAAGATATAGCAGTGGTCATAATTTTTAAAAACAAATGAAATTTTAATTAAATATGTAACTTTTTATAATTTTTAAAAAGTTGACGTAAAATTTGTATCATCCCCTCTACTCTTATATCAAAATTTGTAAAATTTTTTAGATCGTTTCTCCCCATTTCGGTCCCACATATTTTATGAACGTCCTCTTCATTACTACCCCGCTTTTTATAATAAATTATACTTGTATCAGCCTTCTTAGTTTTAAAAACCTACACTTGCCTACACTGTAAAAAATTTTTGGGAATTTTTTCCGAAAAAATACGGACAGCACGGAACTTCAAACGGTGGAAATTTTTCCGAATAAATAAAAGGAACTATCTCCCATGTATTTCGGAAATATTTCTTACTATTTATTCGGAAATTCTACATAAATCATTTGAATATTTATGTAAAAAATCAAAACTGTTTATATTGTATTCATATATATTAAAATAAATGTAAATTAATTTAAAAAAATTATTATTTACATTCTTACGGAAGCATCTATTTGTCTATCTACCACGATTTGAACCCTCAGCCTTATAGTGATGTCTGTGCGTAGGGGTTTTTTTAATGCGGAGCCGTCAACCATTAGGATCGCGCCTAGAAGCACTCGACCAAGGGAGGCTATGAGAATATGCTGTAAAGTATCAGTTTTAAGAAACTTGTGGAGTAAAATCTGTTCTTTCTAACTTCTATGGAATTTCGAAAGATTCAATCTCTTTAAAATTGTTGATCAACCGATTCATAGTATTGTTAACTTTTTTCTTTTCACATTTCCGTTAAATTTATTATATATATATATATATATATATATAGATTTTTGAGGAATATTTAAGAACTTCTTATTGCATACGCAGACACAATTTTGTAGAAAAATTATTTTTCTAATTTATCAGTTCTAAAATTTAAATCAGTAAAAATAAACTAATTATTACTCTTTAAAATTAAGTAAGTTAAAATTCGCTTAGAACTTTTAGAAAAGTTACGTCAAAAGTCTTTCACGCAAAAAAGTACATGTATGTAGATTTATTTATAAATGATTTTTTATTTATTTTTAAATATATACTTCACTTTAGATTTAAAGATTATTATATAAATACACATAATAATATAATAATATTAATAATGATAATAATAAATAACAATAATATTATTAATATTTTATACGAATATGAATCCGACCTCCAAAATAGCCTATCACGTCAGGATGCCTTAAATACGCACGGAGAGACTTTTAGTTAGAAAAATTATTTTATCGTATTTTGATATTTCTAATAAAACGTAAGAATTTAGGGATAATCGAGGTATAGTTAGAAGAATTCTAATAAAGATTATGAAAAGACATAGTCAACGTCACTTTTGGTAATAAGTCTTAAAGTTTTTTTAATCTTTTCTAAAGCTTTATACTAAAAGTGAAGATTAGATGACGCTACATATATATAGCATATATATATGTAGGGGTATACAAAATGCGTTACTAGGCACGTGTATACTTATATAATACATATGTATATAAATTAATATATGATTTATCATAATATTATTACACAATTCAATTGTTTAATCACTAATAACTTTTGTAACGTTTTTAACAAAATACTTTCAAGACGATGATGACGCTCGGTTGTTTGCTGAGTGTTCGCCTAACATTAACTGTCTTCGGTTGTGGACGGAACTGTTCGGAAACCTTCGTGAAAATATTCTAATAAAATTTTGTAAAAATTCAAACTGCTTACCATTTCAGAGCGTGTTAATATTAAAAATAATACAGTATCTAAAATTTTTTTATATTTAATAGTTTTCAAAATAGTGGGTTTACAAATAAAAATATCAGAATGTATTATAAATATGTTCCATATTCTCGTATTTGCAATTGTCTTAACATCAAATGATATTCTTTCTAAACTTTTATACTAACTTCTGTTCCCTAAAAATTACAATAGTAGATAAAAAAATAGCACTACTTATTATTATAATAAGAACTATCATCATCGTACCTCGATTATCCCTAAATTCTTACGTTTTATTAGAAATATCGAAATACAATAAAGTAATTTTTGTAACTAAAAGTCTATCCGTGCGGTTAAAAATGGCTATTTTTTGTCATTTTTCGGAATTTTTTTTGGTTAGCCAAAAAATTTTTTCTATTTTCAAAATTACTTTATATAGTACTATGGCAAAGCATTAAAAGCCATTTTTCAAAATGACTTTAAACATTTTTTAAAAAAAGTTATGTACATTTGAAAATCTTTTTTTATTTAGACTGTAAAAATTTTCGAAATTTTTCCGATAAAAAACTAGGATATTTTTCTGAAATTAGGTGGAAATTTTTGTTTTCCGAATATTTAGTAGGAAATATTAAATGAGAAGAAGCTATCAATTTTCCGAATCAAATGTAACTAATTAAACTTAGGAAAAAGCGGTAGCATGGTGGGATACGAGCCCACGACCTTTCTATTGCCGGTAGACTGCTCTGACCACTGAGCATGTACCCCGAGATTCTTAAAGTTCCTTGATATATACTATCAGTATTCAGTGGTCAGAGCAGTCTACCGGCAAAAGAAAGGTCGTGGGCTCGTATCTCACCATGCTACCGCTTTTTTCTAAGTTCTTTGATAATTTTGAAATTATTAATTAATTTTGAAAATATTTTTCTGATTAAGCAGGTTTCTGCATTAGGGCATCTATGCTGTCGATACATATGAAGCCCATGAGCTTATAGAGATTTATTTAAGACTTAATTATTTGTTACATTTGACTCGGAAAATTGATAGCTTTTTCTCATTTAATATTTGTAAACCGAATGATAAATTCACTTTCTGTAAATTTAGTAGGAAATATTTCCGAAATCAGTAGGAGAAATACTTTTTTCACAGAAAAATGGAAATTCTTCCTCAATATTCGGAAAATTTTCCGAAAATTATAGATTTTTTCCCAATTTTTGTCGGAAATATTTCCGAGGAAAAATGGAAGAATATTTCTTCCACAGTAAGTCGGAAATTATTCATCAATATGCGGAAAATATTCCAGGCCTTACGGATATCTTTCCAATATTTATATGAAATATTTCCGAGGAAAGAAGTTAACCAATTATAGAAATTTGACTTTTCTAACCATTTGTTAAGAATACCAATGAATCATTTTTTTCACATTTAATTTATAATGATCATTTAAGATTTCTTTCATTAATTACAAAAGAAAAAAATCCTATATGTGTATTTATATACTAATCTTTCAATCTAAAGATGTGAAAATTCACATCGCGCCAACCCCCTGATTTTATATGAAATTATATATCTTATTATATTAGCCAGTCTATATAAATGGGGCGTTCCACGCGAAATCGGACAGTATTTGACTTTTGCATCTCAGATTTTTTTCAAATATTTTTTTTCTTTTAGTGCTCATTGAAATAAGGTACCACGATTTTTTTCAAATTTTTTCATAAAGTCGTTTAAGAGATACAGGTTTTTGAAAAATCACGTTTTTTACGAAAGTGTTTTTTTGAAATGGTTATAACTCGGTCAAAAATTGACCAAATTTGATGTTCTATATATGAAAATTTTTGTTTTCACACGTAGTTTTTAATAAAAATATTTAAAAAATTATTTTTTTAAATTTACGAAATTTTTTTTAATTAAAAAAAATTTATTTTTAAGAATGTATGTATCGATCGATTTTTTTTCAAAATTTTTTGTTAAAAACTAGAACTAAATTAACAACTTTTAGGCGTTGTCTGATTGTGGGCAAACGATGGTATCTATTTATTTCGAATTTTTTAATTTTTACACACACAAAAAACCCAGTCTCATTTTCGTTGCATCTCAAAATGAGACTATGTTAAACGCCATAGAACGTGGCGCCATCTAAGAGTCTCATTTTTGTTGCAACTCAAAATGAGTAGCGCATGATACTCATTTTGAGACTAGGTATTTTCAGTGCATGGGGTTGAAGTTACCAAAAATGTGATTTTTAGGGTCGCTGATTATAATCATCAGATTATAACATTTTATATGTTTCTGGCACGTCAGATTATAATTTGCGACCTCAAACACCTTTGAGTAACAATTTACAAGCGAATCCGATCAATTATAAATTTTGACATCATCAGCTTGGATCCGCCATTTTGAATTTTTAAAAACTAATATCGGAGTCTTAATCAACGACCCCAAAAACCCCCGAGTACCAATTTTCAAGCGAATCCGATCAATTATAAATTTTGACATCCGACATTTTGGATTCGACATTTTGAATTTTCGAAAAGTGATATCGGATTCGTAATCAGTTACCCCAAGAACCTCCGAGTAACAATTTTCAAGCAAATCCAAAACAATTTCAAAAGTTCATTAAAGCAACCCAAAAAACACATTTTTGGTAACTTCAACCCCATTTTTTAAAAAAAATTTAATTTTTTTTGGTTTTACGGATATGGGTCTTGTTGTGGACAATTCAAGCTTCAATTTAAGTCTATGTAGAAGTTTCTGGCGCGTCAGGTTTAGGATAAAAAAAATTTTGAAAACCTTCAAAAACACGTTTTTTAGGGTCTTTAACTCCACTTTTCTTAAAATCCTGACGTGATGGCCAATTTTGTGACCCGGGATCGTGTTCAGCGTCTTTAATAGACACTATAGTATCTCATAAAAAGTAAGACTTTCTTTTGTTGACCTGTGTTATTAATAATATTAGCTCAAAAGCCCTATTGTTAGCTATATTATTTGGATATAAAAATTAAAAAATTCGAAATAAATAGTTCCCATCGCTTGCCCACTGTCAGACAACGCCTAAAAGTTGTTAATTTAATTCTAGTTTCTTACAAAAAATTTTGAAAAAATCGATCGATACATACATTCTTAAAAATAAATTTTTTTTAATTAAAAAAAAAATTTCGTAAATTTAAAAAAAAAAATTTTTTTTAATGTTTTTATTAAAAACTACGTGTAAAAACAAAAATTTTCATATATAGAACATCAAATTTGGTCAATTTTTGACCGAGTTATAACCATTTCAAAAAAAAAA
Organism: Leptopilina drosophilae; assembly: GCA_032873175.1. Taxonomy (NCBI): domain Eukaryota; kingdom Metazoa; phylum Arthropoda; class Insecta; order Hymenoptera; family Figitidae; genus Leptopilina; species Leptopilina drosophilae. The sequence goes on from CM065479.1 coordinate 36,250,972, forward strand.
CACTTTCGTAAAAAACGTGATTTTTCAAAAACCTGTATCTCTTAAACGACTTTATGAAAAAATTTGAAAAAAATCGTGGTACCTTATTTCAATATTTAAGAAAATTAAATTATAGCCATTTTTATTGCTGTCTTAACTTACTCTTACTATAGGGGCGGCACAGTGGTCTGAAACCCTGATCTGGCTGGACAAAACCTCAAAAAAAAGTTTAAAAATTGCATTTTTTTTAAGATTAGTTAGTTAGGTACTCAATGCATTCTGTAATAAAAGGACAGATCACTAAACTCCATACTTTTGTTGAAACAAAACGTCAAAGTGGACATTTCAGCACAGTAGGCTAAAAGTTATAAAGCAAAGAAAATTTGACTTCTTTTCAAGAGCCCATTACTTTTGTCTAAAATTTTTTTGGTATTTGTGTAATATGGAGGTTGTTTCTATAAGTATATATGTTACGAATTTCTTGTACAGGTTCATTAAATTCGATAGAATAATAATTATTAATACTTTTAAGAGTTCAGGTAAGATCGATGCAAATAATAGATTATTTTATCGCAATATTTCAATAAGTTTTTTGCTCCATGGTTCTCCGATTCTTTCTATGATAAAAATGAAGGTATATAGTTACAGATTCATATAAAAGCAAATTTAGCTGCTAGTATTTACAACTTTTTTCGGAAAGTTTAATTAAGTGACACAAAATGAAGGAAAACGCTTTAAAAATGCAAAAGTGTGTACAAACATACCTTTATACATTTAAAGACTCTCATTGATTACTGTGTAAGAGTTACTGAAGCTAATAATTACAAATTTCAAGACAGTTTTTAAAAAGTAAAGATGGCGGATCCAATATGGCTGACAGAAAGTTAACAAAATTATTAAATTTTAATGAAACATGGCATTTAAAGGTTTTTTGGGTCGCAGATTTAAAATTTGAGGTCAGTTTTTAAAAATTCAAGATGGCCGATCCAATATGGCGGACAGAAAGTTAACAAAATTATTGGATCTTAATGAAATATGGTATTTAAAGATTTTTGGTATCGCTGATTACGAATCTGAGGTCAGTTTGTAAAAATTCAAGATGGCGGATTCAATATGGCGGACAGAAAGTTAACAAAATTATTTGATTTTAATGAAACATGGTATTTAAAAGTTTTCTGGATCGCTGATTACAAATCTGATATCAATTTTCCAAAATTTAAAATGGCGAATCCAATTTGACGGACAGAAAGATTAAAAGAATTAATGTACACATACAAGAAAAATGTTCGAAACAAAATTACCATATTAAATCTAACTTTTTGATTTATTATAATTTTATTTTGGAATAGTAATTATTGATCATAAACACTTTTAAATTTGAAGTTTCATAAAAATTAATGAAAATTATCCGCTATTTGAAGTTTTCAAAAATTACATAAAATTTTGATCAACTGATTTCAAAAATCTCAACTTATGAAGATTTAAATAAGATATATTTATTTTATTTTTATATATTTTTTTAAAGTTAAAATTTATAAATTAATTATTGTTAACTATTATTAAAATCATTTTATTTTAATTTTCAACTATGGATTTTTTTAAAATTTTCAAGATTGCATATTCCTTTAAATTACAATTTTTTTTAATAAAATGGAATATGAGTAAATTATTTATATCCTACATTAAATAGAGATTAAAAAAACACCAAGAACGCTAAAAAAAAGTAAATTAATTTTCGAGAAATGAAAAATTTACGAAAAGCATGTAAAATCCACTTTTTTCTGTATCTGACAGAATAATTAACGAAACGCACGGTAGTGTAAATAGTATATCTTGTTAATAAAGTTATGATTTACAGTTAATTAATAAATTTTATTATTCATATACATAATTAAAAACATTATGTATAATTTAAGATATAGTCCAAACTTAAACACATAATTTAAAAAAAGTGACCTCATATTCGTAATCAGCGGACCATAAAGCCATTAGATACAACGTTTCATTAAAATCTATTAACTTTTTAAACTTTTTTATCCGCCATATTCAATCCGCTATATTGAATTTTTGAAAATTGACGTAAGAATTCGTAATCAGCGACCTAAAAAAACATTTAATACTACGTTTCATTAAAATCTATTAACTTTTTAAAAATTTTGTCCGCCATATTGGATCCGCCATTTTGAATTTTTCAAAACTGACCTCAAATTCGTAATAAGCGACCCAAAAAACCTTGTTATACCATGTTTCATTAGAATCTATTAACATTTTAAATTTTGTCCGCCATATTGGATCCGCCATTTTGAATTTTTTAAAACTGACCTCAAATTCGTAATCAGCGACCCAAAAAAACCTTTTTATACCATGTTTCATTAAAATCTATTAATTTTTAAATTTTTTTGTCCGCCATATTGGATCCGCCATTTTGAATTTTTTAAAACTGACCTCAAATTCGTAATCAGCGACCCAAAAAACCCCCGAGTAACAAGTTTCTTAAAAATTCATCGAAGCAATTTGGAGGAAACAGTTTTGTCCAACTAGATCCGGGTTTCAGATCACTGTGGGGCGCCTCGAGACGCCCTGGGGCGAACATCTCGTAAACACCTTAGGTATACATGGCCAATAACAGCCATTATTTTTTTCTAAGTAAATTTTCAATCAGCTTTCATTTGTTTTTATATAAGTCTGTCTCTATTTTTCTCTATACAGCGTAGCACTATATAGCGCCGTCTCCAATCGTAATCTCCCTACTGACGTGATAGGCTATTTTGGAGGTTGGATTCATATTCTACGTCAAAAAAGATATAAGAATTACTTTCTACTTTTTCTGTAATAGAACTAAGCCAAAACTTGCAGGCCTGTGTCATTAATGAAAAATTTTGTTTTTAGAAAGTGCCCATTTTGACGAAGTTCCGTATTTTCAAAATGGATGGGAGCAAATTTTATACTTATGGATTTTTTTATCTTTAACCCTTTAACGCCGGGAAGGATACATATTTTACTCAAATTTTAGAGCCATTGTTCTTAACAATTTCGTATGTTATAAATTTGGTAGGTATCCATCCCTATAGAGTTTTTATCGCCCTTTCAGAATCTGAAGTTCGAATTTAAAAAAACTTTAATTTCAGAAAGTTGTGAACATTTTTTCGACAAGAAACTGAAATTTTTTACTTTTTTGGAAAAATGAATTTTTTTAAGGTAGCAAGTAAGAATGCATGAGTAAAAACCAACCTTCAATATGGCGAAATGTACGTTTGAAAATTTCAAAATGGCGGCTTCAAAATGGCGATAGAAGACATTTTTAAAAAATAAACATTAAAGTCTAGTGTACGAATTTTAAGAAAAATTTGGATAATCTTGTCAATTTGTATTAGAGGTTTTTGAGGTTGCCGATTACGAATCTGATATTAGTTTTCCAAAATTCAAAATGTCGTGTCCAATATGGCGATTGAATTAGGTTGTTAATAAACATTAACATTTTTTGTGTATTAAGAAGGTGATACTTTTTGATATGATCTTGCCACAAAAATAATACACAAAATTTGGAAACTTTTACTTTGAAGACAATCCTATCAAATATAGATTTTTCTAAAAACCAAGTTTTGCCTGTCATATTAATTCTACTATTTCAAATTGATAATATTTCACATCAGATTTTAAGTTACAAATATCAACAATATCCAACGATTTTTTAAATTTACGATCGCCGTATTAGATCCGCCATTTTAAATTTTGGAAACTAATATCAGATTCATAATCAGAAACCTTAAAAACCCCTAAATACAAAGTGACAAGATTATCCTAATTTTTTTAAAATTCGTACACTAAACATTGATGTTTAGTTTAAAAAAATGTCTTCTATCGCCCTTTTGAAGCCTTCATTTTTAAATTTTTAAACGAACGTTACGTTTTCTAATAAACTTATTATTTTATCTTCGACGAATAATTAAGTTTTTGCATTAAAGTATCCTCTATCCAAATATGATATTAGAAAATTAATAAAGAATTGTTTAACAATATTTTTTTGCATATAATTAAAAAATTGCACGATTTTTTAAGGTTTTTTATTACAAATTCTTAAATTTTAAAGTCAAAACATTTTTTTGACAACTAATATTACTATAAATCGTGCACTCGATTGTTATACTTTCGAAAAATATATTGACTTTTTAAATTAAAAAATTTGATTTCACAGCCACACAAAAAAAATAAAGTGTCTTGATCTGGGGTCGAGACATATGTATTCCGATGTATTTCGATGCGCTGAATCCGAATCCGCCATCAGAATTTGGCCAATGGGTCTTGGTTTCGCCCTAACCTCAACCTTTTAATGTAAATAAACTATTCTATAAGCTTTTCAATTGAAAATTCATATAAAACATTAAATATATCGAAACTAACCTCAAAAACACATCTAAGATTCCAAATAAACAAATTATACCATACACAGCGCAATAAAAAAGGTAATCTCATGAAAGTTACAACTTAGGTGTTTCTATGACTGCTGATTACGAAGCCGGTGTTAGTTTATCAAAATCCAAAATGGCAGATCCAATATGGCAAACAATATAATTAAAATTTGTTTGGATTGGCTTGAAAATCGTTACTCGGGGTTTTTCGGGGTCGCTGATGACGAATCCCATGTCGGTTTCTAAAAATTCAAAATGGCGGATCCAATATGGCGGTCTTTATTATCAATTTTTATAATCTTAAAGTCTTACGAAATGTTAGACAAATCAATTTTTATAAGTTATAGCAATCCTTCCTGATTATATTAATTCCTTGTTGGTTTCGTTCTTCGTCTGACCATGCGCAGTAGCGTCCTAACCAACTATTACTTTTTTCTTATAAACATGCACAATTATCCTTAAATAATAATCACACACTGGTTATGTGTGATACACATACATACACATACATGTCATATACATAAAATATTTCCCATATACTCACACATATGCACTCAATTCATACACATGTATACTCACACATATACACACAATACATACACATGTATACTCACACATGTGCACTCAATTCATACACATGTATACACACAATACATACACATGTATACTCACACGTATACACACAATACATACACATGTATACTCACACATATACACACAATACATACACATGTATACTCACACATATGCACTCAATTCATACACACGTATACTCACACGTATACACACAATACATACACATGTCTACTCACACGTATACACACAATACATACACATGTCTACTCACACATATACACACAATACATACACATGTATACTAACACATATGCACTCAATTCATACACATGTATACTCACACGTATACACACAATGCATACACATGCATACTCACACGTATACACACAATACATACACATGTATACTCACACGATTATTTAAAAAAATTTAAATAAAATTTTTGAATGTAATTAAATTTTTGCGAAGAATTTTATTAGTTTTGAAAATAAATTAATTTCAGAGAAAAAATTTATTATTTATAAAGATAATTCAAATTATGATTCTCGTCAAAATGTTATAAATAATAAAATTCATCATGGAAATTCAATTAGTTTCAAAAGTAATAAAATACTCCGCAGAATTTTAATTATTTTCAAATTTTTTTTAATTTCTCGTCAATTTATCATTATCTTCAAAAAATAAGAAAATTCATCATGGAAATTTAATTATTTTCAAAAGTTCAGATAACATACTTTGCAGAAATTCAATTATTTTCATAACTTTTTTTACATTTTCAAAATTTCAATTATCTTTGTAAATTTCAAAATTCTTCTTCAAAGTTCAATTGCTTTTAAACATTTTGAAAAAAAATCTGTTCGAAAATTCAATTATCTTTATAAATAATAAAATTCTTCTCTGTAATTCAATTATTTTCAAAGAATTTTAATAAAATTCTTGTCAGAATTTCAATTATTTATATATTTCTGTACATTTGTAATTATCTTTATAAATAATAAAATTCAACCTAGAAGTTCATTTATTTTCAAAAGTAATAAAATTCTTCGCAGAAATTCAATTATTTTTAACATTTTTTTAAAATTCTCATCACAACTTCAACTATTTTTAAAAATATCAAAATTCTTCTTCAATATTCAATAACTTTTAAACATTTTTAAAACAAATCTGTTCAAAATTTCAATTATCATTATAAATAATAAAATTCTTCTCTGAAATTTAATTTTTTGCAAAGAATTTTAATAAAATTCTTGGCAGAATTTTAATAATCTTTATAAATAAAAAAAATTATCCTAGAAATTCAATTATTTTCTAACATTTTTTTATAAAATCTTATAATATAAAATAATGATTTTATCACTCGGTCGTCTTTAATTCGACTCTTCGACTAGGAGTAATCGATGTCTTGATGTTTTATAACAATTTTTTATAAGTAGTTAAATTTCAAAATGTTTGAATTTGAATCTTTTGATGAATTTTAATTATTATGGAAAAAAAATAATAATTAAATATTTATTTAAAAAAGAAGTTATTGATGTTTTATGAAAAATTTGAATGAAATCTGTAAATAAACTTATCAGAAAATTTTATTGACTAAAACTGTTTCCTTTAACTTTAATTTTCTAAAATCTTTAAATGTAAAATTTTAGTCCCGGCTTTTTCCCGGTTTCCTCCCGATTGATTTTTCTCCCAGGTTTTTCCCAGTTGGGCGGACACTCTGTGTATTTATATATATAAATTGTAAATATTTAAAAGTATAACTAATAACTGTATAATAATTTTTAATTTTTATCAATTTTCAATAAGATAATTGTTGATTATAAAAAAAGTACTGAATTAATTTTGTTAAAAGTTATTTAAATAAAAGTTATAAACAATTAAATATTCATAGGTTTGCACAAAATTATTAACTTTTGCTCATCTTTTTAGACAGGTCACATACACTGAAAAAAATGATAATGTTAATTTTGACATACAAGTATGGTTAGGATGTATAGCTGAAACAGCAAGACCGTGTATTGCTGTTCTTAAAATACAGTATTCGTGTTCTCCGCATACATATTATTGTCTCTCAAATACATATTGCTGTTCTACACTGCGTATGGCTGAAACAACAATACTGTATGGCAGTATCATATCTACCAATATAATATGTCAGAATTGGCTATATTTATGGTAGTACTATAGGGGAGGGTAGGCTACATTGAAGCGGGTATTTTCTAAAGTCCAAGAACTAATTAAATTTTACAAATTTTGATCAGGTTTTCGTATCAACATTAAGCTGAAGTACTCCTTTAGTTAATATACACGTTACAAACACAAATTATTATGTTTAAATAATTAAATTTAATTTTTTCTAACAAGTAGCACTTTTCTTATTTTAAAGATTCTGTGTCTACATTGAACCACCTTTAATAAAACACTACAATTTACTTCAAAAATGATATTTCCACTTACACATTGTAAAAAATATTATTTTTCACTCAAAAAAATAGAAAATTGTTGTTAAAGAGTTATTATTTGTTAATATAGGAGATTAATATATTTTGATGTCAGGTTAGGTAGGTAAAGTGACAGTTTGAGTTTATCTCGATCACAATTGTGATGAAAGCATGTCTTCTAGTATTTTTCTTACTAATTAGTAGAGCAGACAACTTTACCACTCTTAAAATTGAAAATTCTTTGCTTTTTCCGGTGGTTCAATGATGCCGCACTCACTGCATTCACATGACATTCACAACAAAAATTGTTTATAATATATTTATGTAAGGCTTAAAATTCTTTATCACATCGGAAAATTGAAGTTGACACCCTAAGCGACATAAATCACAAGTTTACTAATTTTTAAAATTTCCTATTTCAATAAAAAAAATTCATTATATTTCCACAAAATTTTTTGTTTTGTACGTGAAAAACAGTTTTTTTTCGTTTTTCTTTGTAAATAATAAACCTACATGCTCGAAATTTGTGGACGTAGTCGCTTTCGGTATTACTAATTTATATATTAAATACGAAAAAATTCCACTCAGTCATTTCTTAGAAAATTAAAGTGGTTCACTGTTGACGCTGGTTCAATGTAGCCTACTCTCCCCTAAATATATTTTTTTCAGTGTATGTATTTGATTTTTTAGGGTAATAATTTAACAAAGTTGTAGGTAATGTTTTTTTTATTTTGTTCTGTACAAAATATTACATACATTAAAGAAAATGTTAAACAAACAAAATATTATCTTAACAAGCACAAGCATAACTGTTAACAAAAAATAAAGATCAAACACATACACTGAGAAAAAAATTATTTGATTCAAACAAATTTTGTTTAAATCAAACTTAAAATTTGTTTAGTTTAACCCTCACGGGCTCGAGCCGGGTCCCTCGGACCCGGAGGAAAGTTTTTTTATCTACTTCCGATTATGAAAATATTATTAGAAAATGAACTTCACATTAGACTTGAGGGCGTACACTGAAAAAAAGGATAATGTTAATTTTGACATACAAGTATGGTTAGGATGTATAGCTGAAACAGCAATACCGTATTGCTGTTCTTAAAATACAGTATTCGTGTTCTCCGCATACATATTATTGTCTCTCAAATACATATTGCTCTTCTACACTGCGTATAGCTGAAACAGCAATACTGTATAGCAGTATCATATCTACCAATATAATATGTCAGAATTGGCTATATTTATGGCAGTACTATAAATATACTTTTTTCAGTGTAAAAACACACATTTTTCATTTTTATAAAGAATTTTTAATTCATAAAATACTCTGGAAAATTTCCTTTTAACCACTTCAGCGGCATGGCGTTCCAATTGGCGTTCCATGAGTAAGTGGCAGAAGCGGCAAAAAAATGCGAAAATGGCGTTCCTATTTAAACTTTATTCCTGAATTCTGTAAACAAATTAAGTCAACCAAATCAAAAGTTATTTATTATTTGAGATTATGAATCTTAAATGGATTTAAAAAAATTCAAATAGGCGGATTCAAAATTATCAACTATTTTGGCTGAATATTGGAACGCCATTCGTAAAAAGTATTAAAAATTGGCTACATTAAAACCTTAAAAAAACTATTAAACATCTCTAAAAAATAATTTTTTTTTGTCCTATTCATCTTCATTTATCTCAAATAATAAGAATATTTTATTATGGCAAGTTTAACTTGACTACAGACTTTTGAAATCGAGTTCAAGTAGGAACGCCATTTTCGCATTTTTTTGCCGCTTCTGCCACTTACTCATGGAACGCCAATTGGAACGCCATGCCGCCGAAGTGGTTAAGTCGAACATGCGTAAAGACTCAAGCCGGGTCCGAGGGACCCGGGTTATAAATACGTATAAAAAGTTAGCAATTTTTCTGCAATATTTCATTATTTTGTAATGTTTCAACATCACCTACTGTAATAAGTGTAAACATATCCTAAATAATTCCGGAAGTGACGTAGTGCGAAAAATATAGTGCGTTTTGTATGTTTTCTGGAAAATTCCATTCTCAAAAGTTAAAGAACAGAAAATCGATCAGATTTTCTTTAAAATCGGTACCCGGGGGTTTTTAGGGTCGCTGATTACAAATGCGATGTCAGAATTGAAAAATTCAAAATGACGGATTCAATATGGCGGTCGCTAAATTTTTTTTTGTTTTACGTCTAATTATAGTTAATATTATTAGGTAATTTAGCTGAAGATTTTTTTCAGGTGTTTTATATTTCTACCATTATTATATATTACTATTTCTTAAACTATTTTATATATATATATATATATATATATATATATATATATATATATATATATAACATATATATAATATATAAAATGCTTATATAATTATTTATACATTATACGGTGATTTGGATGAAAATATTTTTTTATTTTTTTGTTTTTTATATTTTTTTATTATAAATAATGTTGTTTTTAAAACTATTTTTTAAAATAGTTTCTTTAAAATGTTACATTTGTATGTTAAATAAAAAATATTAACAATTTTGCTATCAAATTTTTGATTTCTATTGAATTTAAATACCGGGTCCCTCGGACCCGGCTTGTGCGCGCAGGCAGAAAAACGAACTCGAGCCCGTGAGGGTTAAGGGGAGGTACCACCCCCAACTTTGACCCCATTAAATTTGAATTATTAAAGTGGGTTATATTTTTTTCTGGCACTATTTTTAACCCTAAAATATATAGGATGATCAAAAATTTGAAATTTTAATTTTTGAAGAGGTTACAATTTTTATCTTTTCACTAATTGCATATTTTTGGTAATCCATGCGAGAGATTGTTTAGAGTTATAAAATAAGATTAGAAAAAAATGCTTTAAAAAATATTGAAAAATGTAAGAGAAGATTAATTTTGAATGTTCAAATTTTACAACTTTTGACATATTTCCAAAGTCCTGGACCAATAATCTTTTTGAGAATATCAGTGTTTGCAAAAATGTATTCCCTATATGCAAAAACTATGTCGAATAATGACCGAGAGTCACTACCGGAAAATTCCCGGTACTTACTCCCGAGAAATTGCCGGTAAAATCTTTTGACATTTGTCTCCATATTTCTCAGAGAATTTAACCTCAAGAATAAAAATATACCACTATAAAATCTTCAGGATCGTATTCGAGATTGAGATGACTTTTTGTTTATTATAATAGTCACGTTAAGCATACAAATTGAAAATCTACTATCAACATATTCAACGGATTTCGACACTTAAGTGAGAAAAATTAATGGACATCATAACAAAAGGGTTTAAGCACCAAGTTTTTAAATTAGGATTTTACCATTTAAGAAATAAGTAACTATTTACACATTTCCATTAAAAATTTTCTATTTCATTGAGTTTTTAAACAGTTTTCAATGAAAATTAGAATTATAAAATAACCTTCATTTTTAATAAAATTGTAATAGCAAAAATTGTTTTAACTTTGAATTATTGTTATTATTTACATGAATAACAATTCAATTCGAGAATTTGTGTATTGCTTAATCTAGAAGAAAAATTTCATTGATAAAAATTAACGATTTAACGAATTTAATTTTAATTTAATGATATTTTTTATTTTAAAAAATATACCCTTTTTCATATTATAGGATTAAAAAAGTAAATGGATAAAAGTAAATTTTTAAAGAGTTTTATCTCAACAAAAAATTATTTATTGATAAATTGTTTGGAAATCAAGCAATACACAAATTCTCGAATTGAATTGTTATTCATGTAAATAATAACAATAATTCAAAGTTAAAACAATTTTTGCTATTACAATTTTATTAAAAATTAAGGTTATTTTATAATTCTAATTTTCATTGAAAACTGTTTAAAAACTCAATAAAATAGAAAATTTTTAATGGAAATGTGTAAATAGTTACTTATTTCTTAAATGGGAAAATCCTAATTTAAAAAATTGGTGCTTAAACCCTTTTGTTATGATGTCCATTAATTTTTCTCACTTAAGTGTCGAAATCCGTTGAATATGTTGATAGTAGATTTTCAATTTGTATGCTTAACGTGACTATTATAATAAACAAAAAGTCATCTCAATCACGAATACGATCCTGAATATTTTATAGTGGTATATTTTTATTCTTGAGGTTAAATTCTCTCGAGAACATTTTCACGTGAGTTACTAGGTTAAAATTTTAACATCTGTCAAAATTTTAACTCAGAAAATAAAAGATTTTGACAGATATTAAAATTTTAATAATTAAAAATAATTAAATAATAACTCAATAATTAAATTTACTAACTAAATTAAAAAAAATAATCTTTTTATAAGAATTTTTTTACCTAATTTTTTTTAAATTAGTTCATTACCCTTAATAATTAAATTTACTAACTAAATTAAAAAAAATAATATATTTAAATATCCCTGGGACGTATAATGGATATCATTTTAAATTTGGCTATTTGGATATCGGAATAATTTTTCAAATTCAATAAGTTTATATAAATTGAACTGATTATTGTTACCCGGGGTTTCATTGGGAAGCTGAATGCGAATACAAGGTCATAATTTAAAAATTAAAAATGTCGGATTCAATATGGGGAAGATTTTTTTTTGAAATTGCTAAAATCAGCTAAATATTGTTACGTGGGGCTTTTAAGGTAGTTGAATACGAATCCAAGGTAATAATTTAAAAAATTAAAATGCTAGATTCAATATAGCGGAAAAATATTAATTAAAAATTAATAAAATCATCTGAATATTGTTATTCAGGGGTTTTTTGGGTCGCCGAATGAATATTAAGTCCTAAAAAGGACTTATTGAAAATTATTAATTACAATTACAATTACAGTTTATTAATTACATTATTTAATTTTTTTAAAATAAAAACTTACTTGAAATAATATGGTTATATTAAATGAGAAATCAATAAAATTTTGATGCTAAAACACTTCTCTCGTAGATTTGTTTTAACTTGCACAACTTTTGACTGTCATAGCACAACTGCGTTGAGAGAAATTAGGAACAACTAATATTTATCATTTTTATCTTTTCAAGTTCACTTTATTTCGAAAAAAAACTTTTCAAAACAAAATACTGCTCAGCTACTTACTCATTAGTTCGACATTCAAAGATTTTAATATAATGGATACTACAATGTTTTTATACTTTGCAGAAATAAAATACTAAAATAAAAATTTATTATAAATAAAAAAATTATAATTAAAAAATAAGTTAAAAAAAAATTTATAATTACGTACTATTTGGGTATTATATATTATTAAAATAAATAAAAATATTTATTCTTTAAAACAACTATAGAAATTGTTTAATGTCCTAACAGTAACAAAAGGATTATTATTCAAATAAATGTTTCATAATTTAATATGTATTTTAAATTCTTCAAATCTAATCAACTTTGTTTCTAAATTGTACAAAACAATTTCTACTTATAATACTATTTCAAATTATTCTTTTTTAAATTATTAATTATAAAATTGTGTTATCACATTAAAAATTTAAAAATTCTTGATATCAATTTTTTCAATAAGAAATGAAAAACAACATTTTTCAATTTCATTTAATAAATGAACAATTTAATATTTTTTGTAAATGACAATTTGAAAAGACAATAATTACGTATTTATAATATATATATATATATATATATATATATATATATATATATATCAATTCTATTTTAATGTATTATTATTTTTTGTTTTATAAAACTTAAATATATAAATTAATAATTTTAATAAAATTAATAAAAAAAATTCATTAATTAAAATTAATAATTTCCTAAAAGTATAGTGCTATACAACATATATTAGTAATTAAAAAATTAACAGTACAATAGTATCCGAGCGAGCGTTAGCGAGCGCGGAATTCATCGCTAATTTTTATAATCTTAAAGTCTTACGAATTGTTCGGCAATTCGTAAGACTTTAAGATTATAAAAATTTATATACGATTTGTTTTTAAAGGTCCCGAAAAACCGCGAGTAATAAATTAAAAAAAATTGTTAAAATAATAAAGACCGACATATTGGATCCACCATTTTGAATTTTTAGAAACCGACATGGGATTCGTTATGAGCGACCCCGAAAACCCCCGAGTAACGATTTTCAAGCCAATCCAAACAAATTTTAATTATATTGTTCGCCATATTGGATCCGCCATTTTGGATTTTGATAAACTAACATCGGATTCGTAATCAGCAATCATAAAAACACCTAAGTTGTAACTTTCATGAGCTTACCTTTTTTATTGCGCTGTGGATAGTAAAATTTATTTTTTTTAAATCTTAGATGTGTTTTCGATATTAGGTTCGATATATTTAATGTTTTATATGAATTTTCAATTGAAAAGCTTATAGAATAGTTTATTTAAATTAAGGAATCTGAGAAAATTATCAATATGCAGTTAGATTCAATTTTTATAAATCAAAAGAGACCATTTTAACGATTTTAAGGTGTTTTTGAGGTTAGGGCGAAACCAGGACCCATTGGCCAAATTCTGATGGCGGATTCGCGTTCAGCGCATCGAAATACATCGGAATACATATGTCTTGACCCCAGATCAAGACACTTTTTTTTTGTGTGGCTGTGTTTTTCAAAATGGTGCTTAAAAACTAAATTTTTTTTAAAAATTTGAAATTTGATGCTCGATATACATAATTTTTAAACTTTATCTTGAAAATGTTTACTCAGAGGTTTTCGGGGTCGCTGATTACGAATCTGATATTAATTTCCAAAATTCAAAATGAAGGATTCAAAATAGCGGACGAAAATTTAAAAAATTAGTTGGATTCTCTTACAAGTCCGTACTCGGGAGTTTTTCGGGTCGCTGATTACGAATCTGATATTTGTTTTTCAAAATTCAAAATGGCGGATTCAATGTGGATGACGAAAATTTCAAAAATTGGTTGGATTTTTTTACAAATCCGTATTCGGGGGTTTTTGATGTCGCTGATTACGAATCTAATATTAGTTTCCCAAAATTCAAAATAGCGGATATAATATGATGGCCAAAATTTTCAAAATTCTGTTGGATTTTTTTGAAAATCTTTACTCAGGGATTTTTCAAAGTCGCTGATTATGAAAAGGATTTTCGATTTTTAAAAATGAAAATGGCGGATCTAATATGTGACGTGCCACGACAAAAGGGACTTTAGCTGCTTAGATTTTTAGGTTATCTTTAGAGTACTTTTAACTTCATTAAAAATTTATTATTGATTATTTTACATCAAAAGCATATTTTTCTGAAAATATTGCACATAATAATGAATTAAATATTAATAGTTTGTAATGAAAATTGGTCATTTTTATTTACTTATACTTCTAATTTTAGTTCTGTCAAAAACAGCTAAGGTCCCTTTTGTCGCGGCACATCACATGTTATGAAATTATTACGCTAATAATAATTATTACATTTTGTTATATTTATTTATTAAAATATTTGAATAATGAAAAACTAATTAGACAATTATAAAATTGAATATAACAATAAAAATTAATAATTATTAATTAGTAACAAACATTTATTAATATTAATAACGACAAATTAATTGTTTGATATTAATTAAATTTTTTGCACTCTTTTACATGTAAAGTTTTTATCATTTTGAAAAATTCGCGCATTTTTCGTTATAATTCTCTTTTCGTCTGCCAGGTAGTAGAGTTGTATTTCTCCCGCTATGTATATACGTTATGAAATGTATAAGAGTAGGAATCTTTTGTTCTTCAAATAATACGAATTTTTCGTTTTTTCAAAGGTATGTGAAATTTTCTCTTATTTCTTCAGTTTTTTAAAATGTAACAATTATTATTAGCATAATAATTGCTTAATATTAAATTCGACAATTTGATTTTTAAAAAGCTATTGTCCTAGTCATAATCAGCGACCCCAAAAAATCCCTGAGTAAGGATTTTCAAAAAAAATCCGACTGAATTTTGAAAATTTTGTTTGCCATATTACATCTGCTATTTTGAATTTTGGAAAACTAATATCAGATTAGTGATAAGCGACCCCACAAACACCCGTGTAAAAATTGTCAAGATAAAGTTTAAAAAATATATATATCGAGCATCGAATTTAAAATTTTGAAAAAATTTTAGTTTTTAGGCGCCATTTTGAAAAATCAAATTATTTAAATCAAAAAGTCAATATATTTTTTAAAAGTATAACAATCGAGTGCACGATTTATAGTAATATTAGTTGTCAAAAAAATGTTTTGACTTTAAAATTTAAGAATTTGTAATAAAAAACCTTAAAAAATCGTGCAATTTTTTAATTATATGCAAAAAAATATTGTTAAACAATTCTTTATTAATTTTCTAATATCATATTTGGATAGAGGATACTTTAATGCAAAAACTTAATTATTCGTCGAAGATAAAATAATAAGTTTATTAGAAAATATTTAAGATTGAAGTCAGATTAAAAATTTAGTGCATTCAGGCGTTAATGGGTTAAAGGTTGGTTTTTGCGGACGCGATATTTGTAGTTTTTACGCATGCATTCTTACTTGCTACCTTAAAAAAATTCATTTTTCAAAAAAAAGTAAAAAATTTTCAGTTTTTTGTCGATAAAATGTTCGCAACTTTCTCAAATTAAAGTTTTTTTAATTCGAACTTCAGATTCTGAAAGAGCGATAAAAACTTAATAGGGATGGTTACCTACCAAATTTTTAACTTACGAAATCATTAAGAACGATGGCTCTAAATGTTAAGTAAAATAAGTGTCTTTCCCGGCGTTAAAGGGTTAAGGTGTCTTCAAGTGGAAACAATTATTATCTCAGTAACTTGCCAGAAAAATCAGAGACCCCTCAAAATATTTCATATTTTACAAGGAATTCGACCACATAAATAGTTCTATAGTGCCAGAATGGGCCAATTTCATGTGGACGTCAACATATTAAAAAGTTAACTTTATTTTGCGCTGATAAGGTAAAGGTCCTAATTATGGGACGGCTTTTTAAGCTAACTAAATTTCTATGATAAATTTCTTGGAATCAGGAGTGTTAATATGAAAAATTAGGGTATACATTGAAAGATTGGTATGATATGAATAATATTTACACCCTAAAATGATTATTTTTCAACAAATAAAAATAATATTAATTAAATTTTGAAACTCTGCACGGCACTAATTATGGGAGAATGATTTTCTGTATGTACGAGTGTCCCTAAATGAATGTCCCTATTATAGGACACTTCTTTAATTCAATAAGTAATTAGAATTCTATTGACTTATCTTAATAATTGAAATATTACTTATAAAGAATAAAATACAATGAACAAATTCTAGTTTAATAAATAATTATAAAACTAATTTTTTTGAAAAAAAACTAATGCGGAAATACTGAAAATATTTGTGGTTATGTTTGCTTTATGTTTCATGTGTGTCCCATAACAGGGAAATGTAAATAATAAGTGTACCTAATATGGGACGGTAGTCTGAGGAAAAACCTGGTTTACCTTAATTTAAAAGTTTAGTTGCAATAAAATATTTCTTATTAAATTAAATACTATTAAATACTTCTTTAAGTATGACAAGAAATTTCTTATCATTAATTTTAATTGCATTTTTTTTAATTTTTGTAATACTGTCCCATAATAGGGACGAAATTTTAAAACGTCTCATAATGAGGACATTTACCTTATGGTTAAACTTGAATATTAAGCAAACCCGATCAGCTAGGAAGTTTTTCTAAATGGATTTTGACACTCTAAACAGACACAAATCAAACCCCACTAACAGCTTTTGCGTTCATTTTTATGAAACCTACTAAAATTTCCAGGAGAGAGGTGAGGCATAAAAAAATAGCCGCTGTTTTCATACAAGTCGAACAAGTGAATGACTTTAACTCTCTGTCGTCTGCTATCTGAAATCACCACTTTCGTGTATTATGAATAAAAAATACCGTAAGTAACATGAGAATGAAGGCAGAAAATTAGTTTACGATGATTTTTGTCACACGAGTGAAGGTCGATACCGTCCCGAAACCAGAAAGAGTGTCACAAAAATCACCGTAGACAAGTGGCTGCCTTTATCCTTGTTGCTTCATGTACTATTTTCTTTTTTAGAAAATTAAATTTTGCAAATACATAGTTTTAAAAATATTGTTAATTGAAGAAATTATATTTCTGCTTTTTATTAAAAATTTAAAACATTAACTCATTTCTTTAAAAAAATTATCTAGTTTTCTAAAATAATTTTTATTTAATTATTTATTTAGACCATATTTCAGATTAAGTATAAACCTGCAGCGATATAAACATTTTAAACTTGACTTTTATTTACAGAAACACGTGGCTTAAAAGATGCAAGTCAAATAGAAAATTTACAAGATCAAGCGCAAGTGATGTTGGGACAACACGCGCGAGCGCAACAACCAACCAGGCCCGAGAGATTTGGACGACTGTTACTACTTTTACCATTGTTGAGGACCGTTCCTGCATCGCGAGTCGAATTAATCTATTTCCACAGAACAATTGGTAACACCCCAATGGAGAAAGTTCTCTGCGATATGTATAAAAATTGAATTAGGTATATTATTCATTATAAATACATGAACCAATGAACTGAAAAACAAAACAAACGCGCATAATTTGGGCGACAAAAAAGATGAGGCTGTGATTAAATGATTTTCATGGCAAAAAATAAGTTTCGAAAAGGAAAATAAATTGTTTTTTTCAGAATATGAACTTCTTGAAAAGGAAACTAAAACAAATCCATTCAATAAATTATGTTTCGAACAATATTCTTACATGAGTAAAAATATTGTATTTTCAATTCTTTTCAATTGAAATATTTGAAAACTATTCTTTTCGTTACAAGAGAAAAAATCGTTAATGGAGGAGGTAGTTTTTATTATTTTTATTCCATTGTTTTTAGTGTATTAGTTTTTTCTTTGTTATTTTTATCCATCATTGTGTATATTTTGTTATGGACTTAACTGTAATTAGTCCCTTGTTATTTATAGAAAATAGTCTCTTTATTTAAAGGAATTTAAAACATTTTTAATTACACTCAAAATTTTTGAATAATAAAATAAGAATCATATTTGGGTACTTTATTTATTCTTATTTATTTAAAGAGGAAATTTAGACACAATTTGAAATTAGTGCTAATTTCCAGGAAGAAATTACCCACTGGCACGGTGCCGCGAATGTACAGACGTCGGTAAAACTGTACTGGTATTCGTCTGCCTGGCAACCGGAGCGATGCAGGCATTCTACTAGAACATGACTGACTTCGCGTCCGGCTCGGTGCAGATCTGATGCCGCTGAACAACCGGCGTTGTACCGGCATTCGTCAGTCTAGCAACCTCTGCGGATTAAATATTATTGTTCCAAAATACGACTCGGTCCAGCGAAACCGGCGTTCTACTGGCATTCGTCCGTCTAGCCAGCGGTGTGAACTAAATTATATTTTCAATTGACAAGTAAAATAAAAAAAATTCAATTAACTATGCATGGTGCAAGTTGATTAACATTTATTTATAGATAATTTAAAGCATTTTTTACGCATTTAACATTTTTTTACACATTAAAATCCTAAACACTCGCAGTGGGATATAAAACCCAAGCCTATCCTAATCTACGCATCGAAGTATAATACGCTAACCACTACGCTATTCATTCGCTTGCGGTTGTGAGCAATCATTATGTCGATATACAATACCGCTAGGGAGCCAACAATTTTATTAACTTATATACAACAATAAATTATTATTTTTAAACAAATACTTTGGAATATTTTTGCATTTTATGAATATTATGTAAATAAATCTAGCGTTTTAATACAATTTTTAAAAAATTTTATCTTTTCGATTATTCTATGCAAATTTATTAATTTTTACAATTAAATTTTATATTCTATCATTGTTAATTTTTTTTTTTTAATATTTAAACTTTAAAACATTCTTCTACAAAACTATTTAAAATGTAATGGATTCCAAATTTTCATTAGTTTAATTATTATTTTATCCATTTTACTTTATTAATTTTTATTGGAAACAATAAAAATATAGCTAAATTTTTACATTGTTAAAATCTATTTTGGAAGATTCTAAATAATGTGCTAATTAAAAAAATAATTATCTAATGAAAAGTTTTAATTGTTTTATAAGAATAGATAACATTAACAATATTTTTAGCTTATTATTATTATTATTAATTGAAATCTTAATAATAACAATATAAATTATATTAGTTCTCAGTCAGTAAAATGACAGTACCGTTTGAGTCACCCCTATCTGTCTTTATGCTACTTTCCATTGAAACCAGTCTGCTCTTAAGGAGCATTCAGACCTCTGCAGACTGCCTGCCTGTGCAGCCAGAAGATTGTTCACACCTCACTTTTCCCGTTGAAAAATGCGGGAAGATTTGAATTTTAATAGATATTTAAATCTTCCCTCATTTTTCAACGAGAAAAGTGAGGTGTGAACAATCTTCTGGCTGCACAGACAGGCAGTCTGCAGAGGTCTGAATGCTCCTTTAGTGATGCCATCAAAACTGGATTTTCCAGGTGGCGCCACTTACGTTCTTCCCGAGAAAAGGAGTAATTTGAATAAATATAATGTAAAAACTTAATTCAAATTTATTAAATTTTAGATTCAGATGACATTTCTAATGAGAAAATCAATATTATTTAATTTTATTAAACATTTTTTTCAATTTAGAAGAATTTTAAAAACTAAATAATGTAGAACACAACAAAATAAATGAAAAAGAGAAACTGTATTTGAGAAACGGGTTTTAATCGTATTAAATACATTATTAAGTTAATAAATGAAATTTGCAATTTTTAATATAACAATAATAATTTAAATTGCAACATACAATAAAAAATTTTGTTGACAAAACATATATAATATTTTTGAAATAGCTTTGTAACAATATAATATGAAATTGTATAATATAAAAATAAAAATTCTTACTTTAAGTGGAATAGAACTTAGCTTGCTTCTTCTTCCATAAACAATTTTTTCCCTTTATTTTGAGCATTTCGATTTTTAGAAACTCTCTCATTCTAATATTCAAATAAAACTTTACTATGTAACACATAATGTCAAGTGCATCACTGGAGTGTTGTAAACATGTAAAAGGTATACTTATTTCGGTCACAGTCAATTCATTGAAAATGAGATCACAAGCATTTTTAAATTTGCAATATTTTCTAAAATTCATTTCAATTTTTAAAATAATATTATATAAATAAAAATTAGGGTGTATTAATTCTCTATGAGAATTAATAAACCTCTCATAACTTTGGGGCATTTGACCAACGGTAGAAATTAGGGTGTCTTTTGCTATATCAGAAGGTGACATAAAAGCACTGAGAAAATCTCCGCATTTAACTTTTTTTCTAATATATTGACACATGCTTTCTGTTGTAAAAAATAAAAGACAATCCAAAAGCTCAGGCAAAGCGTAGTCATGTTCTGATGAAATCTTAATGAAATTGCTAAAATCCGAGTGAACATCTTCAACTACCACCTTCAGCTTGGATTTAATTTCTTCGAAAGAGCTTTTGTTTTTCGACTTATATAACTCTTTTAATTTTGTAATAGTTATTAATGGTTGAGGAGGACCAGTATTTGTAGGAGTACAGTTTCCTAATTTAGGTGCATTTAAAAGACTGTACGCGGAGAGGATTTTGTACAATTGAAGGAAAGTAGAAGTAGAAGGGTGGTCATTTGTACCTCCAGCCAAACGGATTGTACCAAAAAAGCGCTGTGCAGATAAAGAATTAAAATGAGATTAATTTACATTGTAAATTAATTAAAAGTTACAAAAAATCGCTGTAAAAAATAAATAACAAAATATAAAATAGATTTTGTATATTATTTTACAAGAATAATTAAAAACTTGTTCATAGAAGTAATTTATTATAAAGAGAAAATTGAAAAATTTATTAAGAAAGTATGGTTAGGAATTAAAAAATTTAATGTGTTTAAACATTTTTTTATTTATTATTTATATTCATTTAAAACATAAAGTAACAAGCACTTATAAAAAACATAAATATTAGTCGAAATCATAATTCTATAACTATGGTAAGCCATGAAATGAAATAAGTCTTTAAATCATTTAAAGAATAATATACATTTTTCTAAAAATTAAATTGATTAAAATTTTTAATTAAAATATAGATGTTAACTTTTTGCGTTTAGACTATATAACTCGTATAAAAAATATAAAATTTACAAAAATTTTGTATCAAAAATAAAAATGTTTTATGGTAAAAACGAAAAATATTTAATTTAGGTACTCTATGGTAAAGTATAGTAATAAAAAAATTTAATTTAATAAGTAAACAAAATAAACAGAAATTATAAATTTACTTCTAATGGGTCCTAATTTATATTGCCTGTTAAAACCTTATCCAATTTAAAAATTTTCAATAAATCGTTTGACAATTGTATGGCTGAATTCACAGTTACTCTAAGTCCTTCATTTGCACCGCTGGTAAAAATATCGTTCGGTTCTAAGACACCGATAATGACCTTTTTCTCCCAAGTGACAAGCCACACTAAAAACTCCTCCAGTCAGTCTATTTTTATTTCGATTTAGGGCATCAAAAAAGTTATTAAATTTAAGGCAAAATTTTGCGGTTGTCTCGCAGTCTACAAAGTCTGAAGGAAAATAAGATTTTGCTTGCAAAAGCCCTTTAGCCATAGATTTACTTAACACCTAAACAACAAAAATTAATCATTATTTTTCTGAAAATAGTGTAAGAGTATATTTATTTTAATTGTTATATTAATTAATAATAACTTCACGTGCATTGCTAAGCTTACACGCATTTTCAAAATTGAATTTAATTGCAAATGACTTGGAGTAATTTTAGGGGACCACTTTCCCGTGATATTATACCGGTCTTGTTCATATAATTTTGTAAAATACTTCCACTTTACAGGACTATTGTTTGGATTCAACTACAAAAAAAAATTTATTTATAAAGAATTTTAAAAATATATATATCACTCACATGATTATTACATATAATTTATTTAATTTTAATTCCTTTTTATCGTGTAAACGATTCCTAACACATTTTATGGGGTGTGGAGTGTCTGAAAAAACGTAGATTTTTCTATTTGGTACAGTTGGATGAGGGAACCATTTCTGAACATCATTTATTTTCCCTGAAATACCCATCTCCTTCCAAAATTTTCTATTTGGTGCAGACCCATCGGAAACAACTCCATGTATTATAGCTGCTGCTTTTTCTAAAACGGAAATTGCTATTGTAATGCCGCAAGCTGGTCCTTTTGACACGCAAACAGCAACTGGCTGTACAAATGACCCCTGGAGTAGCTGAAACATAAATACAAGGCCATGGTCGGCTTTTTCGCTGACATTCATGTTCTTATTGTCCCCGTAATCCGTTATTTCTAAAATTTTCATTGTTTTAGGATCCAAGCGGACTTCCTTTCTTTTAAGTTTATTGGCGAACGATTTAGAAAATAATTTTAAAAAGTTATCATCGAATACACACGATGTGACTATTAATGACAGGTACCTAAATCAAGAAATCTTAAAAATTTAAGTTTATTGTCTTTACTTATTATTCATTTTATTTTTGTATATTGCTATTTTTATTATTTATATATTTATTTTATTTATTGATCTTTTACTGTTTCTTTTATTTATTATTTCTACTCTTCTATTTTATTACTTTATTGTTTTATTCAATTTTAATAAAAGTAACTAAAAAGGAAAATAGGGAAAAACATGTGTTCTCTGTAATAAATTAAATATACAAATAAATAATGAGATAATTATTATTAAATAAATTACCTTCTGATTGTGCTTGGGCATGGCAAAGGCAAAACTGAATTTTCTAGTAGAAGGCGATAAGCTACTGGTGAACGCATGTGAAACAGCAAGCAAAGCAGGAGCCAATCTTCCGAATACCTCCGATCTTTAGTACTATTGCACTTGGAAGCTTTTAAAATTTCAAATATTACTAAGCGTTCATTTTTATGTATTTTTAAATTTGACATGTTATTAAACAAATTTCCGTCGTCAAAATTAGCCATTTGGCCTTGAACTTTACTAAGTTCATTTTTATAACGATTGCATAGACCTTCAAAATGACATTTCTGTTGTCTGATATTTTTATACATTTTCTTGAGTTTGTCGACCTTCCGTTTCCTATTAGGACTTAAATTAAGCAAAATTAGTTTATATTCTCCTCTTTTCTCAAGACGAAGCGCTTTATTTGTCAACACTTTTCTCCCAGTTTTGCAGCTTTTACAGCGAAGAAATTTCCCAGGTTTTTCAGATTTGGGAATAATAAGAAAAAATTTCCCATGTCTCAAGCGACCTTCAGTATCATGAAATGCAAATGAGTTTTTAAAATTTTTTTTCGAACTGGGGGAAGCACAACCTATACAAATTTGAGCTTCGTCTAGACGATTTACGAGGTTTTCGATTTCTTCAGTAGAAGATACATATTCTATTTCAAAGTGGATTGATTTTAAATCTACATTTGTTCCCATTACCTTTATCTCTACTCGTAAGTCTTGATAGATAATAATTTGTCTCGACGAAACAAACAATAATTTATTATCGATTCTACGTGTTATTACTTTTGTTAATTCGATTGCCTCAAAGTCACCATCATTCGATTGTCTCCGATTCTACGATACTGGTGTAAGTAAACTATTTTTGTTTTGAAAGATTAATTGGAATAAAGCTTCACTGTTTTCTCTATTTTCATCTTGATCGAAACCTCCTAGTGATTCGGTTTCCATTTCATTGTCTAAATTTATTGAATTATTATCCTTTTGTGGATTCTCATTAGAATCCTGTGGAATGTCATTTCCTTGGCTGTCGGAAATTTTTCTCCTCTTCGTGTTTTCACTTTTAGTGCCAAAATTTCGTTTTTTGGAGATTTTCTTTTTTTCGTATGTTTAGATAAATAAGAGGGGCAGTTTGAAAAAATGCTAGGAACTTTTCCTGGCTTCAAATATGGTCTTTTTAAATCCTCCTGCAAAGAATAAAAAATTTTCAAAAAATGATATATAAAGTATTTCAAAAGTAAACTGACAAATTTGTAAAGATTTGAATTACTCTAATTTTAAATAGAAACAAACATACAATGTGTACAATTTTAGACTTTAAAAGTCTAAAAAAATTACATTTTATTAAAATTAGTCAAATAAACTCATATTTCTTAAAAATAGAAACGCAAGATTCTAGAACTATTTTAATGAAAAAGAGATATTTCTATAATTATATTAACTCAGTTACAAATTAACATAAGATTTAGTATATTTCGATTAATTAATGCGTTGACATTCTTGTAAACACTACTTTCCTTCAGATCAAATCGTCAATTAGAAGTAATAAATAATCTAAGTAATATCTAAAAATTTTTATTTCTTGAAAATTAAAATTTTAAAAATAATAAATTTAATCTTTACCTAAATAAATATACATACAAATAATATAAACAGGCTTACCGACGCAATGACTTTTCCTGAAAGATCCTTCACTTCTTTCTTCCAAACAATATCTCCTGGAAGAAAATGTTTGTCACAAACCACTTGTCCATGTTTGACAAGAAAATCTTTCCTTGGAATTGCCGATTGCCACTGTTCAATTAACTCTGTACTTTTCGGTACAAACAATAGTGTCACCTTTTCCTTGCAACTCAGGTAAATCGACCGTTTGACAGCTGACTACTATACACACGTGAATAGCACACAGCAAAACATCGGGAAAAACGGAAGTGACGCCACCACAAATTTTTTGTTTTAGTGACATCACTAAGAGATGACAAATTTTCAATGAGTAAGATAGGGGTGGTTTGGGTTGATAGACGGACTATTGTCAGTACGACGTCGGTCGCTAGGTGTTATAAATTTTGATCCGATGGTCTGACCAAATTATGTACTGCTGACAGTAGAAAGACATTTTACATCTGAATCGGTACAGAATGCCTGCACTGGCATTGATTCTCCAATTCGTCTGACTTTCCCGCCTGGGTTGTTTTATTTTTTGTCAATTGTTATTTTTATTTTTGTCTATTTATTCCATTAATTTATAATAATTTAATTGAAATATTTTTACATATAATAATATTATAATATTATTTTACTTTTATATATTCATAATTTAATTTTAAATGCTTTTTACATTTTTTTAAACATATTTTTTATTTCATTTTGTCGAATGAATATCATTCTTGATGTAATAATTAAACCGCCAGATCGTAGTTGGGCATATAGCTTATGTAATTCAAATAATCAATATGCCCTTCTACTTCTTGTGTAATATTGAGTAAAAATGAAAAATTTTAAAAATACAATAAAGTGTTGATTGTAATTTACAATAAATTATTATGATTTAGAAAATATAATTAGAAATTGGTTTTTAAATTGTGGAATTTTTAAGATTTATACACGGAAAAAAAATGCTGTTGAATCAATGACATATGAGTTTGATTCATTGAATAGTGTCATAACGGGCTGCCAAACGTATATGCTGTTGTTTTGAAAGCACCGATTCTAATGATTCGATAGTATCACTTTCATTGAAACAAAAGCATATTTCTTAAATTGACAGCATACTATGTTAATTTAAAGGTATTCCTTTTGAATCAACGATCAAAATTTTTTAATTTAACAGTATATGCTTTTGAGTCAATGATTATAGTTTTTCAATTTAAAAGCATCATTTTTATGATTCAAAAATTTGTACTTTTAATTTTTTTAGTTGTTGCTATCGATTGAATAACACCATAATGTTAAGTCAATTCTTTTATGTGGTTAAAGATATCTTTATTATTTTTTTAAATTTTTTCCAACGACAAACACACATACATACACATTCAAACACACTTTATAATTTTTTGAGTCTGAAAAATACGCTATTCCCAATCGGTCACCCATCCAGGTAGTAACCGCGACAAAACGTGCTTAACTTTCGTGATAGACGAGAACTGCCGCGCTGCAATGTAATACATTCGCTTCTTACATTGAGCAGTTACTTTGTAGTTAAATACCGTGCGCGAGATTTTTCTCGTGAATAAGGGATTTTATATAGGGAATTTTTGTTTAACTAGTCCTTAATTTCATGTGCTAATTAATTAATTAATTAATTAATTAATAATTCATATGCTATTGGCAGTCCGCTATAGCACCACTCATTGAAACGAAAGTATATGCTTTCATTTTCAAAAGCGCGCTTCTTTGGGGCAAACAACTTTTCATTTGATTCAAATTTACACGCATTTTCTTTAAGTTTATCTATTAGATGTTTCAAATGAATAATGTCAAAGAAGCAATAAATTATTCTGTTGCTATATATAGATGAACTATAGAAACAATTTGTAGAATATCATTAATTTAACAGTACCGTACTTTTAATTTAAACAGTTTCATTTTTTCGTTTTAAGCAATATACTGTTCGATTAATAAATGTGTTATTGAATTAATAACGGGAAATTCAATAGCATGGAGCTATTTGATTCAACAGCACTTTTTTTCAGTGTATTAATCCGAGAAGTTCTATGATTCAAGTGAACAAACTTTTATTTTGCTTTTTCGTATTTTATTATAATGATATGAAAAAATTTTTAATTTACATTTACACAACACCTGAACTTACAGCAATATAGTCAATATTTCTGCAAGTTTAGTCGTTTCAATTTTTCAAAAAATTTCGTATGACACTCGTGGGTAAATCAGATTATACTCATTTGACATGCATCACTCGCCTTCTGCTCGAGCTACAAACGTCACAATCGCATAATCAACTATTTTATGCACTTGTATCATAAATAACTATTATTTGAACCAATCTCGGTACTTGGTGTTTAAATATTTATTAATGATGTTTTCAAAAATTGACATGAATTTAAATTCTTCGCGATATTTTATGGAATGTTTTGAAACAAAAATGTAATTTCGAAATGAAGTACTTAGGCCTAATGAAAAAAAATTATTAGCGAAAAGTCTTTCAGTGCGATTACAAATATACATTTAACTGAGAAAAAACTATGGTTTTATAGTACGAATAACTTGTATTTGATCTTTTTACAGTAGATGAATAGTTATATATACATTTGAGAAACAAAACGTTTCTCTATCGATATTTATAGTAATTTATATATAAATATTTCAGAAAACCCCAAAAACCAAAAGTTGACAATTTTTTTAATTTTCAAATTCGAAAACGGAGAATAAAAAAAATGTTAGTGTTAAAAGTTAACAAAAAATTCAAATTTGCCAAGAGTACAATATTTGAAAGTATGAAAGTGAAGATTTTCATTTCTATTTTTTTTAATTTTTAATTTCGAAAACGGAGAATAAAAAAATGTTAGAGTTAATAGTTAGCAAAAAATTATGATCTTAGATGAAAGAATTTTTTTTTATCATATTAACAATTTTTTATTTTCAAAATAATTGAAGGCTTGGATACAATGTGACGCTTGTGATTTTTTCACATTTTTAGGAGGAGTTTATTATTTAATAATAACAGTTAATGAACTATATAAAATTTTTTCTAACTGACAAAGGTTACAGAAGAAGGCAAGCATATGTTTTTTTCTTTGTTGAATCGTAAATTGTAGTGATTAATCGTTTTAATTAATTTCGTAGGTGCGGGCAAGATAGGATAGGGGAGAGTGGGGCACGACGGGGTACGCAAATGAAGCAAAAGAAAAGAGAAGTTAAGGTAGTACGCTCGCGACTGTCACTCTCAAAAATATATTTTACTAGCATGCTATAGTATGGTGCAGTTACTGTAGCACCTGCTTCAAGATTCTTTTGCCTGACTGTACTGAATACATAGCCAGCCCCATGTACAGACACGCTCACACACAAGTATATTAGTCAGGTTAGAAAGTGCGGCATCGTCGCAATTTTGTAGTGCTGTGTAATGAAGGTATACGAAATATATACACAAAAAGTGATATCTGATATTATTATAAAAAAAAGTTGCAACAGAAGGAATAACGTTCAAAAACCTTTTAAAAGTTAAGGCTGACTTTGGTACGACAGGAGTTATTCAATTATTTAAAGAAAAAAATTTAAATGGAAAACCAAAAATTACAGGCAATAAGTGTAAGATTTTTAAATAAGATTAGTCACTTTTTTAATAAATACTAAAATATTTATACAGTATTTTAAAAAAATATTATTATATTAATTTTAGTATTATAAGCTGTCTGTTATAATATGATAATTTTAAATCATTTAAAATTTTTAAAAGAAGAGAGTTATAAATACGATTAATGTTCTGATATTATTTTGTTTTTAAATTATCTACTGTAACATTAAAAGTTGGCTGTTAATAGAATCATTTTATTGCATTCTGAATATTATTAATGCAATATAAATTATCTACTTTCAAAACTTGTTTATAAATATGTATAATTATTTTTTAATCGTTTATGGCCAACGTTCATATTGTTTTAATTTATAACATGTATTGTTAATGTGAAAAAAAGATATTTAATATTTGTTAAACATTATAACAATTTTAATTTTACTAAATAAACAACATTTACAACATTAAACATCAGTCCATTCTTTTTCATTTTTCAAATTTTTTGCGCACTTTTTTTAATAGCGTCATAGTGCGACGTTGCCACACGTTTTCGTCAACAGTACTTACCATTTAAAATTAATAATTTTTAAAATACTATATCTTTTAAACAAAACGGTTAATGTTGGTTTATCTTTTTGTTATAAATTTCTCAAGCATTCATTTATAATATATTAGTTTTTTAAAACAATCTATAGAAAATTTTCGAAGTTATTAGAAGAAATGTGCCATTTACATACACTTTTCATAGGTTAACCATGTTAAATAACAAACTTTGAACTTCAATATCTTTTTTTAGAAACGGTCAATTTTTTTAATATTTTGTAAATGGTGGATTCCACGTCAGTTCAACACACTTATTTTCATGACTTGTTGGGATTTGGCTGTACTTATGTAAATTTATTACTTTTATAGTGATAAACAACTCCACCAAATATTTTTTAAAAAATTTAAAAATTACCAAAAATATGGCATTTTCAAAATTTTTGTCTTTTTTTTTAAAGTTCTATAACTTGGGTTCTAATTAACTGATTTTGGATTTTAAATAAAGTATATCTTTGGTTTTAAGTATAATTTAAAATACAATGAATATAAAAAAGAAAAATTTAAAAAAAATATTTTTTTTGAAATTTTGAATAATTAAAAATCCGTTTAAAAAAAACATCGTCTTCGATTTTTTCAAAATTTTACTAAATGTTAGGGCAAATGTGCTTTAAGGGGGGAAACTCGTGTAAACGCACGTTTTTTCAAGAATTTTTTACACAAATTTGGTAAAGTTTATTGAATTTATATAAAGCACATCTTAAAGTATACGATATAAGCTTTTTAAATTATTTTTTTCCATTAAAAATATTTCAAAATGGCGGCGTTACAGGCGCTTGAAGTTAAATCTTTGGTTTATCGCTGTGCAACCTACAGGTCTCAAATCTCAACTAAAATCAAAAAACCAAATTTTAATCGTTAAAATACACAAATACGCTGTAGTTGACGAAGAGATAATTGAAAAAAAAATAATTGATAATTTGGGACCTTTTTGAAAAAAAATCACATATTTTTATATAAATAATTAAAAATAACAATGTTTAAAATTTTTTTTTTAAAAAAAAGCAGGTCGTCAAGTCATAGCTAGTAAGTTAAAGAAGATTTCTGGTAAGTTTCATGAAAATCAGTTGAAAATTGGCTGAGCTACATTGAACAGAGCGCGAAAAAACATGTTTTGAGAAAAACGCGTTTAAAGTTTTTGTTACAAAAAAGTAGTGTTTAAAGGGACTTACAGATTTCAACGCTCAGTCGGCTATACCAGGACCATATAATATGCCTTCCTCTTCTTTACTATCACTTACATTCTATTGACAATTCATAATATTTTACTGCCAAAGAAGCAAAAAAAATAGAGCGATCTCGCGCGCATCGTTTGAAATGCGTTTCGAAGCATTTGAGGTTTTACACTTATGTATGCTATAGCGACATTTATACTTCGAATTTTGGATTAACAATGTTGATCATATTCTACAGATGGTAAACTAATTTTTAAAGCAAAAAAAAACGTGTAAAAAAATTCAATTTTACACGAGTTTCCCCCCTTAAATGTCCTGTAAGTTTCATCTTGGGATCTCAAAGGGATTCGGATAAAAAAAATACGTAACCACAAATTACGAACATATGGGGCAACATTCCTTAACTGCCCAGGTAAAAAAATGAGTTTTCTCTAAACTTTGCTAAAATGTTACTATTATTAGTGGAAGTATAAATATTAATTTTTTTTAATTTTATAAAATATTTTTTGAGTTATGGAGTTTCAAAATTTGGATTTTTTTGAAAATATCTTTTTTTCGATTTAATATAGTGATAAGTAAAATTAATCAAATTGAAAGTATGAATAGTGATTTTTAAAGGGGTTTTCACGGGCTAGAAGCTGGTGATGGAAAAAAGTTGTTTTCTGTCAATTTAACCTTGAAATTCAAGGTCAAATTCTCAATTTCCATATATAGTAGAACCCGGTTAATACGATCCCGTTTAATACGATTTCCCGCTTAAGAAGCTCGTTTATGGTAGTCGTTGCAATTAAACATTATACATTTTATATCCCACCTAATACGTTTTCCCGCATGAGACGCATTCTTAGTACGGGTCCTACAAAATTGTATTAACCAAGTTCTACTGTATCTCAAAATCGGTGTTTTTTATTTTTTCGTAACCTATCCCAATCGAAAGCTTACTTTTTTCATATAAGCCTTGTAAAAATTAGAGTGGGACACTGGAACTTTTTGAAGAAATTAATTATAAATCATTATTTTATATGTAAATAATGATAAATTATTATTTTCATCAAAAATTCTCATGGTCTCACTCTGATTTTTACATGGCCTATAGAAAAAAGGTAACCAGCTTCTAGCCCGTGAAAACCCCTTTAAAAATCACTATTCATACTTTCAATTTGATTAATTTTACTTATTAATATATTAAATCGAAAAAAAGATATTTTCAAAAAAATCCAAATTTTGAAACTCCACAACTCAAAAAATATTTTATCAAATTAAAAAAAAAGTTAATATTTACACTTCCACTAATAATAGTAACATTTTTGCAAAGTTTAGAGAAAATTCATTTTTTTACCTGGGCAGTTAAGGAATTTTGCCCCATATATTCATAATTTGTGGTTACGTTTTATTTTTTTACTCCGAATCCCTTTGACATCCCTAGATGAAACTTACAGGACATTTAAAGCACATTTGCCCTAACATTTAGTAAAATTTTGAAAAAAATCGAAGACGATGTTTTTTCAAAAACAAATTTTTAATTTTTCAAAATTAAAAAAAAAAATTTTTTTGAATTTTTCTTTTTTATATTAATTGTATCTTAAAATATACTTAAAACCAAAGAAATCCTTTTATTAAAATCCAAAATCGGTTAATTGGAACCGAAGTTATGGCACTTTAAAAAAAAGACAAAAATTTTAAAAATGCCATATTTTTGGTAATTTAAAAAATTTTTTAAAAATATTTGGTGGAGTTGCTTATCACTATAAAAGTAATAAATTTACAAAAGTACAGCCAAATCCCAACAAGTCATCAAAATAAGTGTGTTGAACTGACGTGGAATCCACCAAATACATAGATCTTGTTATTAACTATTCACATTTCAAATTTCATAAAATTCTATAGAAAAGTGGGATCACGAGCTTACTACCTTAAAAAAACTACTTAAATCAAGACGGAATAAAATAAGAGTGACAATAGTGCAGACTCACTGAACGCGGGGCCAACAAAAATCACGCGTATGCCGCCTTTTTGGTTGCCGGCGGTTCAATTACAAAAATAATCATTTGTGGATAAAATCACTGTCCCAAGTGCGAAAACCAACGCGGGTCAACATTGGCCCAGTATTGGCAAAGTTGGCATCGAGACTTGGCAGATAATATTGGTCCGACTTTGTGCCGACTCTTGTGGTGTTAACCACGGTTGGACGTCGGCAGCCAGATCTCGGCGGACATTAATGGCCCATTATTGGCTGTCATTACTCCCCCAGTGTTGACAAAATTTAAAAAAAAATCTTTTTTATTTAATTAACTAATTAGTTTATACAATTTATACGGCTTATTTCCCTAAGTTAAACGCAAACGTACAAATATTTGAAAAATTCTTACCACTCGCTGGGATCGATACCTGAACCTGATGCACCACAGCCTAACACTCTGACCACTGTGCTACTCTGACGTGAAGTCAAGAAAGCAAAAGGGTTTCTATAGGCTACACTAGACTGGCCGAAACTGTGCCATTATTGGGCCGAGCTTCATCCCTATATTAGCAATTATAATTTGCCATCATAAATGCAAAATGTTAGACATTAATGTGCCATTCCAGGGACAAGCTACGCCCCATTCTGGCAAATATAATTCGCCATCAAAGATACAACATTTTTGCCATTACAGTGTCATTAATGTGCCATTAATGGGCCGAACTTCGTCACATCACTGGCAATTGAATTTTGACATTAAAGATTGATAAAATTTGCCAATACTGTGCCATTATTGAGCCAAGCTACGCCAGAATACTGGCAATTAAAATTTTCCTTCAAGGATACAAAATTTTTGGCATTAAAGTGTCACTAATGTGCCTTTAATGGGCCAATCTTTGTCACATAATTGTCAATAAAATTAAATTTAAAAAAATTTTAATATGAAATTTCATACTAGGTTTTTAATGTTTAATTATTATCTAAAAATTTAACTTGAATCTATTTTGAAATCAATTTTCATTATAAAATTCTACGAGAATTCAATTATTTTAATACAAAAATAAAAAATTAATTAAATAACTAAATGTTTCTTAAAATTTAATTATGAGAATTAAATTTTAAAGATAACATTTATTTATTTAATAAATTTTCTTAATATTTTTGTAGCAAATTCTCAATTTTCGTAATGAAATAATTTGGATCATTTTTATTTCTTAAATTACAATTGCTTTAAGAAGAATTCAAAGATTTTTAAGAATAAAGGAAATAAATGTTTATGAATTCTATTTGTCAATTAGAGAATTTAATTGAAGAAAAAAGTGAAAATTTTTGAATTTTTAGAACATAAAGAAAAAGATTTTATGGAATAAAATGTTCTGTTACATTTATTTACGAATTTAATTGTAAAATTATTTGAAAAAATCAATAACTTTTTTTTAAATAACTATTTAATTAAACTTTTTCAAAAAATTAATTCTTCAAAATTGCCAGTTGAAAATATAGAAAATTCAAATTTTCAAATATTTTAATTTGAATCTTTTTAAAAATTATTTAATTATTTAAATACAAAAAGAATAATTTATTGAATAACTGAATGTTTTTTAAAATTGAACTCTCATAAAAAAATTTATCAAATTAAAATGCAATTAATGTACCTTTAATGAGCCGATCTTAATCACATCACTGGCAATTGAATTTTACCATTGAAAATTGATCAACTTTGACAATAATGTGCCGTTATTGGGCCAAGCTACGCCTAAATGCTGGCATTTATAATTTGCCATCAAAGATACAAAATGTTTGCCATTAAAGTGCCACTAATGTGCCATTAATGGGCCGATCTTCGTCACATCATTGGCAATTGCCTTTTGCCATTAAAGATCGATCAACTTTGCCTTTTTAATCCTTTAACGACGAGATGTGCTACTTTTCAACATGAATTTCAAACGCCTAGAATTAGTAGAAAAAAACCATAAAATTTTTCAAAAGTCCATCTCCCACTATTTTAGGGGTCGCTCTTTCGAATGGCGTGGTCAAAATTTTCAAACAATCATATTTAACCCTTCTTTTTTTAAAAAATACTTGAAAATGTCAGTTTTTTTATTGCAATTTTTTTAAAAAGAATTTTTTTCTTCGCCATAACATTTTTTAAATAGAACAAAAAGTATCGGAAACGTGTTCCTAATAGTTGTACTTGAAAAATATCCATTTCTAATTTTTATTTTTTTCGATTTTGAATTTAAAATGGCTTCTTTCTACTAATTGTAGGCGTTTGAAATTCATGTTGAAAAGCAGCACATCTCGTCGTTAAAGGGTTAATTTAATTAATTTTTTATTATTAATTATTTCTTTATTTAAAAATTTTTTATAAAAAAAATAGTTAAAATTAAGCTTCTTGGATAAGAAATTTAGTAAGCTACACGATGATAATCCCTGGATTAAAAACAGTGTCATTGTTTGTAGAAAATTTAATTTTTAACTAATTTTTATTTTTTAATTTATTAATAATTCGAAAACAACAAAAACGGCATTTTTTTCTTTTTGGGTACTAAAAGTATACATGGGGCGTTCCACGCGACATCGGACAGTATTTGACTTTTGCATCTCAGTTTTCTTCAAATATTTTTTTTCTTTTAGTGCTCATTGAAATAAGCTACCATGATTTTTTTAACTTTTTTCTTTAAGCC
Organism: Leptopilina drosophilae; assembly: GCA_032873175.1. Taxonomy (NCBI): domain Eukaryota; kingdom Metazoa; phylum Arthropoda; class Insecta; order Hymenoptera; family Figitidae; genus Leptopilina; species Leptopilina drosophilae. The sequence goes on from CM065479.1 coordinate 36,285,873, forward strand.
GTTTAAGAGATACAGGTTTTTAAAAAATCACGTTTTTTAAGACAATGTTTTTTTGAAATGGTTATTAACTCGGTCAAAAATTGACCAAATTTGACGTTCTATATATGAAAATTTTTGTTTTTACATGTTGTTTTTGATAAAAATATAAACAAATTTATTTTTAAATTTACGAAAATTATCTTGAATTTAAAAAAAAAATTTATTTTTAAGAATGTATGTATCCATCGATTTTTTCAAAATTTTTTGTAAGAAACTAGAACTAAATTAACAACATTTAGGCGTTGTTTGATTGTGGGCAAACGATGTGATCAATTTATTTCGAATTTTTTAATTTTTATATCCATAGAATATTGCAAACAATAGGACTTTTGAGCTAAAATTATTAATAACACAGGTCAACAAAAACAGTCTTACTTTTTTATGAGATATCATAGGGTTCATTAAAGACGCTGAACACAATCCCGGGTCACAAAATTGACCATCATGTCAGCATTTTGAGAAAAGTTGAGGTAAAGATCCTAAAAAACGTGTTTTTTAGGATTTTCAATTTAGTGCGCATGATTTGCAAGGAGACCTTGATAGAATATCCCTGTGGTCCACTAAGAACCGTTTGCCGCTTAATGTTTCTAAATGTACTGCTATAACATTTTGCCGCAAGTCCAAAATAAAAAAGTTTTATTATAATGTCAATGGAGTGCCACTTAATAGGGTCAACCGACAGCGTGATTTAGGGCTGATGCTGGATAGCACTCTAACTTATAATGATCACATCTCTTTTGTTGCGAGAAAAGCATTAACTGTTCTTGGCCAAATTGTGAGGTCTGCTTCAGTTTTTTTTTAATTTTCGAGTTCTCAAAGTATTGTACTTTTCCCTTGTCAGACCTCATCTTGACTTTCTTTCAGTTATTTACTCGCCGCAGTACGACTGTCAAAAACTGAGACTTGAAAGAATACAGAATCGATTTTTAAGATTTGCTGCTAGACAGCTTGATATACCGTATGACTATTTTAGCCACGATTACACTGAATTGCGTTCGATTATGAAGATTCCTTCAATCCAGAGCAGATTCTTGAGACTAGATCTACAGTTTTTTTACAATGTCCTTAGTGGTAATATTGACTGTCCAGCATTGTTGTCTAGTATTTCGCTGTCGGTTCCGTACTTTCTTTGAGAAATAGATCGACTTTTAAGGTACCTCTCAGCCGTACTAATCTAGGTAGCAATTCTCCTTTAACGCGTATTTGTCGTGAGGCCAACCATGCAATTAGTCTGGACTTTTTTGACAATTGTAAATTCAATTTTTTGCGTAACCTATCAAATTATATAAATGACGTCGACTGATCTGCAGTTTTGTACGCGTCATTATTATTATATTATATTATTATATCATACTATTTTGTTTTTCTTTTTAAACTTATAAAGGGTAACTTTTTTTGTAAACCCGTTTAAATGAAATAAATAAATAAATTTTCAAAATTTTTTTTATCCTAAACCTGACGCGCCAGAAACTTTTACATAGACTTAAATTGAAGTTTAAATTGTCCACTACAAGACCCATATCCATAAAACCAAACAAGTTGTTCATTTCATGACCATTTCGCTTCCTCAAAATATTATAAACCAATTGCTTAATTTAATTTTAATATGTTAAGGTAATATTTCAAAAAACACAAAATTTGAATTTTTTGTGAAAAAGAAAGATTAATTTTATAAATTTTGATGAAATGTGCACTTTTTATATATCAATCGATTCGTTTTCTTGTCAGGAATGTAATTTTGAGATTAAATTTTGAAAATATTAAGAAATAAAAAAGTTATTTCAAAAAATACAAAATTTTTTTTTTAATTTTGAAAAAATGGTAAAAAAAAATTTTGTGGATAAATTTAAAAATCCTTGTGTCAGATTTTAGGTATTAATGACTGCAATAAACCTGCAAAATTTAAGAGCAATCCATTAAAATTTGTTTGAGATAATTTGTTCACAATTTTTTGTGACATACACACACATACACACATACATCTGGACATTTGCTCAGAATTAAATATACATATATCCTAGATGAAAATGAGTCCATATAACCATGTTTTGAAAAATTAAAAATCGTCACGAATGCAAAGCTTCCTTATGAGGAAGCAAAAAGATTAAAATTTTTTCAAAAAATGGGGTTGCAGTTACCAAAAATGTGTCTTTTGGGTTGCTTTAATGGACTTTTAAAATTGTTTTGGATTCGCTTGAAAATTGTTACTCAAGAGTGTTTGAGGTCGCGGATTATAACCTGACGTGCCAGAAATTTATAAAATGTTATAATCTGATAATTATAATCAGCAACCCTAAAAATCACATTTTTAGTAACTTCAACCCCATGTTTTGAAAAAATTTTTAATTTTTTTTTGGTTTTACGGATATGGCTCTTGTAGTGGACAATTCAAGCTTCAATTTTAGTCTATGTGAAAGTTTCTGGCGCGTCAGGTTTAGGATAAAAAAATTTTTTAAACCATTAAAAACACGTTTTTTAGGATCTTTACCTCAACTTTTCTCAAAATCCTGACGTGATGGTCAATTTTGTGACCCGGGATTGTGTTCAGCGTCTTTAATGAACCCTATGATATCTCATAAAAAAGTAAGACTTTTTTTGTTGACCTGTGTTATTAATAACTTTAGCTCAAAAGTCCTATTGTTTGCCATATTCTATGGATATAAAAATTAAAAAATTCAAAATAAATAGATCCCATCGTTTGCCTACAATCAAACAACGCCTAAAAGTTGTTAATTTAGTTCTAGTTTCTTACAAAAAATTTTGAAAAAAATCGATCGATACATACACTGAAAAAAATTATAGGCAGAATGTGCTTTTTACTAAGGTAATTTTTGCCTGAGTATAAAAGCAATACACGCAAAGCAATTGTTTCTTTTAAAGAAAAGCAATTTTTCCCTTAGTTAATAAAGTAACAAATTCTTGTCATTTATCAAATAAATTGTTTACATATGTCAAATCGAATTTTATAATTAAGTAAAAAAATGGGTACTAAAGGAAGAAATTTACTACTGAAATGGAATCGAGGAAATTTTCTTGAAATACTTAAAGATACTAATTTCATTTGTTTAATAAAATTAATAAATTAGTTCTATTATTTCCTTTATTTAATTAATGTAAAATATTATTAATATAGTATTAAAAATAAAAATTCCTTTTCCCTCGAATTGTAAATATATGTAATAAAAAGGTAAAACAAAATTATTTAATATCGTATTTTCTAAATATTTAAATAAAAATTTGCCTTGCGAATTTAACCTTATTAAGTAAGGCAAAAATTGCCTTTTTTTTAAAGAAACAATTGCTTTTCGTGAATTGCTTTTGTACTTAGACAAAAATTGCCTTAGTAAAAAGCACATTCTGCCTATTATTTTTTTCAGTGTACATTCTTAAAAATAAATTTTTTTTAAAAATTAAAAAGAATTTTTGTAAATTTAAAAAATAAATTTTTTTATATTTTTGTCAAAAACTACATGTAAAAACAAAAATTTTCATACATAGAACGTCAAATTTGGTCAATTTTTGACCGAGTTAATAACCATTTCAAAAAAACATTTTCGTTAAAAGCGTGATTTTTCAAAAACCTGCATCTCTTAAACGGCTTAAAGAAAAAAGTTGAAAAAATCATGGTAGCTTATATCAATGAGCACTAGAAAAAAAAATATTTGAAAAAAAATGAGATTCAAAAGTCAAATTCTGTCCGATTTCGCGTGGAACGCCCCACATATTAAGATTAAAAAAAGAAATAATTTTTTTTAAAAAGGATATTTTTTCTATTTTTTTAAATTTATTTAACAATTGTTTTTAAAACATAATTAATATTGTAGGGGAGACTGGGGTGAACCCGCTCACTTTTTTTCAGAACGGTAAAAACCTAGGAAATTATTCCCTATATCCAAGTTAATTTATATAATTTTGAAGCTTATGATTTCTACTAAAAAAATAAAAAAGAATTTTTGATTTATCTGTTTTAGTTTTTCTTAGGGAAAATTTTTAATACACATATACCAAATTTCAAAGTCACAATTTTTCCAGGGTAAATCCGCTCACCCCTAGGGGTAAACCCGATCACTTGATTTTTTTAAGAATTTAAGGTAATCCCGACAGTTTAATTTTGTATATATTAAATTTCTCCTTATTTCCGTCTTCAGAATGATTTATTAATGATAAGTTATAAGTTCTATAAACAATAAATATTTGTTTATTGAATAATAAGTAAGGTTTCATGAATTGCAACTGTGAATTTAAATAATATTTTATTAAGAGAAAATTAAAATGCAGATACAATTTTGGATGTAACAAGTTATAGATTTTATTATTGATAAAATATAACAAATGAAATTCGAAATTTTAAATTTAAAAATAAACAATGACAAAACCTTAACTGAACGAAGACAACAAACCAGATTTATGTCTTTTTTTAGCCGAAGAAGACAGCGACAAATTTTGATTATTTGTTTGCGTTGTTTGTTATAACCGTTATAACCTAATAATCACTAATAATGACTGATATAGACATGGTTCCGCTCAATGTTGCCAACAAATAGTGATAGTTTAGCGCCATCTATTGAAAAAAAATCGTCACAAATCGTGAAATGCGGGACATTCAAAATGTTAAATATACAACTAATTACCTAATTATTCAAAAGCTTTGATAGGAAATGAATATTATTTCTCTTTTAATAAATATTTTTAATATTGAAAATTTTAAGACCGTCAAAAAAACGCAAATACTGTTAATACTGATTCGGCTTCCTACACAAATTTAATAAGTGAGCGGCTTTACCCCAACTTCATGTGAGCGACTTTACCCCGAATGTTATTCTTACATTTTAGAATAAATTTAAATAAATCTTTTTGCAATCAAACAAAACTACATATATATATTTCGTAAAATTACATCCAATAGCATAAAAAAAAATTTTTTTAAATTTGATCCGAAGATCATTTTTTCATTTTTGCACTTCTAATAACAATTGACCGTTTCTGATTCTATGACGAATTCATGAAACTAAACGATAGTTTGTTAACATTAGTTGTATGTTAAGTACTATTCACAGTACAAATACAGTGCCGCTCAATAACTTTTGCCCACCCTACTGCGATTGAAGACTTTACAAAAAGTTTTGTATTTTTTTTTTTACTATTGAAGTTACGACGCTCAAAAAAATATTGTTTGAAAGCTCATTTCCTCAGCTTTAACATTACGTAAAATCGAAATTAAAAAAATAATTTTATTATTAATAATAATATTATTATTGCAAAATAAAATTTTCCGTTTTTTATTGTTTTTTTTAATGTGATACAGTTTCATTAAAAATCATCACAATTTAATGCCAGACATATCATTTGAAAGCTAATTCTATCACCTTTAAAACGCATTTTTTAAAATTTTTATACTACAATTTTTAAGAAAAATATGATCTTTTGTTTAAAAAATCAGCCACTTCTTTCAATAGTTGATATCTCAAAAACAATTACTTTAGGAAAGAAATTTTAAGAACATAAATTGCTCCTTTCTGTATATAGAATTAAAAAAAATTATTAAAAATTTTGTTAAAAAAATTTTTTTTATTATTTTTGGAAAATTTTTTTTTACATTTTTCAGATTTTTAAGTCTTTTGTGTAGAAACTCGCTTTTTTACACTCATTTTGATAAGCAAACATATTTTTCTTCGTATTTATTCAATTTTTTCAATAATTTTATCTCGATAATCTATTAAATAATTTCTTATACGTTTATTTATTTTATTGTTTAAAAACGGAAATTATATCAAATCTTCAAATGATTTTGTGAGTTAAAATATTTGGAAAAATTGAATAAATACGAAGAAAAATATGTTTGCTTGTCATAATGAGTGTGAAAAGCGAGTTTCTACACAAAAAACTTAAATATCTGAAAAATGTAAAAAAAAATTTTTCAAAAAATAAAAAAAAAATTTTTTTTAAACAAAATTTTTTTAATAATTTTCTTTAATTTTTTACACAGAAAGGAGCAATTTATGTTCTTAAAATTTTTTTCCTAAAGTAATTGTTTTTGAGATATCAACAATTGAAAAAATGGCTGATTTTTTAAACAAAAGATCATATTTTTCTTAAAAATTGTCGTATAAAAATTTTTAAAAATGCGTTTTAAAGGTGATAAAACTAGTTTTCAATTGATATGTCTGGCATTAAATTGTGATGATTTCTAATGAAACTGTATCACATTAAAAAAAACAAAAAAAACGGAAATTTTTATTTTGCAATAACATTATTTACTCATTAACAAAATTATTTTTTTAATTTCGATTTTATGTAATGTTAACCACTTCAGCGGCATGGCGTTCCAATTGGCGTCGCATGAGTAGGTGAAAGAAGCGGCAAAAAAATGCGTAAATGGCGTTCCTATTTAAACTTAATTCCTAAATTCTGTAAACAAATTAAGTTTACCAAACCAAATGTTATTTATTATTTGAGATTATGAATCTTAAATGGATTTTCGAAAATTCAAATAGGCGGATTCAAAATTGTGAACTATTTTGGGTGAATATTGGAACGCTATTCGTAAAAAGTATTAAAAATTGGCTACATTAAAACCTTTTTAAAACCATTTAAGATCTCTAAAAAATAATTTTTTCTTGTCCTATTCATCTTCATTTATTTCAAATAATAAATAACATTTGGTTTTGTAAACTTAATTTGTTTACAGAGTTTAGGAATCAAGTTTAAACAGGAACGCCATTTTCGCATTTTTTTGCCGCTTCTGCCACTTACTCATGGAACGCCAATTTGGAACGCCATGCCGCCGAAGTGGTTAAAGCTGAGGAAATAAGCTTTCAAACAATATTTTTTTGAGCTTGGTAACTTCAATAGTAAAAAAATACAAAACTTTTTGTAAAGTTTTCAATCGCTGTAGGGTGGGCAAAAGTTATTGAGCGGCACTGTATCTCCATCTTAAGTTGAGTTTATAGCGTCAAATTGCTAGTGAGCGGGTTTACCCCGGTCTCTCCTACTTGTTAGATACGGAATTTAGTTAGTTTTACGATGATATGCCCAAAATGGAGAAAAGTTTATTTGTTTGTGAAATATTAAATATTTTATTAAATTTTTCCTAATGTTTAGGGTTACGTACCCAGGTAGGAACCCTATTCAAACGATTACGGAAAATGATCATGTACCCTACCCCCCCTTGCACCCACAGTTTTTTTCCTAGAGAGCTGAAAACTGGCATACTTATTAAAAGCGTGTATTTCACTCTAGCGCCCACAGTTTTTTACCTAGAGAGCTGAAAATTGGAACACTTTTGTATTTTCACGCGTAGATTAGAGGGAAAATGTAGTAGAAATGATTAGAATTGATTTTCCTTACGTTTTGAGCGAAAACCTAAATTTTTTTTTCAATTTTTGATAATAATTTATACATATGCTACTTCTCTCAATTCTTAACCTAGTGGACTGCTGTTATACATTTTTATTTATTTTTTTGTGCAGATTTCAACAATCATACATAAAAAATTATTAGAGTTTATTTTCATTTTTTTTTTTGCAAAAAACTAGACATTTTTTTTTATTTAGAAAAAAGTGTGTATTCTCCCTTGGTTTTTACAATTTTTGGCCTATTGGACTACAGTTTTGCTTATTTTATGTATTTTCATGTGTAGATTTCAAGAAAAATACACCGAATATAAATGGATTTGATCTTTATATTTTTTCAGCGAAAAACTCAAAGTTTTTAAAAATTTTGTCAAATAGCGTTTTTTGGCCCAAACACCCACAGTTTTTTATCTCAAGAGATAAAAATTGGTACACTTTTGAATTTTCAGGTGCAGATTACAATAAAAATAGTGTTGAAATACTTTTAATTTATCTTCATAAATTATTCATTCATTATTTTAGCAAAAAAGTAGAAGTTTTGAAAGAGGGAAAGGAACCCTCGGTGTCAGTACGAGTTCTACTCGGACTTGTCCGGTTTTATTAATTAATTAATTAATATCTCGAAAATAAAAAATTGGACAAGTGCGAGTTGAACTCGTACTGCAATGGAGGGTTCCGTACACAAATATTAAAACAATACTTGCAACATTCATCGGTAAATGGTAGAATTAAAATAAACAATTAAAAAAATATATTAAAATCATTTGATAAAAAAAATAATTAAAAAAAATTAAATTGTTGTATATCTACTATTGTAAACAATAATAAGTAGAGGAAAAAAATTCGCACAATTAGTTCCTCTACTTATTATTGTTTACAATAGTAAATTTACAATAATTTAATTTTTTTAATTATTTTTTTTATCAAATGATTTTAATATATTTTTTTAATTGTTTACTTTAATTCTACCATTTACCGATGAATGTTGCAAGTACTCTGTTTTAATATTTGTGTACGGAACCCGCCATTGCAGTGCGAGTTCAACTCGCACTTGTCCAATTTTTTTAAAATTTTATTTAAAATTTTTTAATATATTTTTTGTTATCAGATTGTAAAAATATACTAATAAACCCATTTTTAGTTAATAGATCAAATAATGTAGAAATTAGAAAAAAAAAATTTTTTTCTTAAAAAATAAATTTAAAAAAATTTTTTTATTAGATTTTTTAATATATTTTTGTGATCAGACTGTGCATTTTTGTCCAAAAATCTTGTTATTTCCTTGACAACGCTATGGCCATCACCTCAAATCACATTCTCTATATTTTTCCTGTAATCTACATGTGAAAATACGTATCTGTAAAAAATTTGAGCTCTCTATAGGTCAAATAGTTTAGCCGCTAAGGGGGGGGACACGATTTGGCTACGGACACAAGACTCTCACCAATAGGGTTCCGTCGGTACACCGAAGGTGTACGGAACCCTAAAAATGGCATTTTTTTATTTTGTTTTCTTGAAAGCCCATATATTAAGTATTATTTTAAAAAAGGATAAAAAATAATGTCAATTTCCTTGAGGAATTTTGACCCATATACTATTACTCATATACTATTGCTGGAAAAGAAACAGCTCAAGAGTTAGACTATTTCACATACTATTAGAACTAGATGAAAATTTCTAAAGCGCACTAACCTCCTAACCAAATTTATTTAACTAAAACATTTAGTTTCATTTGCTCACAAAAGAGGTGCATGTGATTCTAACATACAAATATTTAAATTATGTAAACTTTATTACAAATTGTATGTTAAGTGTTCCTCATTTTTAAATTTCTTACTTAACTTCTATTGAGGTTATAGCTGTTTCCGGCACTCACCCAGGGTTAACTCCGAGTTAATGATTATCCAAGCACCAATTACTTTCTGTTGGATCTAACCAATCATCATTAACTTGAAGTTAACGCGGGGAAAATGCCGGAAACAGCCAAAATCAACATTTGGTTTCACAAAACTTTACAGAAATTCTTAAACATACTTAACTAAATTCCTAACATACCGAAATCATTTGAGTCAAAATACGTGAAGTGTACCAGCAGAAAATAATCAATGTTCTCAACGGTTTAGAAAGTTCTTTCAAATTCCATTGGAAAATTAATTTTATAAAGATTCAATACCCGTTTCCAAATTTCATGAGCCGCAATTAGGAAAGAAGTAGCTACATTTTTTCTGGCGGGCGGTACGTCTTTTTACCGCGCGGCACGTTAACTGACAGCGCGTCTACAGTGTCACAGTGCTTTTACAATTTACTGTTCAAAATTGTCTACAAACTACAATTTTTAACCGATTTGAGTGTTCTTTGTTTTAAACTAAAGGGGAATAAATTCTTAAGACATTTCTAATTTTTCAGTTTTTAATTGTTTATAATTGTTTATTTTTATCAAAGTTAACAAATTAATACGATTTAAAAAAAATGTAATTACTTCTTTCCTAATTACGGCTCACAAAATTTGGAAATGGTTATTGAATCTTTATAAAATTCTCTTTCCAATAGAATTTGAACGAACTTTCTAAAACGTTGAGAACATTGTTTATTTTGCAATTAAACAATTAATTTTGCAATAACATTTAGTAATTTTTAACAATAAGTTTTTTTTATTTTTTCAAATAAATCTATAATATTTAAGGTGTCTAATCGTTCTTGCTTTGACGAAGACGTTCGTTTTGTATAAGCAATATGTGACTCACATGATATATAATATTTTCTTACGTTTCTGAAGAGGACAGCCGTGCTGTCGAAACGATAAAAAGAAATTGCTCTTTTTGTTTATTGAATCCTGACTCGGAGTGATCGATTTTATCATCATCTTACTAATTTGTCGACCGAGTGATAGCATCATTAATATATATATAATATTTAAGGTTTACAAAAATGCAACGTTCATTAAAACCCATTGATTCTATCACGAGATATGAATTTTTTAATTAAGAATTGTAAAAAACTTTAATTGTTTATAACTCAGAGAAATTTTAATTTTTTTATAAAATCCTTTGAACTGTTTAATAAACTCACAATGAAGCTTGCATTTTATGTGTTTTCAATACATTTCAGTAAATTTCAAATTTGCTGGTACACTTAACGTATTTTGACTCATTTCTTTCAATATAGCGGCACATGATATATTGTATCCACGCCCCCAATTCAGATTTTAAATTTAAAAAAATTGTTGATAAAGTAAAAATATCATGTAAGAAATTGATCAGAGGCCTCAATTAAAAAAACCACACAAAATATATTTTTCTTCGAAATCGTTGATTATAAGTTAAACAATAAAAAATCAAATATTTCAAAGTTAAATAAAATAACATTAAACCATTTTCAATTTTATAAAAACCTTTTTTTTAAAGAACTTTTTAATTCCTGGCCTAACAAATTTTTGCTTCTATTTTTTTACTATTATTAATTTAAATTTCAATTTAAATATCTACTCACTTTTTTCAATACACATTTTCAACTGCAATTAGGATTAACTTTATTTTCAGTACATTATAAGTAGATAATTTACTGCAAAAAATGAAATAAAAAATTTGCGATTTAATTTTTACCAAACTCTTTGTGAAAAATTAGGTGTTGTTTTTTTTAAATTAATTAAAAAAAGAAAGGACGTTTTAAATATATATTGTATACGTTTGGGTATGGTATTTAAGGTAATGCAAATAAATTATAGTTAAATAATCTACTACACAATTGATAAGCCATAAAAAAGTAATATTGAGTTATGCGTGCGTTCTGTAAATTTCGTGTTGTGATATAATGATGATTGTGAAAGTGTATGTATAATATTAACAATCAGTTGTAATAATCTCATGTTTCCTTGTAATAAAATTATATAAGAGTATTTTATCCAACATTATGATTCAATCCTTAATCTTCATTTTCAGACTTAATTAACATTAAAATGACAAATCGTAATTGTTAAGTGTTAATTCGATTATTTTAATAAATATTATTAAAGAAAATCTATATATTAAGCGAATTCAGGCTTAACTGTATCGAAAGTAATTTTCGATAAGTTAAACTAAAAGACTTAATATTTATTCACCCCAAGATAAACGTTTAACTATTCATAAAATAATTAATATTTCTGAAAAAGTAGAGGATCCCCCTTTTAAGTGTACTATTAATTCAGTACCTCCGATTAGACGGTATTTTAATTGAAAATATATAAAAAGGAAAAAAAAGGTTGTATATAGTTGTAGACAGTAATGACACACTTCAGTTATATGAGTAGTACAAATATAAATTTTATTCAATTCATAAAACTTGAAAAATTGATAGGAAAATCGTACAATACAAGAATATAAACTATCTTTTAATTATTTACTTGTATAAATCGTAGTAAATATTATTATTAAAAAATGTCATTTTAATAGAATATAATTAATATAAGATTCTCAATATTTATATAACAATATAATATCGATAAACAACAAACAATTTTTATTTATATAATAATTATGTTTTATGTAAATTTGTATTATGTGTGTGTATAAAATATGTAAACTGGAATAATTAATAATCAACTCACCAACTTACAATTTATTATTTTTATCAAGAATGGAAAAGTATCCTGTTACTTTTCTCAGGTGAATTACTCAGATTCACACCTGTGACAGAATCTCTTATACGAATTATTTCTTCTTTTTTTAGTATTTCCTTTAATTTGTTATTCAATTGCTTCTTTTGTTTGATTCTTTATTATTATTATTGATATAATACTTCAAATTATTCACTTAATATTCACTTTTTGTATCCTTTTTTAATTATTTATTTTCAATTCGCGTAAAAATATCAATTCACTTTAATCAATTAATGAAATAAAAATTCAAAATCAACCCTTATTTCTGGGGACAAAAAAAAAACCTCCGCCTTTTGCGGAAAATATATTCACAACTATATATAATCAACCGCTTTGCGGAAAAAACAAATTATTAAAACTCTCTACCGATTTTCGGGAGGAACACTTAATTTTACGCAGCTTTACTGCGGGAGGAACAAAATCGGACTCATTAGTTAAAACGATCGAAAGTATGGATCACACCTTAAAATTAATATAAAACGATAGAGTGGGGATGCCTGTGCACACGGCTCGCCAAACTTCGTTGTTGCCAGGCAAGCTTTTTGCAAGCTTGCAAATTCCTCAAAATGGCGTGATATAGTTCGATGCTCTGTATCCTCTATTGTCAATGTTTAAGTGTATACTTTTTCTTGGTATTTTACCAATACAATTAAGAGACTTTTCTGTGGAAAGTAACTTATAGCAAAGTAGACAAATTCCTTTTGAAATAAGAGTGATATCTATATTCTTTTAATCAATTTTAGAATTATAATTTTAAAAATAATATTGAATATTATTGGGAATGAAAACAATTGAAGAATGATTATCGTTATTTTTTTAGTTTGGATATAACTTAATTATGAAAAAATAGTTTTAAGACAATTTAATTGATGAGTTAATTATGTAAAAATCCTGTTATGTCCTGATAATATGTATATTGAGTACTTAATTCTATTTACAAAAGTCCCAAATTTTTAATGAAATTATACAATATAACAAATTTTTAATTAATGAAAAAATTAAAAATAGTTACGAAGTCATACGTAACAAATACCCCCCTTTTTACGGCTGACGTCCCTGGGCAGCTTTATGTTAAACATATGGTTTTGTAAAGTTTTACATATAAGTCCTTCCTTTAGTTATTTTGTAAGATTCGAGATGCTGATATTGCTGGAAATAAATGGTTGTTTAAACAGAGGCAAGCTTTTGGTTGAATTTTTGTTTTAAAGAATTCGTTTCCTCTCTTTTTTTATTTTAGGAAGATTTTTAACTTAGTAAAGCTTGCTTTTGTTTAAATTAAAATCACAAATCTCGGAATTTTTGTCGACAATAAAAACATTGGTTATTTGAATTTAAAACGATGTCTTTAGGCTTTAGGTCAAGCTTGGTAAAATGAACAAAAAAATTTTTTTTTAAAATTTTTCTTTAACTATTTTGCCGAAAACTTACGAAAATTTTAATTTATTCTCAATATATATTCCACTTCACCAAACTGGACATTTATTCTAATATATACCTATAATTTTTGTAGTAGCAAAGGTAAATTTATAGTATAGTAAGAAAATTGCATTTATAATTAAAAAATCTGTTGTTTAATTAAACTATTGAAAGCATAAAGTTTTGATTATTTATATATTATTGCATTTTTACCAGGCTTGATATTATTTGCCTTATTTCAGTACGTAGTGGTCTTTTATTAAACATTTTTCTGTTACCGATTTAATTGACAATGTTTACTTTGAAAATAATATTGATAAAATTTTTTAAAATAATTTAAATAAATTTTTTTTAAATGCGTGACGTGTAAATATTAAAAAAGCTCGTTAGTATTAACATTACAATTTCTGTGGATTTGAAACGCAGAATACATGACATAAATCTCTTCTCAATAGAATGATCTCATAGTGTCTAAAGTTGAATTTATTGTAACAATTTGTTAGAAAGTTATATTTATGAAATTTTAAACAAACTCATGTTATAAAAGATATAAATGTAAAGAATTTTAAAGAAATAATGTTAATTGTGATTTTGTTTGTTGGCTGACATTGTTTCTTTAATATAGATTTTGCACAAAATCATTAAAAGAAATGTTGTAAGAGAGAGAAAAAAAAATTAACCAAACTTTATATAAAAGAAAAATTGAAAATTTCTGATTTTCTGCCTCATACCCCCCTTTTTATGCGCTGTCGTCCCTTGACAGCCCTTTTTACAATTAAAGTAATTTTGTTGTTTTCTGTTAACATTTGAAATAATCCTTTAATTAAAGTCAAAATTTTTTTAATGATTCGTTTCCTTTTTTTGTTTTAGGAACATTTTTACAAAAATGCTTGCTTTTATTTCATTTGGTTTACAAAGGCATATAGTAATGGTGTTGATTAATACATTCTTTGTTTGTATTTAATGTAACACTTCAAATTCAGATTTTAATTTAAAGATCTAGCGTGGTAAAGACATGTTTTATTTAAATTTAATTTTACATGAATTTATTGTATTTTACCAAACTAGATATTATTTTTGGATAAATAACCTGGTTTATTTGATTGACACTGTTTATGATTCGGATAATTTTAGTTACCTTTAATTTCATCTCTATTGTAATTTGATAAACGTACACATTATTTTATAATTAGCAGTGTAAGTACACATTTTCTATTAAATTTAGACGAAGAATACATGTGAAAAATTGTTCTTTTAACAAACTTAATAACGTAACTTCGCAATATTTAAATTTCATTTTAATATGAGTTGTCTTCAACTTAAAAATACTTTGTATACAATTTTTGTTTTCTAAATCAAAAGAATTATTCGTTTTTCAGTAAAAGTATAACTTATAATGGTTGTATAAAATTGTTTGTAAAAAATATTTTTATTATACAACATTGATATATATATTTGTTGTATTTTCAGAATCAAATTAATTTTGGATACTCTTGATATTTTTCATGCTTTAAAAAAAATTTTATAAAGTAGTTCAAGAAAATACAGTTCTTTGAGTAATGACGTTTTTTACGTAAAAATATTTAAAATGCTTATAACTCGGTCAAAATTTGATCAAAGTGGACTTTTTTACAATGACCATTTTTGTTTTCACACGTAGTTTGTAAATTACGTACTATTTTCTTTTAAATTTTGTAATACTTCTGACAAAGGAAACGTATTCAAAATAGTCCTCAAATTTCATGTTTATTGAATTCTTACAAAACATCGTAGCGAGAAAAATTTGGTTTAATTAGGACTTTAAAAAATTGTGTATATTTAGCCATAGTTTATCTTGATTTGGTTTATGAAATGTACTAAGATTTATTAAAAAAAATGTTAACTTTGTGCTTCTTTTTAAATGTTTTTCAATAAGAAATTTAATATTTATAATAATTTAATATTCTTCCTTTTTTTAATAAAAAGAGGAAGAATTAAATTGTTTTCTTAATGCGAAAGCACTGTGTAAAATGTTTTTAAGAATTTGCTTTTGCATCATATTTCGATTGATTTATTTTTTTTAGCATTCTAAAAGAAATATTTTTATTTCTGCTTTTATCTTTTCCAAAAAAAAATTTTTTAATATTAAAAGTTTCAATTTATTATTTTTTTAAACTTGATAATTTATATAATTTGTTATTGATGTTAAAACAGTTTCATTTATGCTCGAAATGTAATGTGTTCTTTCTTTGATATTACTGTTTTATAGTTTTTAAAGTGTTATAAGAAAATTAGTTGCATTTTCTAGAAGTATTTTAAGCTTATTTTAATTTACAATTTAGCATATTTTAATCAGAACATCCATAAAACGTAATATTGAATATTTTAATTAATATTATAATTATTCATTATGAAGATATATTACCGATATTTTGAACTTCAATTCGAACATAAATTTGGTTAATTTTTTAGTGTTAATAAAGATTATATATACAGTTGTTGTTTGAAATAATGGTAGGGCTTTCTTTTCTTCTCTTATTTCCTACATAACATTGAATAAGTATTTTAACCATGCAAGTTTTGTTTTAATTAAAAATTTTATTTTAATACCGATTTTCAGTGAAGGTGTTTTGTTTATGTCTCCTGTATTTAGACTCAACCATTTTTAAAGCTAGTTAAGTGGTTTAATTTCTATATATTTTGTTTAAAAATTTTATGAGAAATTGTTTTCTTATAAATTTGTGTATTCAATAATGTTATAATATTTAGACCTTTTTTTTAATTGTAAAATTTTAAATAGAATTTTTGATTTTTGAAATTCTGATTCAATTTTTTTGTGCTAATTTGAAAATATTTATTTGCATTAAATTAATGTTTAAAGAAAAATTAGGTATCCTAATTTCGAAGGTTATTAAAATGCTGAGATAGACTTTATTGTTCCATGCGTTATAACTTTGCTTTTTAGACACTGTGTATATTTTGGATATTAATTTCATTAAAATACACTTTTTTAATTTATCGCTTATAATTTTTTGAGAACAAGAATAATAAGAAATGTATATTTCATTTAAATTACGTAAAAGTGAATGAGAATTTAATTGTCTATGTAAGTGTTTCTTTCAATGTATACTTCCTACTGACCTAGTCACCTGAGATGTAACCTTACACAGTGTCGCGTATCCAAGTTCGTACACCTGTTTAATTTCATACATTTTGTTTATATTTTATTTCAATCAGTAATTTTTGTATTTAAAAATTATACTGTGGTAGGACCTTAAAAAAATTGATCCAGAAATTAATGTTAGTTTTAATTGTGAATAATATTGAACAATAAAAACATTATAGCATGAAACTCAAAAACATTGAAATCTTTGAAAATTTAAAGTTTATTTTTTTATGTGACAAATGATTATGAGCAAACCTTTCGAAAATTATTTTTCGTATCAGTTGAGTCTTTGTTTAATTTTTTTAAATATCTAACAATAATTGAGTATATTTCTCTTTCTGTGATAAAGTCATTAGAAATTTTTTTTTTAATATTAGTAGTTTAATGTTAGCTATTCATTAATCTTAGTGACATTTGTTTACTGTTTTTCATAAAACTTTGAGGTTTATTTTCTTTAGTGCTTTTTTGTATTAAAGAATTCTCTTAACGTATTATTGGCAAATATTTATACCTTACAAGTTAGTCAAAAGCATAATTTGATTAGAGCTTAAATGTCATTTGTTTTATTAGTAATTCAGCTTATAAGTTAGATTGTTATTCAATAAGATCATAGTACTTGATATTTTTATAAGAAGATAAAACAACATGTGTTATCCTTTTTTTTTAATATTATTGTTTTGATAAAGTTCAGTTCATGTCTATTTATAGAAACAAGCAAAATATTTACAGCATTTCTATTTTTATTGTTATATTTTGATGCGGTAATTACTTCCTAACAAACGATATTCAATAAAATTATTTACCCACATTTATAAAACATGCATATTTTGTATTTATAAGTATTTATTTGCTTAACTATATATTTTTCTTAAAATTTAATAACTCTAGATGTATGTATCCCTTATAGTATTAATAAAATTTTATTTAAGTTCCATACCCCATTTAATCAAGTAATAAGCATAATAAGCTATGATATACTTTTTGTTCTATGGTTTTCTATTATGTTTTTATATGAACCCTTTATTTTAAATTGAACGATTATTATATAGTTTGTTTACGATATTTCAAGCCAAAAAAAAGAAGCTTTCTTATGCTTAACCAATACCCAACCTGTTGAAGCTAAGTTTTGTTTCTAGTATTTTTAGTGTTTTGCTTCGTAATAATTTATTTTCTTGAAAATAATGCACATTTAAGTTGTGCTTTAAATTTCTACTAAGATTCATTCCTTTGTATTAGACCAGATAGATTTCTTTTTCCTCAATAATTGCTTTCACTAAAATAATCCATTTTCTTTTTCTGTCATCTATTTTTGAATTGAGGTTTTCCAAAATGTTCTTCTGTGTGAATGGCAATAGTCTTGTTGTGCAAAAATTTTGCTGAATAAGAGTGTTTAGTGTCATTGTCTTTTTTTTCTTCTCCATGTTTATAGTATCTGTTTTTCTTTCGAATTTGTATACTTCTCCATTTTTTATTTCGTTTTTCTCATTCGATTCGAGTAAAAATTTATCAAAAAAATATTTTTGATGTTTTTCTGATAATTTGCTATTTCTTTCAAACATTTCCAAACTTTCTTGATTCACACTTCTTTGAGATGAAAAAGTCTTATTTATGGGAAATTCTTCTTTCTCAGCATATGTATCTGCTAAAATGATGACGTCTTCATTTACCATTTGACCACTAAATTCTTCTTCTTTTCTTCCTTCTGAACTTTTCACATCAAATTGTTCTTCACCTAATGATTTGATTTTACCCAGGGGTTTTCCTTTTCTTAGTTCGATAATAGGACTGTCGGAATCTACTATTGTATTATCTGGAAGTTTTTCATTGATACTGATATTTTCTTCTGTAGTATCTGTAATGGGACTTACATACAACGCCGTTTGTTCATTTTCTGAAGATTCCTCTGGATTATGAATTACTTTCATGTCATTTGATTCTTCGTTTTCTGTTTGTAGATGTGGTTCTTTTATGGAGAGTGATACATTATGATCCAATTGTTTTTTGTCCTTTAAGGAGCTTTGGATTCTGGGTGAATCTTTAAAAATAATTGGTGGTATTGTGAAATCATGATCACATATTTTTCTATTTTTAGGCCTGGTTTCTATAAAATCATTTGTTTCGAAATTGTCATTTACAAAATATGGCTTCTCATAATTTATATACGAGTCATCATAGTTAAAGCATCCATAACCTCTATGTTCCTCTCTTCCGTAATCATCATGTATGTTGTATCTTGTATATTCGTCTCTAAGATAAATACTTTCTTCTTCGTCGATAAATCTGTGCTGTAATTTTCTGGATTCAACGTTATATTCTTGCAAATTCTGATCCCTGTTGTAAAAATTTTCTCTTTTATAACCTTCCGATGTTATGTCCATATATTGACAATGTTCTTCAAAATTCGTGTTCCTATTTTGGTTATTAAATTCATTATGGCCTTGGACCCTTTTACGAACTTGTTGCCTTTGTCGTTGGTTTCTTCTTTTCCGCTGTCGGTTACATGGTTGTTCGTATTTTTTCGATGCATCTAGTTCATACATGTTACCTTGGTTTTTCGCATTTTTATGGTTGTACCAATTCGCATGAAAATCATCTATTTCATCATCAAAATAATTAAAACCTCCGACAAAATCACTTTCTTCTATCCTATGCCCATCTTGTATAATGTTATAATTATCTTGGTATAGGTTTCTGTGCCATTGATGTCTAGAAATATTTTCTTGATCCCTTATTTCACAATTATATAGCTCCGATTTCCATCTTAGTATGTGGCCTTCTTGTAATAGTACTTCATATACTGATTTCATTTTTATTTTTTTTTTTTTTTTTTTTTTTTTTTTTTTTTTTTTTTAACGAGCAAATGGTATAAACTTAAAAAGGCAGTAGAATTTTGTAACATGAGCGGAAATAAGAAAATAGTCTTACCGCACCACGTTTCTAAAAAATTGTTATCGATATTTTGAATTGAAAATCAGTTCCAACTAAAGAGAAGTTAAACGAATCACTTATTTTTCATTGTTTATGTTTGAATTGTATTAAATAAAAATGAATTCAGTATATGAAGTACTATTACAAGAAGGCCACATACTAAGATGGAAATCGGAGCTATATAATTGTGAAATAAGGGATCAAGAAAATATTTCTAGACTATATATATTTTATTTTTATTATTTATTATTTATTTTTTTATTTATTTATTTTTATTATTTTTTTTTTATATATATATATATATATATATATATATATATATATATATATATATATATATATATATAGGGGAGGGTAGGCTACATTGAACCGGGTATTTTCTAAAGTCCAAGAACTAATTAAATTTTACAAATTTTGATCAGGTTTTTGTATCAACATTCAGCTGAAGTACTCCTTTAGTTAATATACACGTTACAAACACAAATTATTATGTTTAAATAATTAAATTTAATTTTTTTCTAACAAGTTACACTTTTCTCATTTTAAAGAATCTGTGTCTACATTGAACCAATTTTAATAAAACACTACAATTTACTTCAAAAATGATATTTCCACTTACACATTGTAAAAAATATTATCTTTCACTCAAAAAAATAGAAAATTGTTGTTAAAGAGTTATTATTTGCTAATGTAGGAGATTAATATATTTTGATGTCAGGTTAGGTAGGTAAAGTGACAGTTTGAGTTTATCTCGTTCACAATTGTGATGCAAGCATGTCTTCTAGTATTTTTCTTACTAATTAGTAGAGCAGACAACTTTACCACTCTTAAAATTGAAAATTCTTTGCTTTTTCGGGTGGTTCAATGATGCCGCACTCACTGCATTCACATGACATTCACAACAAAAATTGTTTATAATATATTTATGTAAGGCTTAAAATTCTTTATCACATCGGAATATTGAAGTTGACACCCTAAGCGACATAAATCACAAGTTTACTAATTTTTAAAACTTCCTATTTCAATAAAAAAAATTCATTATATTTCCACAAAATATTTTGTTTTGTACGTGAAAAACAGTTTTTTTCGTTTTTCTTCGTAAATAATAAACCTACGTGTTCGAAATTTTTGGACGTAGTCGCTTTCGGTATTACTAATTTATATATTAAATAAGAAAAAATTCCACTCAGTTATTTCTTAGAAAATTAAAGTGGTTCACTGTTGACGCTGGATCAATGTAGCCTACTCTCCCCTATATCTATATATATATCTATCTATATATATATATATATATATATATATATATATATATATATATATATATATATATATATATATATATATATATATATATATATATATATATATATATATATATATATATATATATATATATATATATATATATATATTGTCCTCTTTAATTCTTTGCTAGTTGTGACCGGCCTTGACTTTGCAATTCTACCCAGTTTGAATCGTCAGCACTCTTCCTCAATCTTTGAAATGTTTTATATATTATTTAAATAGCTGTCGCTTGTTAGTTGAAGATGCACATATCTCAATTTATGCTAAATGATAATTATTTATCAATATTTTTTAAATTGAATTTTTTTAATCAAATAAAAGTAATTAATTGAACGTTTTTTTTAAACTTAAATATTTATTATTAAAAAACTCCCATTTTTAACAATCTTTTTTTTAATCAATCTTTATATTAATGTTTATAAACCAAGTAAATTTTTTTTTATTTTAATTAATTATCATTTAAAAAAATAAAGAAATTATCATAAAGTTAATTTGTAAAATAAAATTGTTTCAGTAAAGTGTCAAATGTCTTCTATAGCATGCTTACGTGGTCTTATTCTGTTTTATTTTATTTGATTTAAATCTATTATTCGTTAAAAGTAATATGGAGTAAAATTTATGTAGAATTATAATTTTAGAATTATTTATTCTTTATTTAAATATCTTAATAGTTTAAATTAAACATTTCTACAAAAATATTCTTATTCAAAATTCTTAAAACCCTAATCCTTTATGTATAGGTTTATAATCACATTTTTTTATTATCTTTTTTTTACTTTGAGTCATCATCCTAATTAATCGTAATCACTTTTTGGTTAAAAATTTTTTTTTAATCCTCTCACTTGTCCAAGTGTCCTACGCACTTTCGACAAGGTTGTTTTTTATTCGAGGAAAAAGACCGTTTTATTGAGGGAACCAGAGCTTGCCGATTGCAATGGTAGTTACCGTTCTCAGAAACTCGACTTTAGCGAGTATAAAAGAATCTAAAACCCGCACTATTCAAAAAGTTTATTATTTCTGAAAAGAATAAATTAATTAACAATAAAATCATTCGCATAATATATGGTGCGTAAGCACAAAATTCAATTCAATATGTATTTGTGTTTCGTGTAATTTTATAAGTGTCAAAAAAAAAATTTTTCTTCTAAAAATAACTATTTCCAACCTTTATAAATTTTTATTCTTTCAATAAAATATAAAAAAGAAATCCCACAGCTGCCACCAGTTTGTTAAGTGTTAATTCGATTATTTTAATTAACCCTTTAACGACGAGATGTGCTACTTTTCAACATGAATTTCAAACGCCTAGAATTAGTAGAAAAAAACCATAAAATTTTTCAAAAGTCCATCTCCCACTATTTTAGGGGTCGCTCTTTTGAATAGCGTGGTCAAAATTTTCAAACAATCATATTTAACCCTTATTTTTTTAAAAAATACTTGAAAATGTCAGTTTTTTTATTGCAATTTTTTTAAAACGAATTTTTTTCTTCGCTATAACATTTTTTAAATAGAACAAAAAGTATCGGAAACGTGTTCCCAATAGTTGTACTTGAAAAATATCCATTTCTAATTTTTATTTTTTTCGATTTTGAATTATAATGGCGCATAAAGGGCAAAAAAATTTCCTAATTTTACGTAAGGTTACCAACTTTTTCAAAATTGCTCAAATATAATTGAAATTTGTTACTCAGGGGTTTTAGGGGTCGCTGATTACGGATCTGAAGTCAGCTTCAAAATGGCGGATCCAATATGGCGGTCAAATTTTGTAAAACTCATTCTATTTAGTTGAAACTCGTTACTCAGAGGTTTTTGGGGTCGCTGATCACGAATCTTAAGTTAGATTTAAAAAATTCAAAATGGTGGATCCAATATGGCGGTCAAATTTTGTGAAACTCATTCAATTCAGTTGAAATTTGTTACTCGGGGTTTTTCAGGTCGCTGATTACAAATATAAAGTCAGATTCAAAAAATTCTAAATCGCGGATCTAAAATGGCAGCTTAATTTTCCAAAATTACTGAGATTTGCATGAAATTTGTTACTCTGGGGTTTTTGGGGTCGCTGATATCGAATATAAAATCGCTTTTAGCCTTTAAATAATTAAAGTTGCCCGATTCTCACCACAAGGAGGTAGACGATATAGAGAATAATTTTTTTTACTTTTTTAGTTCTAATTTTGTTCAAATAATCTTTGCTGATGCTCATAGCCAAAAATTTTGTACTTTCTTTTTCCGAACAAAGAAATACTGCAATACATGCAAGTTGTATTACTGTGACAATTGCTTCAAAAAAGCGCATAATACAAATAAATAGTTCTTAATAAAAAGTTAAAAGAAGTAATTTAAAAAATTGAAAAAACAAAAAAATTAAAAGTCACTGAAAAAGTAAAAAAAAATTGTTCTCTATATCGCCTACCTCCTCGTGGTGATAATCGGTCAACTTTAATTATTTAATGGCTAAAAGCGACTTTATATTCAAAATCAGCGACCCCGAAAACCCCAGAGTAACAAATTTTATGCAAATCTTAGTAATGTTGGAAAATTACGCTGCCATTTTGGATCCACCATTTTGAATTTTTTGATTCTGACTTTATATTTGTAATCAGCGACCTAAAAAAACTCCGAGTAACAAATTTCAAGCAAATCTAAGTAATTTTGAAAAATTTAGCCGCCATTTTGGATTCGCCATGTAGAATTTTATGAATCTGACTTCAGATTCGTGATCAGCGACCCCAAAAACCTCCGAGTAACTAGTTTCAACTAAATTAAATGAATTTCACAAAATTTGACCGCCATATTGGATCCGCCATTTTGAATTTTTTGAATCTGACTTCAGATTCGTAATCAGCGACCGCTAAAACCCTCGAGTAACAAATTTCAATTATTTTTGAGCAATTTTGAAAAAGTTGGTAACCTTACGTAAAATTAGGAAATTTTTTTGACCTTTAAGCGCCATTTTAAATTCAAAATTGAAAAAAAATAAAAATTAGAAATGAATATTTTTGAAGTACAACTATTAGGAACACGTTTCTGATACTTTTTGTTCTATTTAAAAAATGTTATGGCGAAGAAAAAAATTCTTTTTAAAAAAATTGCATTAAAAAACTGACATTTTCAAGAATTTTTTAAACAAAGAAGGGTTTAATATGATTGTTTGAAAATTTTGACCACGCCATTGGAAAGAGCGACCCCTAAAATAGTAGGAGATGGACTATTGAACAATTTTATGGCTTCTTTCTACTAATTGTAGGCGTTTGAATTTCATGTTGAAAAGCAGCACATCTCGTCGTTAAAAGGTTAACCATTTTCTCTGACCGCTAATATGCGAACATTGCCTCACGAAGTTGAATTTAATGAATTTTATTGTCCGTTAAAAATAAAACTGATAACGATAATGATGACAATTTACATTTACCAGAAAATTCCATAGCGCCCCACTGGTGATAAAATGGGACAAATAGTATTTATTAATAGAATAACTTTGTACAGTGACGATTGTTTTCCTTTTCAGTTTGGTTGAAGACAATTCTCAATAAAATTAGCTTTTGCAATGACAATTAACAAATCGCAATATATTTACGATATCAACGAGAAAGTAATATTGTAAACATTTTGTTTATAAAGAAATTTACACTTAGATATTAACATTTTTCATATAATTTTTATTTTTTTAGAGATAGTATTATTTAATAAAAATTTAATATGTTCTTTCACTAAAATATAAAACTCAGGAGGGTGCAGACCCATGCTAGCGTGAGGCGAAAAACATTTGGAAGAAAACGTAAAGCAAAGCAGAATTTCACAAGTGCAAGAGAAAGCCTTAATAATAAAATTAAAAAATAATAAAATCATGAGTGCAAAAGAGATAGGTAGACATTGTTGTTCTTTTCACTCCAGGATTTTCTGCTTTCGGTTGACGAATTCTGCTCACATGGGATCGCACCCTAAACGCGCCATAAAACGCAAACATATAAACACAGTCTTAGTTAATGAAGGAAAAAATTTGTAGTACAAAAGAATTAATAAATATTGAAAAAAGAAATTGAAACATTAAAATTTAAATATAAAAACGGAGTTATCGAAGACGGCCTCTTAATCACATTTCTATAATAATTACTTAAATTTTTCATATTAAGATAACAAACAGCATTGGAAATAGCATGCAGCAGGTAAAACAGCAGAGCAACGCTGACGGCCGCCAAGCGGCGCTAGTGAACAATAAAAAATTCTTTGCATTACATTTATTAATGTTTGTTGGTAAAAGTATAAAAACTTTTACTCTTACAAAATAATATATTAAATAAACTTACCATTCTCGGTGCTTTGTAAAAACACTTTTTTCAGAAGCATTTTTACTTGCCTTACAACTTGACATGCAATTTTTTATATAACAATTCATATTACTATTTTTTTATTGTTATTATCAACTTGGTACATAGCCAAAAAGCAACGTAGACACTTTCATCATGGTAAGCATGGAGGGTATATATTTTCTCCTGTAGGGGCACATATATCAGTGAAAAAATTTCCGGTATGCCAATTTGCGTGCATGGCGATTTTACGCAGTCAAATGGAATATATGGAGATATATCTCCTTATACTCCTTCATGTGAAATTCCTTGCATATATATTGGATAATTTTTAATTCGATATAATACAATATAATTTGTGTTTTTGGTGTTTATTTAAAGTCCCAACTAGTTTCGACCCATATATGGTTCCTCATCAGGGGGTGAACAATTTTACATATAAATTATTCAAATTTGAAACATTATAAAAAAATATCAAAGAGGATTAAAAAATATCTGAAAGAGAAAATTAAAATTGTTTGAATTTTTAATTAGACAGGTATTATAAGGTTATGTTTTAAAAAAAGGAAAAAAAATTTTCTTACCTTTCGGAAGAAAATTATAAGTAGGTATAAAAAAGAAAAAAAATTTTTACAAAACATTATTTTATATAATTTAACTAATCTCAAAGACTTTGGAGAAACACATTTTTTGTTAAAAAATGACAAAGATGTTGGGTTGTTTTCTTAGTAGGGTTTAGGTATATCTGGTAAAGTAGATTGTTGTTATTTATTTTTCTATGTAAGTTATTGGTAAGAGTATTATACCTCTTTGAAATCTTTCTATTTAACAAATCAATTGGGTATCCATTAAGTAGCAATGTTTTTTTAACAATGTCAAAATTTTCATGATGATATTGTTGATCTGCCATTTTCATAGCCCTATCAACTAGAGTGTATATAATACCTATTTTATAACTTAGAGGATGGTGTGAATAAAATCGATAAACATTTAAAATTTACTGAAGAGTTATCTAACAATAAGAAAATTCATTTTCTTCATCATTCCTTTTCAATTGACAGTAATAATTTTATTAAAACAAATTGGTTTCGTAAATCTATATGGATAGGCAGATATATGAATTTCTATTCACACCATCCTCTAAGTTATAAAATAGGTATTACATACACTCTAGTTGATAGGGCTATTAAATTGAAATATTTTACAAATTGAATCAAATGACTGGAAAAGAAAAAATTTAGAAATGTTCTATATAAAAAATAATACTAATAGTATTAATTATAGAACAGATATTGATAATTTAGATAAAGTTTACTATAATTTAATTACTCCTTTCAAAACATAATAATACCTGTCTTAATTAAAATTCAAACAATTTTAATTTTCTCTTTTAGATACTTTTTAATCCTCTTTGATATCTTTTTATAATGTTAAAAATTTGAATTATATATATATATATATATATATATATATATATATATATATATATATATATATATATATATATATATATATATATATATATATATATATATATATATATATATATATATATATATATATATATATATATATATATATATATATATATATATATTGTAACAGGTTTGATTTGATAATTGAATTAATTTTAAATTTTGATCTAGTTTTAATTTAATTATTTTTTTAAATTGGAATTATTTAATTCCTTTTTAGAAATAATTAGAGTAAGTTAAATTATTTCAAAGCCTGCTAACGATTTTTATTATTCACGAAGTATGGTTTATGTCCAAGGCGCCAGGCCATTTTGACATGGAATGACCAAACCTAAAGATTAATTTACTAAACCGACTGCTCATTAATTAGGTTATTCATATCCGCGGAGAGGGGGGAAGTAAGGATGATCACTGAACAACACCGAATTAACAAAATTGACAATGGATATTTTATTTAATAAAACACAAATTTTGAACATTAGTCGGCGGCAAGCCGCCTAAACAAGAGTCGAATTTAGAATATTATTGATTATTAATTTTACTCGAGACCGATCGAGGAACAGCTAGTTTTGTTACACAGGGGACTCACCGTCAAGTCGACGTCTCCCTCGGATGGCTCCCCGACTCATCGTCAGCACAATTATTAATTATTTTTACAACTTTTAATATAAAGTCACGGTCGTGACGAACACTGTTTGACAGCCAGAACGAGAATCAATTCAAAAAAATGGCCGACTTGCAAGCTCAGAACGCGTCGCAACTTCCGCGCTTCGTTTTTATATTCAACGGTGAGTGAAAGTGGAGTTAATAAGCTAAAGTTTGTTGGTTAATTATCACTCGTCGATAAAGTCTCTCCACCGTCGATAATTAGTTACACGCGGCGCCACATGAGCGCTGCGCACAATTTAACATAAGCGCCACCGATCCAATATGGCCGCACCCATTGTTTTGACAGGTGAATCTTCTCCAATGTAGAATTCGTCTTCCTGGCACTCTTGGATAATCGGGAATCTCTTCCGATTATATATGCCAGAAAGCGCTTCCCACGACGACTTCGGGTAACGTCTTTCCGTGACGATGGATGAGGAGTCAACGAAAGGCGAGAGTTTTACTCTCGCGATCATAAACAAGAATAAAAAATACGAACAATTAATTACCGAGGTTATTATATTTATTTTGAATCTTGATTTGACGAGTTTGCAGATGAGTGATAGTCAACTTATTAATTTTTGTCGAAGTAACGCAATTAGGTAATTATCAGTGTTTATTTTTACAAAAATAATAATAAATAAAATAAAAAAAGGAACCAAACGGTTCGATTCCCGTTCTGGTGTTATTTTTTTCTTTAATTTCTATTAACAAAAATTTATTATTTTGTGTACGGCTAAAATTGCCGTGTCACAACTCCCCCCTGCTAAGCTCCGGCCTAAGGGGTCGAGAAGATGAATCCCCCAACTTCAATCAGAGCTGCTCCTCGTCAGATCAATGCTCAAGTCAAATTTTCATTAAATTTGTTTGAATAATTTATTTTAGTTCAATCTCACAATAGTCCATGTGTGAAAATAAACTATTTGATGAACTATTTGGAATGAAAACTATTTGAATATCTTAATTAAGTGAATTTTTATTTATATCAAAATAATCAAACAACAAAATTTTTCTCCTTCTCCTATTTTTTTTTTTTTTAAACTTTCATTGAAATAAACAAGTGTATTCGACCTGAAATTGGTTAAAATTTAAATTTAGAACAGAGAATCATTAGTGAAGAGAGTTAAATCAGTTGTGGATAGTTATTTAAAATGGTTGTTTTATTCCTAAGGTGAGGTTATTAACCCTTCCTCACAAGGGTTACACTTAATTACATCTTAATAACATCTTATTTTTGAGGTTATTGATTATTTCGGTTATGGAGAGGACAATCACGATAGGCGTGACCAGCTTGAAGGCACTTTCCGCATTTTCCTCTGCGGGCTTTAGTTTTACCCCAGAAGCTCGGCGTTTTGGCTCTAGAAGCGATTTGTTTTTTCATTTCAAGAACCCAATGGTTCGAGGCAAACTGAGGACGCGACGGTCCCGCCTCAACAGGCTCACAAGCAGGTTGGTAAACCAATCTCGGACTTTCGACCTCTGGACTTTCAGGACGAGGCAAGAGTCTCTCTTCCTTCTCTGTGAGACGAACGTTCGGAGATGCAGCGATTCTGAGTCTAATTCTGTCTAATTCGTCCTCCGTGAATATTGACTCCTGGGATGGGAACTTCCCATTCAAAAATAGATGTCGAGCGCACACCAAATTGTCCACCTCTGGATCCTCCAAGTATAGAGTCGCAGAAAGAATTCGATCCACTGAAGGAGAAGACAAGTCTAAACTCAGCCTAAGTAACTTGGAATTTAACTAATACAAAATTGTGCTTCAACAACTGATTATTTTATAACTTTTAAAAGATTCAACTGAACAAGAATTTTTTTTTAAATAAATTTATTAATCCTATTTACAGAATCCTCCATAAATAACAAAGGCCAATGAAGATTATATGGAATAGGAACGATTACGTAGTTTTCGACGACGAGACGGCTTTTCCGATTCCGAGGGGCAACGAGGTTGAATAATTTCATCCTGGACGTTTGGATTCTCCGAATCCGAATCCGATTCCGACCCATCAATTTCCAACAACTCCCTATCAAGAGCTCGTTCTTGGTCCGAATTTTCCGACTCACTACTATCATCGTCCGCATGATACGGTTGCAAATGCGACACGTGGTAACGACCGGCTAAACGACCTTCAAGTGACGACAATTCATATATGTTAGGGGAAACTACTTTTATTATCATGAAAGGCCCGTGGAAAGAAGGGGCCAATTTACTCGCGATATTATCGCGTCTACTCGAGAGTACGTGGAACGGCTTCTTCACCAGGTCACCAATTCCGAACTGTTGATCACGAAAACGACGGTTATAATATTTGGCCTGACGGAGGAACGCTCTATCTTGGTTTTGGGTAATTTTTTCTCTTATGTCGTTCAATCGTGTCATTCGAGTTGTCCACTCATTTGTATCAGGGAGTGGCAACTCGTTTTCCCCCTCCACAAGCCGACGGAAGGACTTCAAAGAGGCTGGTTCTCTTCCCATATTAAGGAAAGCGGGTGTGACTCGGTTAGTACTATGAAGCGCCGTGTTATAGGCGAAGCGAAAATCACCTATGAAAATGTCCCAGTTCCGGTGGTTATTTTGAATGAATGAACGAATCATGGTTTTGAGAACCCGATTCGTTCTCTCCACCGGGTTGGCCTGTGGGTGGTATAATGGGTTAAATGAGTGGTGAATTTGGTAGGTGGTCGTGAGATCTTTAATGGCGTTATTATTGTATTCGGTACCGCTGTCCGAATGAAGTACTTTGGGAGTACCCCATCGATTGATTACGAGTTCTCTAAATGAATTTATTACCGTGGTGTCATTAGCTGATCTAAGTGGGGCTAATTCAACCCATTTAGTAAACAGGTCTTGATAAACGATTAGGTATTCGAACCCTCTCGCACTTTTAGGAAACGGTCCCATTACGTCAGTTGCCACAACGCTCCACGGTTCATGAATGACACGCTGTGTCATATGGCCGCGGGGTTTTGCCTGTTCTGTTTTATTTAATTGGCAGACGATACATTTACGCACGAAGTTTTCAATATCTTTAAGCATGCCTGGCCAATAATATTGAATCGACGCGCGATCATAAGTCTTTTGACCGCCTAAATGGCCCGATTGTGTATTTTCGTGTGTTTCGCGCATAATTTTCAGGCGATCTCCTTCGGGGATCACCATTTTCCAGGCGTTTAAATCGTCTACTAAATCCTGTAACAGTGGATTACTACGGTAATAGTACAAAATTCCGTCATTTACCTTCCAGTTGCGATATTTACGTGGGTCGTTAATTACAGATTCTCTTCGTCTATTATACCAGTCATCGTCAGTCAGTTCGATTGTTGCGATTATGTCATCAGTCTCTTGATCGAATGCGCGAGACAATGCATCCGGCACTAGATGCATGGATCCTTTTCTATGAAGGATCTCATAGTCATATTCTAGCAATTCGAGTGACCAGCGAGCCAGTCGACCGGTCGGGTTGCGGAGATTATTAAGCCACTTAAGACAGCTGTGGTCGGTTATCACTTTAAAGTGGTAACCTTCCAAGTAGCACCTGAACTTTTTAATAGCCCATATGACCGCCAGACATTCCTTCTCTGTTACAGAGTAATTACGTTCTGCATTAGAGAGGACACGACTGGCGTAAGCTATCACTCGTTCTTTGCCTTCTTGGACTTGTGTTACTACCACACCAAGACCAAAATCGCTAGCGTCTGTCTGGAGACAAAAGGGGATACTAAAATCCGGATAACCGAGAATAGGGGCTGAAGTTAGGGCATTTTTTAAAGATTGAAAGGCATTTTGTTGATCGGAGGTCCAATTGAAAGACTGACCCTTTCTAAGCAGGCGGGTAAGCGGCTCACAAATTCTGGCGTAGTCATGAATAAATCGTCGGTACCAAGAAGTGGCACCGATGAAACGACGGAGTTGCCGAAGGGTTTTTGGTTGCGGGTAGTCCATGATCGGACTGATAGTTTCTCTATCGATAGAGAGCCCATCTTTATTGACCATGAATCCCAAGTATTTAACCTCCGTGACGCAGAATTGGCTCTTTTGAGGACTGATTGTGAAGCCTTTCTCAACAAGAAGTGAAATGACATGTTTAAGAAGATTTACATGT
Organism: Leptopilina drosophilae; assembly: GCA_032873175.1. NCBI lineage: Eukaryota > Metazoa > Arthropoda > Insecta > Hymenoptera > Figitidae > Leptopilina > Leptopilina drosophilae. The sequence continues at coordinate 36,317,230 of CM065479.1, forward strand.
TCCCTGAAGGTCTTGGTGACGACGATGATGTCGTCTAAGTAGGCGAACACGTTTGGTTTTAAGTCTGCTGAGATTATCTTATCCATCAACCGCTGGAATGTGGCTGGGGCTCCGCAAAGTCCGAATGGCATTCGGGTATATTGCATTAGCCCCTTCCCCGGAACTACAAAAGCGGTTTTAGGTTTGCTTTCCTCGCTAAGGGGAATTTGATGGTAAGCTAACTTCAAATCGATTTTTGATATATAATGGGCCGAATTAAGGGTATCAAGGATTTCTGCCATAAATGGTATAGGGTAAGCGTCTTTAACAGTGACGTTATTGACTTTTCGGACATCTAGACACTGACGATAAGTGCCGTCCGGTTGCTTCACCATACAGACTGGATTACACCAGTCGCCATTCGATGGCTCGATAATTCTCTGTTGTTCGAGTTTACTCGAGTTTTGGATTAAATATTCGCATACTTTAGGAGACATCCTATGATTCTTTTGTCGGATAGGCGGATACGATACCAAAACATGAGTTATAATTGACTTTACTTCCTGGTTTATTAAACTCAATTCTAATAATGGGTTTCTCTGCCATTCAGAGTCTCTGAATACTCGTATCAATAACGATACCGAATTTCTCCATAAAATCTATACCTAACACACATTCGTCTGTCAATTCCGGAACTATTCGAATAGTCATTTCGCGTGAAACTCCTTCCAGAGTAATCGGTAAGGTTACTTCACCAACGATTGATTCAATCGAACCGTTAGCTAACATTACATTACCAGACTCAAGTTCATTTATCTTAGTTTTACTTGTCTCTACTATAGATTGTCCAATCGAGTTAAGATAGGTCCGGGATGAGCCAGTGTCTACTAAAGCATGTACTTCGGTGTTACCCACCAGTACATTAATATATGGTCTCGATTTGGAACCGATTCCACATAGTTGATCTAGATTAATTTGGGATTCGGATGCCAATATAGGATCCAAATCCGGGTTGAAGTGAAGATTATGTTCCTTCCGATTATCGAATAAATTATCAGGAACACAACCAGTTAATTGAGATTCATTGATAATAGATATGGAGTTAAATTTTATTGGCTCATCTGAAAACTCATCTGTTACTTTCACCGAACTGGTACAATCTGTTTTAATTTTGTTATTTAATTGATTAATCAAGGAACTTGAATCAGGCAATTGTATTGTTTTAATGCTTTGAATGATTTTATTGTTGGTTGATTTAGTGTTCATTGGTTTGGACTTTGAATTTAAACCGATTAATTTACTTACATCCGAATGACAATTTTTGAGGGCCATATTTAATGAAAGAGGAGAGACATTGACCCTAGGGCTGCTCTCCTCCTTCAGTTTCCCTGACAGTAGTCAGAGTCGCAATAGTACTTCGTAAAGCCGTGTTTACCACAAATGTGGCAAAACTTTACCCAAGAGGTGTTACATTGCTTCCACTCGTGATCTAGGGCGCCGCAATTGAAACATGGTGGTTGTTTTTTAGGCTCTCGAAATTTTTCGCGTTTCGTTCTACTATCTTTAGACGACGAGTCACTAGTTGAGTCTTTCTTTTTAACCGAATTTTTACCGTTTGAAGCTGATTTATTACCTGAATTATTGGGTTTATTCGAGTTCGGGTTTGATGGAGTACTTGTAGGATCTCTAGACAATTTCTCTATTTTCTCTATCAATGTTTTAAGAACTTGTGTAATTTTATCGTCTGAGGGCTCAGGTTCCGATTTATTCTTGTTAGAACCTGATTTGGTTTCTATTTTACCGCCGTAAGCGAATTCAGGGAAGAAAGAGTCTTCCGGCTTCACCAGGGGCTTTTGAACTTTGAGAGAATCTAACATTCTCTCAATATCCGACGCGAGGACCGCCAATTCTTCAAGAGTGTTAAACTGGCAACGCTGGATTGACTTTTTGAGTTTCGGTTTAAGATTCATATAAACACGGTCGAGTATTTCAGTTCGCGTGATAGGTCTTGTCACTGATCTCTATGATAACTGGATGGGCGACACGTCTAAAACTGTGATAAAATTAGAAGCCCGGAAGGTGCCATATTTTAGACACCCACTTTACAAAAGCAGGCGGGAATTTTAAAATTACAAAGAAGGTTGAAATACATTTAACTATGAAAAAAATACTTAACTTATTTTAATAATTATTAAATTATTTTATTTTTATTAATAACTATAAATAATAATAAATAAATAAATAAAAATTATTAAAATTAACTTAATTTACTTAAAAATAATTAAATATTTGACAAGTGAAATTTAAGTTTCGTTTAATTTTTTTCACTTGGTAAGATTAATCATTTCACAAAAATACTTGCTTCTTAATTTAATTTGGTAAAAAAACTGAAATTATTCAGCATTATACATATAATATTTATAATAAAACAACAGTGAGTAAAATATTACGCCTCGGCAAAGAAGCAAAATATAACCTAAAAATACACAATTCAATAATATATACACATTTTTTTAAATATATACCTACTTGTGAAAAAAACACCTTTCGCTTCCTTTTTCCCACAAAATAAACAAATTAAAACCATATTGGTATTTATATATTTAAAAAAGTTACAAATTATTTAATTTAATTACTTGAAACATACGAGAGAAGTGTCAAAACATCGAACAACACACACTATATGCAAAGCACACTTACACGGCAACTCACACAATCAAGTCGCTCTACGCTGTTTCACCGGTGTCTAAAACATGGCGTCGATGGTTTCAATTATTTTCACACCGGAAGCTACTTTTCTATAGGAGTCGTCCATCCAGTTATATATAGAGATCAGTGGGTCTTGTATATTTCGAATACAAACCTTGCATGCAAATAATAAAATTCGCAGTTAACTCTTCGGGTCCTTGTATTCGACCGGTGACTTGTTCCTCAAGTCGCCATTGATAATTGCGATCGCCGAAATACGCACGACATTCGACTTTGAATTGATCCCACGAGACTAATTTAATTCCCCACTTACGCACGATTGAATCTAAAGGTTTACTGTAAGGGGCAAACAACTGCTCTTTACTCATGTGGTGACTAGTTGGGTTATTAATTTCTCTAACATTCGAATCTTTAATCGGTAAACTTGTAGTAACAGGTTGAGAACAGTGATTGGCAATATCAGCGTCGGCTGAGCGTTGGCAATTTATCGGTCTGAAGGAATAACGATTTTCACCATTATTTAAACCTAAATCAATCGAAGTTTCTGCGGTTTTACCTGGAATGTCAGTTGGAAGTCGTTTTAAGGTTAAGTCAGGCCTGGGCCATGCTTGCGCCGGCTCTGGACGACTATAACAGTTGGCCAGGGAACGGAAAGCACCCTGTTCAACATCGGGTTGACTGACATTGGGATAATATCCACGAGGACTTACAGTTGACTCATTGCGAGTATTATTTATTTCGATAACGGGAGGCAGGGGCCTAGACCAGTCTGTGAAACAAGTAGTTAAGGGAACCATTGTATTCCCTGACAATCTAGGTCGACTGAAATCGTCGCCCATCTGACTCGCGCCTATTGCTAAATTTCTATAATATGTCGGTAGGGACAAGTCAAATTCCGATTTCTGTACGGCAGTAGTCATTCTACTCGGTTTCGTAAATTGGTCTAAGAATGGATTATTCTGAGGTGTGAGCCTCTGAGAATCCCTGTAATCAGTTGGTCGCGTGAAAGAGATCGAATTCGCGACTGACGATCCCACCGTCACATAACAATGATTTGCGCTATGCGAGGTTAACGTCAAGGCGGATGATGAGTGAAAATTACTTTCGGAGGACACCGGGGTTTTGATTAGCTCCCGCATCTTATCTAAAATGAGGGAACACGAATCTTGAGTCGAATCCGACTCAGAATCATTTAATTCGAATTGGATCTCGTCCGAAGCAAGCCACTCCACAGTACGATCGCCCGAAGCAAAACGTTGGAAACGCCACGCTCGATCTTTTAAGACTGATAATTTACCCGAAATATTTACTTTGTGCGACTCTAAGTGAATTTGTAATTGGTCTTTCGACCAATTTTCAAAAGGGTTAACCGCTACTATCGGTGGATTCATTTGACTCGATCGTTCTAACACAATTTTTTTCATTTTGACGAATTAAAAAAATTATATTAATTCACTGAAATTTTAATTTTTTTTTTTAATTATTATTAATTTAGGCAAAAATAATCAAAATTAATTTGCTCAGTTCAATGAATCTTTAATAGAGATGGCGATGTCTTCGCCCACAATTAATATTTTATTTTTCAATATTATTATTATTAAAATTTTTTTTTTTAAATAATATTCTAAGTCAAAATTTTATTGCTTATTATTATTTTGATTTTACCATTTATCGAATCTTTGCTTTTATTATTTTGATTCTCAGTAATGCTGATCAGTGTAAACCCGAGAATTCACTATGACGTCATAGTCAGGTCAATGACTTATGCTCTAATTTTACTTAACACTCGTTCTGACACGTTAATATTTTTTTTTATTTGAAGTTCGAATCATGGACATGATTCCAACTTTGTTTTCCAAATTGCACTCATATTAAAATCTCGGACTTACACCAAATTTTAATTTTCCATATTTATTCATTAAATATTTTTTTAAATTCGAGTCTTGTTCATTCAATAAAAATTTTTTTTTTTAGTGATCATCGCGCCCCAAGTTGGGTGCCATTTGTAACAGGTTTGATTTGATAATTGAATTAATTTTAAATTTTGATCTAGTTTTAATTTAATTATTTTTTTAAATTGGAATTATTTAATTCCTTTTTAGAAATAATTAGAGTAAGTTAAATTATTTCAAAGCCTGCTAACGATTTTTATTATTCACGAAGTATGGTTTATGTCCAAGGCGCCAGGCCATTTTGACATGGAATGACCAAACCTAAAGATTAATTTACTAAACCGACTGCTCATTAATTAGGTTATTCATATCCGCGGAGAGGGGGGAAGTAAGGATGATCACTGAACAACACCGAATTAACAAAATTGACAATGGATATTTTATTTAATAAAACACAAATTTTGAACATTAGTCGGCGGCAAGCCGCCTAAACAAGAGTCGAATTTAGAATATTATTGATTATTAATTTTACTCGAGACCGATCGAGGAACAGCTAGTTTTGTTACACAGGGGACTCACCGTCAAGTCGACGTCTCCCTCGGATGGCTCCCCGACTCATCGTCAGCACAATTATTAATTATTTTTACAACTTTTAATATAAAGTCACGGTCGTGACGAACACTGTTTGACAGCCAGAACGAGAATATATATATATATATATGTAAAATTGTTCAACCTCTGATTAGGAACCATATATGGTTCGAAACAAGTTGGGACTTTAAATAGACACCAAAAAAACCGTATTAGGCCTTTTCACTATTCTACAAATTGTATAATACGGTCATACAAACAAAAATTACTATAATATAATATAAAAATACCTTGCATATGTATTGTGTAGCGAAATGTATGGTTAAATTGCGTCACATCCGGCAAAGAGAACAGCATAGTGCAGGTTAGGTGTTAAAGTGTAAGAAGTGCTGGTAACGAGAACAGACCTATTATGTGGGAGGTGCCTTAAGCTCTCCCTTATTTTCACCGTACTTTGTAAACTATCCGTAAATTAGTATAATTTGGCGACGTGTGTAACGTCTCACAAATCAGAATTCGTTGGTCTCTTGTAAAGTGCAGGGTTGTGCACGTAATATACCTCTTCGGTTTTCTACAAAATGTATTATGCATATAGCACGGGTGATAGATTAGGCTACATAACATTAAATAGTCACGTGTTCGTATTCTTAGGTCAGTTTTGTTGTTACGGGAAATCTTTTTGAATTGTTTTGTAAATAATTTAATCCTTTAACAAATAAATAGTCATTATTCTTTAATTTAACACAAAAGGGAATTCAGGATGAGTATATTAATTTCAAACAAAAATGTTTATAAATAAGATTATAAATTATTAATTCTTACATATGTCCTAACAGACGTTTGTATCCAATATTTTCCAAAATATTGTTGCAAAGCAAATATTTTTCAACAATTGATTTATTTTTATTTAATTCATCTACCATTGTTAAACGTTCAAATTGCAATTTATCATAAACGATATATAGATGAGTTGCGGACTTCAATTTTGTTGTCATATTTTGAAAATAGTTTTTAATCTGAACTTTTAATTTCAACTCATAAATCAATAAATAATATATGAATTAAATGTCAGTTTTGAGTTTTTGACCGTTGTCACAATCGTAATTTGAGAAAGTGAGGTTATGTATAGATATAAGATGTCGGTATTTAATATACATAGTTTTCTACTTTTTATACAGTATATTACGTCGAAAATTTATTATACGTCGAAAACCGCCAGTGACGCGTCACTGCACAACCCTGGTGAAGTAAGGTGTGCGAGTAGGGAGTAAAGGCCTAATCACAACTGCTTTACGAATGTCATTCACGAACGCAGAGAATAAATTAGAGAAGGACACAACTATATCTCTGTCCTATTCTAACCTATGCATTGCGTTCGCGAACAACTTTCGCGAATTAATTGTGCATTGGTCTTTACGATATAGTGGAACCTCGTGATGAAGATTGGAGGTAAGCAAATAAAAATTAATAGAATATTTGAATAATTGATGCCTGCACCTTCTCCTAAAGTCCGACAATAATTATTCCGTGTCAATCAGGAACACGTAGAAGCTTTAAAGTGGTGACCCCGACAATACGAACGCCATTTTTACAACATGCAACAATTCTTAAAGGAAACATATACCAGAGAAAAAATATTTTGACCAGCCAAATGACAAAAATTTTTACTCAGACTTCAATACACGATTTGAAGTATTTATATCCTGTTTAAAAAAATTATTAAAATGGATAGGATTTGATAAAATTTTCTTCATTTACTTCTTGAAATTTCAATCCAATTTAATAAAATATTGAAAATCAAATCCACTTCTATCCAAAGTAGAAAATTAAATCTATTCCTATCATAAGTTTTGATATAATATCTATCAATGTTAATAATATACTAAAATTCAATATTTTACTATCAAGCGTTTGGATACGAATTTTATCAAATTCTATGTGTCGAAAAATCTTATAATTTTCTAACCATGAGTTTTGATTGAATACCTATCAAATTCTTTCCAAATGAAAATCTAATATTTCTCTATTCAAGATTTGGATATAAATTCTATCAAATTTTATGAGTCGAAAATTCTTATAGTTTTCAATCAGTGAGTTTTGATTGAATACCTATCAAATTCTTTTAACGTGAAAATACTATATTTCTCTATGAATGATTTCGATACATTTTCTATCAAATCCTAATATCTTAAACATCTTATAACTTTTTATCTATGAGTTATGATGAAATACCTATTAAATTCCTTCCACATGGAATTTCACTTGTCATGTCAAATTAAAAATGAACAAGCTTGAGTTTGGAATTTCCAACTCCAAATTTATATAGCACAGTGAAGGATTAATGTCATCCCACATAGCACAATATCTTGCTGTAAGTTTGTGGTGTGGATTATACGTATAGTTTGTAAGGATAGGGTTGAATACTTGTGGTAAACTTAAGGTACACTTTAAATTTCCGCCATTACCGCAAGCTTACAACTAAGGGTTATTATAAGCTTACACGTAAAGGTTGCTGTAAGCTTACAAGTAAAGGTTATTGTAAGCTTACAAGCATAGTTTACTGTAAGCCTACAAGTAAAGGTTGTTGTAAGCTTTCAAATAAAGGTTGTTGTAAGCTTACAAGTAAAGGTTATGGTAAGCTTAAATGGTAAGGCTGTGGTAAGGTTACTATAAAGTTGTAAGGTTGAGGTAAGGTTGTGGTAAGTTTACTAAATAAAATAAATATTTACAAAATAATTTATAATATAATTAAAAAATAAATAAGAAATTTAAAAAAAATTTTTGGTCTTGCTCCATTTTGAAAATTTAACAAGCCATTGAAAATCTTGAAAACAAATTTGGGAGGACTGGGATTCGAACCCGGGATCGACGCGCATAAACCTAACATCCTAACTAACTGAGCTAAGCAGGGAACTGACAAAGAAAAAATCAATATTGCTTTTAAAGAATTAGTCATCTTCTTGGTTCACCTTAAAAGCAATATTGATTTTTTCTTTGTCAGTTCCCCACTTAGCTCAGTTAATTAGAATGTTAGGTTTATGCGCGTCGATCCCGGGTCCGAATCACAGTCCTCCCAAAATTGTTTTCAAGATTTTCAATGGCTTGTTAAATTTCCAAAATGGAGCAAGACCAACATTTTTTAAAAAATTTTTATTTATTTTTTAATTATATGTGACGCGACACGAGAAAAGGGACCTATCGATAAAAAAATCATTTTTGAGTTTCTAGTCGTATTCCATAGATTTTGAGTCGCTCTTTCATGTAAAAAAATCAGAAATTAAAAATCTGAAATAGTTTAATTAATATAAAGCCCAAAAGTTGAACGTGTCCGCGTAAATACACGGGTTTTCTGCTCATGGCGTCACTTTAAACGCCCCCCCTGTAAAATTCTCTTTTGAGGCGATAGGTCCCTTTTCTCGTGTCGCGTCACATATTATAAATTATTTTGTAAAGATTTATTTTATTTAGTGAACTTACCACAACCTTACCTCAACCTTACAACTTTATAGTAACCTTACCACAGCCTTACCATTTAAGCTTACAATAACCTTTACTTGTAGTGTCACACACTATTTACTTCTAAGCTTACAACAACCTTTACATGTAAACTTACAACAACCTTTACTTCTAAGCTTACGGTAATGGTGGAAATTTAAAGTTTATTTTAAGTTTACCACAAGTATACAACCTTATCCTTACAAACTATACGTGTAATCCACACCACAAACTTACAGCAAGGTATTGTGCTATGTGGGATCTTAGTTTAATTTTGAATTAGGATGCATTCTATTTGGAATTTCAAGTTTTTTAAAGAATTTTATTAATCGCGAATTAGAATTCATAAAATTGTCATTTTCGCCAATTGTTATTTTAGCAAATAATTATTATTTCAAATTTACATTTTTATAATATTTATTTTAGTTAACTGTTATTTTGCAAATTTGTTATTTTTTCAAACTTACATTCTTCGCAATTGACAGTTTTAAAAATTGTTAGATACTTTTACTATAATTGATATTTTTTGCAAAACTGCTGTTACGAATCATTATTTCTGCTAATTTTTGTTTTGCGAATTTTATTTTTGCGAATATGCATTTGTGGAATTGATATTTTTATGAATTTATTACTGTTGCTATTTGTCACTTACAACCGGAATTTTGTCAATAGTAGGGTCAGACCAGCTCAACTTTGTTAAAAAAATTTTGTTGATTTTCTAAATTGTTAAAACTTTTATGAAAATCTGTAGTTCACAACAAAACAATAAAACACTTTGAACCGTTTTTTTGAAATTTAAAATTTTTGTTATTTTTTTGCAATAACAAAATATTACATAATTTTAACAAAATTAATATCTCAAAAGCCGTTTACACTAAATTAATGAAACTTACACTATTTACACAAAATTGTTCACTTTTTTAAAAGAAAATATTTGCATGATTGTAAATTTAAAAATTCCATATTTTTAATAGCGATTTGAATTATTTATGTTTTCTACCGCTTCTGTTGCAATGAAACTCATAGGAAGTATACTTAGTAATCTCTTCTTGAAACAAAAACAAAATTTTTGGTATTTTCAATTTAGAAAAAGGACATAACGAATTTTTTTAATAAAAACGCGCGCCAACTCCACAGTGGGAAAAAGTTAATTGTTGTGTAAAATTCAGTCTAGAGGTTACAAATATTATTTTCTTTTAATAATTTTTATTTAAATGAAAGTTTGTAAAATTGCGCACCGATCTGTGGCGGTAAAATTTCAAAAACTGTTAACTAATTTTTTTTATTTAACAATCTATATGAACAAAAGAGAAAAAAATTCAAAAATATTGGTTAACAAATGCGTAGCATTAATATTTTTTTAAGTTAAGATATCAGCTTAACATTTTAGAAAATCAACGAAATTTTTTTGACACGGTTGAGCTGCTCTGACCCAGTCATTTTGCGAATTTAAATTTTTACGAATTTTCTGTTTTTTATTTCGCTTAATGTTATTTTTTGCAAATGTTTGCAAAAAATTACAAAGCAGTCAAATGCCATTTGAGCAAAATTTTATTAAATATTTAATTAATATTTTTAACATAATAGCATAAATTGCAAATCTCTATAAATATTTTAATTTCTGCTTGTATTTCTATAGGTACTTACAAAAATTATAATATTTCACATAAACTTACGTTTTTCAAAGTTGCAGTTTATATAGACAGCTCGAAAAATATTTCTCACGTCGATTCGATAGCCGCGGTCGTTAAGCGTTTAGATAGATAGGTCATAGGTGCGGGGTTTGATTTCCATAGGGTACAAGTTTTAATTTAATTCTTCAAGTTTAATTAAAATGTTTGTATGTTTGGAGTGTGCTAAGAATATAATGTTATTAATGGTCATAAAAATCTTTTATTATTTTTTCCACAAATATTTTTTTTTCAAACGTGTGATTTCAATTTGTAACTACCTTGGATACAATAGGAAATAACTTTCTGTCATTTTTCGATACAAGATTTGATAGAATTTAAATAAAAAAATCTCATTCGATTGGAAACAATTTTTAGTAATCAATTTTGACAGAATTTGATAGGACTTTTTTTGAAACCAGTGGGACAATATGTGACAATTTTCGGATAGACAAAGTATTGATTTGGATAGACTTTCTATTAAAAGAATGTGATAGAAACTGATTGTAATGGTTGAAAATTTTTTATTCAGAAACACGATTGAAATAGAAAGAAATTTTTTTTCTTTCCATTTCTATCAAATTTTTTAAACAGGGTAGTCAATAAATTTCAGCAGCAATGAGATGTAGGGGATATTAGGTGTCGCTCTTTCAGATTGTAGGGTCAAAATATAGATCCAATTAATACAGAATCCAATATGGCGGCTTTATTGAAAAAAGCCAAAAAATAAGTACATTTTATAAGAATATTTATTTTTAGATCTAAACAATTTTTTAAACCTTTCTTAAGTATGCTATTGGTGGGCAAAGTAGTTGTACTTTCAAAATATAAAATAGAGAAATTCTGATTTCATGATGGCGGAATCAAAATTTTGGAAAAGTAAATGCATTATAGTACAAAATATCAAAATGTACACTATAATTCAAAAAGTTTGCAAATGTGATTCGAAATGTATACTCGTGGGTTTTCGGGGTCGCTGATCACGTTTCCCATTAAAGTTTTCAAAATTCAAAATGATGTATCCAGTATGGCGTATCGTGGAAATTCGCTTCACCCATGATCTTATTGTAAAGGTAAAATGCGTTAGTAAATTTCAATGGAATTTCAATTTTTCTCTCTTTTTATATCTGTTCTATAAACCGGCATTTGTAATTTTTTTTTACTTTTATGATAAAAAAATACGACCAACGAGTTACACAAAAAAATTGAATTAACGAGACGAGAAGCATAGAAAACTACGTTAGGTCATAACATGTACGTGATATATGCCAGATTAGACAAATCTCATTTCCCTGTAAAAAAAGTTGTATAGTGAGAATCGAGAAAACGTATAGAAGCTGGATAGGTTGAATACGTTATTTGAATTTTAACGTATTGGAGTGTTTGGTCGAATCCGTTGTCTATAGAAAGTCCAATACGTTCGATAGAAAATATCATTTAAATTAATAAAATAACGTTTCAATTGTAATAAAAATTGTAGTTTATGATAAAAAAGGTTTATGAAATTGTAGACAACTGAAAATTAAGAGAAAAATGTAACTTTTTTAAAATAAGGATATTTAGTAATTGCAACAAGATATTCATCAGGTATGTTTGCTATCATTTTTACCGACAACTGATAAAAGTTATTTGAATTTGAATTTCTAAAGTCGGTATAGAACTAATAATATTGTGTATAAGTATGTAATATTGTTATAAATTAATAAAAAGCATTTAATATGAACACTGATTAATAAAGTGATTTATAAACTGATAAATAATTTAAATTTAAATAACTTTCATCAGTTGTCGATAAAAATGATAGCAAACATACCTGATGAATATTTTGTTGCAATTACTAAATAACCTTATTTTAAAAAAGTTACATTTTTCTCTTAATTTTCAGTTATCTACAATTTTATTAACCTTTATTATCATAAACTACAATTTTTATTACAATTGAAACGTTTTTTCATTAATTTAAATGATATTTTCTATCGAAAGTATTGGACTTTCTATAGACAACGGATTCGACCAAACACTCCAATACGTTAAAATTCAAATAACGTATTCAACCTATCGAGCTTCAATACATTTTCTCGATTCTCCCTATACAACTTTTTTTACAGCGTTCTGTCAAAAGTTCTGCGTGGGTGTCCACAACTGAACCATGCCCACAACCGAACCTCTTCCCCTATTTAACATTTTGAATGTCCCGCATTTCACGATTTGTGACGATTTTTTTAAAAGATGGCGCTGAACTATCAATATTTGTTGGCAACATTGAGCGGAATCATGTCTATATCAGTCATTATTAATGATTTTTAGGTTATAACGGTTATAACAAACAAAGCAAACAAATAAACAAAATTTGTCGGTGTCTTCTTCGGCTAAAAAAAGACACAAATCTAGTTTGTTGTCTTCGTTCAGTTAACGTTTTATCATTGTTTATTTTTTAATTTAAATTTGCGAATTTCACTTGTTATATTCTATCAATAAAAAAATCTATAACTTGTTACATCCAAAATTGTATCTACATTTTAATTTTCTCTTTATAAAATATTATTAAAATTCACAGTTGCAATTCATAAAACCTATACTTATTATTTAATAAACCAATATTTATTGTTTATAGAACTCATAATTTATCATTAATAAATCATATTAAAATCAGAAATAAGAAGAAATTTAATATGTACAAAATAAAACTGTCGGGATTACCTTAAATTCTTAAAAAAATCAAGTGATCGAGTTTACCCCGAGGGGTGAGCGGATTCACCCTGGAAAGTTGTGATTTTGAAATTTGGTATATGTGTATTAAAAATTTTCCCTAAATAAAACTAAAACAGATAAATCAAAAATTCTTTTTTATTTTGTTAGTAGAAATCATAAGCTTCAAAATTGTATAAATTAACTTGGATTTAGAGAATAATTTCCTAGGTTTTTACCGTTCTGAAAAAAGTGAGCGGATTTACCCCAGTTTCCCCTGCATTTCGAAGATTTATGTTGATAATGCATACCTGGCTGTTTCTATCTACGATAATAAAATAAATTAAAAAATCGGACAAATGCGAGTACAACTCGCACTAAAATCGAGGGTTCCGTCCACCAAAACAAAAGTCATTTTATATATATATATATATGTGACGTGCCGCGACAAAAGGCACCTTAGCTCCCAATAGTGAATTTTGCAGGAAAGGCGATTGAAGTAGAGCGTCTCTGATTGGTGGAGACGTTCCACTAGAATTCAGCCCCACTACTCACTACACATTGATATTTGTCCGCGTTACACGAAGCGCACGAATTGTATGTATATGACCAGTGTAGTTGTATTGGAGAGTGGAATGGGTGCTTTTCTGAACAACCACGTGTAAACACTCAACAAGCTCATTTTTAAACATTAATAACAAAAAAATCTATAAGTAAAAAGTATTTTTGACGCTTGTGTGTGAAAGAGCAACTCAATAAATATTGAATGATATACATAACTCGAAATTAATTTTTTCAGAGCTAAGGTCCCTTTTGTCGCGGCACGTCACATATATGAGGCATTTTACGTGTAATGTCCTAAGTTGAAATTTCAACTTCTTGAAAAAAATTGAAACTCGGGGAATTTGTTGTTCTATCAAGTAGAAATGTGCCCCAAAAAATATTTTTGACTTTTTCGAAAATTTGAAGGGGGTAGAGGGGGGCCAATTTGATCAATTTTGCTAACACCGGCTACTTTGAGAATTTTTTCTGAACGTACTTTTAATGGGAAAAATTTTTCAGAATATGTTTCGGAAAGGTTTTTTCGTCCTCTTTTCAATGGTGAATTTTATTTTTTAATATTTTAAAAATTTCTCTCAATTTTTGATAATTAATATTTAAATTTCAATTTCCCAAAAAAGGGTCCGTTTTATTTGAAAATAAATTATTGCAAACGAAAGCTGAGTTTTTTTCCTATGCGCATGTAAATTTTCAGAATGCCCTTTTTTTGTTTTTGAGTTATTAAATTTCAAAGAATAAATTGCTACGCGCAGCGTTGCGGTGGCACTGAGCCCCGAGTTTCAATTTTTTTCAAGAAGTTGAAATTTCAACTTAGGACATTACACGTAAAATGCCTCATATATATATATATATATATATATATATAGAGAGAGAGAGAGAGAGAAGAAATATGATTTATTAAAATTAACATATATAAACCTATTGAGCTGAAATTCAGTATACATACGTATTTTTATTACATGTAGATTACAAAAAAACTACAAAAATCCAAAATAAGATTCTTCCAATCAAGTTCGATATATTTTTTCTGTAATCTGCACTTAAAACTGAAGATCGCTGTCGAATTTCAACTCACCATGTTGAGATTTGTTAAATTTAAGGGGGGAACAGGTACATTTTTTTGCAATTTTTTCAAAAAAATTTAATTTCTTTCACTTCCCTTTCGCAAATATGTAGGCCAATCGTGTTCGCTAAATTTTTTCTGTAATATGCACTTTAAATTAAAGATCCCTACTGTTACGTCCATAACTTCTGGTTAATTTACCTAATTTCAATATAATATTTATGCAATAAAATATTTTTTCGATATTTTCTTTTTTTGCATATATTTTCTTATTGTATTCTACTTATATTATATTATTATTGTATTTTATGTATTTTATATTATTGTATTTTGCATATTTTTAACATATGGCAATGGTTATTATATATTTTAAAACAAAATACAAATTGTAACAAATATACGAGAAAAGAGTAATATTTTAGTTCATGTTTTTTACCGCATCAAAAACATGACCTTTCCAACAAATTTTGACAAGCGAGTGAAGATAATATAAGAGAGAGAAGATTATGTAAACAAGCGACGAACAAAAATTCAAGCAAGAGGAAAATCACCTGTTCCCCCCTCAGCCTGGCAGCTTTTCTACACAATTCCCAAATCTACGAGGGACAACAGTCGCCCATTACCGCCACTTACATTAACAAATATTGACACGTGCATGTTTCCTTAAAAGTAAACGCACAGTAAGCGGGAGGAAAATCATCAGTCGCCCAGAGCAGTTTTCTATACAATTCCCAAATCGGCGAGGATCGCTGTTCCCAAATCGCCCGTTACTCCCACTTAAACCAATATCAACACGTGCCTGATTTCAAAGCATTACACTTATGAGGAACGTTATATATAAAAAGGGAGACAATTTCTGGTTAGATCAGAGAAATTATTTTGGAAATCAATTAATCCAGATCTACCTGCGAACAAGTGAACATCGTCACAGTATTATTATTTGAAAGTGAACTCCAAGTATAAATCTTCATAGTACAACATTAGAAGTAAACTATTTCCCCAAGTATTAATTTTGAAATAAATCTCAAAACAACATCTAAGTATTACTTTTGAATATTATTTAAAAGTGATTTACAAGTATTAATTTTGAACATTACTTAAAGGTGAACTCCATATAATAATTTTGAACATCTTATAAAAGTGAACTCCAAATAATAATTTTGAAGATTAATTAAAAGTGAACCTCGATTATTAATTTTAAACGTGCAACGATAAAGTGAACTATTTTCCCAAATATTAATTTTTCAAATCAATATACGTCTGTTTTAAAATTACAAATTTTAACAATTTCCAAAACAAAAACTTGGAAATAAATTCGAGTGTGTACAAAAGTCTAATATTGAAACAACGCATACCAAATTTTGAACCATCGAAATTTGCTCAAGAGGCGAAAACCGTCTGGACAAGCAGATATCTCTATCTCATTAGTGTAAACAACAGCAACCATTAAGGATCACAGTTGAGCGGCCCCTTCACGTTTAGTGCTCAAAACAATTTCAAGATCGGATTACAAGATTATCATCACACAACAAGTAATCATTATTCTTTAAGTAAAATTCATAATTTTGTACTCATTGTATTTTTGTCAACTCTTTTTTTCTTGTTGGTTTTTACATAAATTATTCTCTCACAACATTTAGTATGCTCATTGACTTATCCTCATCCCAAATTAGATTCATTTATGAAACTAATTTAAAACGAAGAACGTTAGGTATATTTATAAAGGTTTCTCGTTTTGACGTAACACTACCGAATTTCAGCTCACCAGGTTGAGATTTGTAAAATTTAAGTGGAGAACAGGTACATTTTTTGCAATTTTTTCGAAAAAATTTAATTTTTTTCACTTCCCTTTCGCAAATATGTAGGCCAATCGTGTTCGCTAAATTTTTCCTGTCATCTGCACTTAAAACTAAAAATTTACCTAATTTCAACTCATCAGGTTGAGATATGTAGAAGTTAAGAGGGGGACAGCCCATTTTGCGTGGCTGGGACGGACACACGAGTGATTTCATAAGGGTTCCGTCAGTACACCTATGGTGTACGGATCCCTAAAAATAAATAAATTTGATTTGATGTTTTAAAAATAAAAGATAAAATTCTTTTTGTTTTTTGATTAATTATTTAAACAGTCATAATGATAAATTAAGAAATTTTCTTACATTAATATTATAATTTTATTAACCTCTAATTTTTATTTCACATATAAATGGGTATGATTTTTAAATAATATAATTAAACCCAATTTCTTTTATAAAAAAACTGTTTCTCTAATTGTTCGCCAAGCATATTGTCAAGGTTTGACATTATTAAAACAAATTCTTATTCAATCTCAGTATATTTCTGTATAGAATAAATATGGTCATTACTTGTGGCGACGAAGAACTTATTAGATTTGCAGCTTAAATCAATAACGTGGAGCGCGAACGACTTGCGGTTCAAGCACAAATTGATTAACGACAACAAGAACTCGAAAGGCCAGAACAAGAATTAGTACAATGTATAGCGGATCATGAGCAGCGCGAGCGTGACTTGGCAGAACGACTTTTTGCGCAAAATAGAATCAACTATATTCCTGAAGGAGACCAAAACGCACGTCAACCTCCGGAAAATGATGTAGCAGTCATTGGTTTGGTAAATATGCAACCAAACGGTTTAGACAATCACCGTAGTATCAAATTATGTGCTATCGAACCCGAAATATGGTTCATTTAAATTGAATCCATATTCGCTAGCCACAATATTAATACCGAAGCCGAAAAAACTCAGACCCTTCTGTCAAACGCCGACGATGATTCGTTAAATTGTGTCAAACATATAGTCATGTCAAATCCTCTACCTGTAGATTCATACACTCAAATCAAGAATGGAATAAGTGCGCACTTTTTGGTCTCTGACTAGGCTCGCGTTTATTAATTATTTCACGGTGATGTTATCACATCTGATAAACCATTCCAAATTTTAAATAATTTAAGAAGTTTAAATTCCGGTAACATTAGTGAAGACGTTTTAAAAGCAATTTTTCTTAGTAATCTTCCTATCCAACATCAACTCGTGCTCGCATTTTCAAGTAATAGCCGTAGTCGATTGCGTTAACAATGTTACCATCTCATCTGTTGCTAGTACGTCAGAAAAATAAAAGGAAAAGAAAAATTTGAAACTTGAGTTGCTGAAATAACTTCTTTAAAAACCAAATTTAAAAATCCCATAAATCACGAAATTTTAATAACCGAAAATACGATATAATTATTATTATAATCGAGGTCGTAGAAATTCATATCGCGGGTACAGTGGACGATCTAATTTTCAGCGCGGTAGATCTTCTTTTCGAGGTTATCAAAACAAAGTACCTCGTCCGATTATTGGAACCGACCTTCTGGCATATTTTGGCCTGTTAGTCGATTTGAAATCGCATAGGTTAATAGATTCTCTCACTCAATTCAGCTGTGCGGATACCTTTAAAAGTGCCATACTAGCAGGAATAAGTATGATCGATAATGAATCCTATTATGCGGATTTGCTTCGAAAATATCCAGAAGTCATCAACGTATATTGTACCACTGTCGTTAAGTCGGAAAATGTCATGCACTATATCGAAACAACGGGCCCCCGCCGCTCAAAAGGCTAGACGACGCCGTCCGATACGATTTTGCACCCATGAATGAACCAAAGATTTTCGAAAACTAGAGCTAAAAAAAAATACCAGTGCCTGGCCGTTTTTTGAAATCATGTCGTTTACGGTTTTTAGGGGTAAAAACATTTCTTAAATAGAAGGTAACCAATTGTATTGCAAAAAATATAGGAAATGGTAAATTATTATTTAAAAATTCTTTAAACCTCATTGGGACTATTAAACATACTTTTACTAATATTTCAGGTCATACCGTCAACCCCAAAAACTACCCCTATTTCAATTTATTTAAAAAAATACTAATAAAACTAAAAAAATTTGGGTTTTTTAAAAAGTAATGGTTGGTTAATTATAATATCAATCTACAGCCTATCATTTTCAATTTTTTACCCCAACCCTTATCTCAAAATCTGCCCCTAAGCTAAATCAATATTTAAGAGTTGTTTCTACCCCTAAAAACCGTAAACGACTTGATCTCGAAAAACGGTCAGACACGTGTACCTTTTTTTAGCTCTAGTTTCCAAAATCTTTGGTTCGTTCATGGGTGCAAAAAAAAGTTTAATTTTGTCGGACGGTGCGATTATCACTCAAAAATTTACGTGCTGCTAAAGAAATGCTTAGTAAATTGTGTGAAGCTAATGTATGCCGACCATCCAACGCCTCTTGGGCCGCTCCATTGTTAATGAAGTTAAAAAGGTAGCATGTGGATACTTTGCGGAGATTACCGCCGTTTGAATACGCAAACAATTCCGGAGAGATATCCCGTTTCTCATATATATAACGCGACGGCAACGCGGCAAAAATTTTTTTTTCGAAATTAAATTTACATCTCGCTTACCACTAGGTACCAATTTACCCTCCAGATATCCCGAAAACAGCAGTTTCTTCGAATACCTTATTACGACTTTCGGTTTACAAAATTCAGGACAAACCTTCCAGCGATTCATACAAGAAATATTGAAGGGTTTGGACTTCGTGTTTGTTTATATAGACATCTTAATTTTTTCCGAAAACGATGAAGAGCACACTTAGAAGAGGTATTCGAAAAATTAGGGAAATATAGATTAAGAATTAATTTATTAAAATGAAAATTCAAGTTGCCGGAAATTAAATTTTTTGGATACATGATTAACGCAGACTGAATTAAACCGACTAAAGATAGAGTTTTGTCAATTATAAATTTTTCCAAACCACATACCGTGTCAGACTTAAGAAGATTTTTAGGAATGAGTAACTTCTGCCATCGTAGTATGAGCCATGCCGCTCAACATCAGATTCCACTTTTGCAATATTTGCACAATGCTCGAAAGAATGACAAGCGAATTATTCCATGGAATCCCGAAACCGAAAAAGAATTCGAGGAAGTAAAGAATGACATTGTAAACGCAAATTTGCTCGTTCACCCTTCGGAAAACGCAAAAACGCGCTTGGTTACAGATGCCTTGAATTTAGATATAGGTGCGGTTTTAGAACAATTTTTGGACGGTCAATGAAAACCCCATACATTTTTCTCAAAAGCTTTCAACAAAACTCAGCGCAATTATAGTACAGATGATCAAGAGGGCACCGCGATTTATCAGGCTATTAATCATTTTAAAAATCTTTTACATCTCACGCATTTCAAGTAGTCACAGATCACAAGCTCTTGATCTATATGTTTATTAAAAAATCTGACAAGATTTCCACATGTTAACAAAATCAAATTTCAATTATTTCTCAATTCACTTCATGGATTGAACATATTTCCGGCGAGAGAAGGTAATTATGCAGAATCTTAACTTTTGCCAATTTTGAAGATAAATGATTAATTTCTTTTGGAAAAGCTTTAATTTAACTAATTATTGAAGAATTCGGTGGGGGAGGATGAAAAAGTTACTTACAGAACGCCAGGGCTGGGAAACAAATTTTTTTTGTTTTTGACGTTTTACTCGGTAAATATTAAAAATTTTGAAAAATGTTCTACATAAAAGTTGTAGATCGTTTTAAGATACACATTTCATGTTATATGCAATTGTTTCATAAATTGAGTATTTTTCGAGAAAAACACAAAAAACGAAAAATAACCATAGAAACGTAATATAGTAGAAAGGCTTTTCATGCAATTGAAAATTTCCTGATTTTCTTCAACGTTTTAATGCAGAAGGGAGTCAAATTAACTTCCTAGATGGTACTAGAAGGTATCCAACTTAGACCAGACCCCCCTTCAACGTTTAAAAAAAGGCGTTTTGAAGGTGCATCCACAACACATCACTCAAAGGCGGGCGAAGCCCACCGCACCTGATTTCTTTGAACGTTTTAATGCAGAAAGGAAGTCAAATCCGTTGGAGAGGGGTCTGGATTAATTTCTTTTGGAAAAGCTTTAATTTAACTAGTAATTTATTCATTTGAGATTTGTTTCATACTGATTTGAGAAATCAGTATTTAAATCTAAATAATCGAATGAACTCTCGCAGTTATACCAATGAAAATGAAACATAGAAGGACACGCTCACATTTCCAAATCCAAATCAAATATAGTGCCTTAAAAACTCACACATAGTTAGTTCGTCAGCTACCCAACCATGCTAGATGAAATTTTCAGAAATATCCGTATTCGTTCATAGTGTATTTTAAAACTTAAGGTGCATTCACATTTCTGTTAGTGGAAAAAAAATTTGATGAAAAATATTGAAATCGATATCGCACTTATCTCTAACAGTCAGAGTTGCACACGTAACATACATCACTTCGTTTCTGCATTAAAACGTTCAAGGAAATCAGGTGCGGCGGGCTTCGCCCGCCTTTGAGTGATGTGTTGTGGATGCACCTTCAAAACGCCTTTTTTTAAACGTTGAAGGGGGGTCTGGTCTAAGTTGGATACCTTCTAGTACCATCTAGGAAGTTAATTTGACTCCCTTCTGCATTAAAACGTTGAAGAAAATCAGGAAATTTTCAATTGCATGAAAAGCCTTTCTACTATATTACGTTTCTATGGTTATTTTTCGTTTTTTGTGTTTTTCTCGAAAAATACTCAATTTATGAAACAATTGCATATAACATGAAATGTGTATCTTAAAACGATCTACAACTTTTATGTAGAACATTTTTCAAAATTTTTAATATTTACCGAGTAAAACGTCAAAAACAAAAAAAATTTGTTTCCCAGCCCTGGCGTTCTGTAAGTAACTTTTTCATCCTCCCCCACCGAATTCTTCAATAATTAGTTAAATTAAAGCTTTTCCAAAAGAAATTAATCATTTATCTTCAAAATTGGCAAAAGTTAAGATTCTGCATAATTACCATTACCTGAATTATAAAAAACCGATGACGATATTAAAAAGTTTCAAGTATGGAAAATTACAGGCCTTAGACTACGCGAATTACAATTCGGTAACGAGAAAGTTTCGATTTTTTGTGACGTTTCAAACGGTGTACCTCGCCCTTTCGTTCCGTTAACTCTGAGTAATGGATTCTTCGTAATTTTTCATTCACCCGTTCACCGGAGTTTGGTCCACTGATCTCTATATATAACTGGATGGACGACTGATTTATAAAAGTAGCTTCCAGTATGAAAATAATTGAAACCATCGACGCCATGTTTTAGATACCGGTGAAACAGCGTAGAGCGACTTGATTGTGTGAGTTGCCGTGTAAGTGTGCTTGGCATATGTGTGTGTTGTTCGATGTTTTGACACTTCTCTCGTACGTCTCAAGAAATTAAATTAAATAATTTGTAACTTTTTAAATATATAAATACCAATATGGTCTTAATTTGTTTATTTTGTGGGAAAAAGGAAGCGAAAGGTGTTTCTTTTGACAAGTAAGTATATATTTAAAAAAATGTGTATATATTATTGAATTGTGTACTTTTAGGTTATATTTTGCTTTTTTGCCGAAGAGTAATATTTTACTCACTGTTGTTTTATTATAAACATTATATGTACAATGCTGAATAATTTTAGGTTTTTTATCAAATTAAATTAAGAAGGAAGTATTTTTGTGAAATGATTAATCTTACCAAGTGAAAAAAATTAATCGAAACTTAAATTCAACTTGTCAAATATTTAATTATTTTTAAGTAAATTAAGTTAATTTTAATAATTTTTATTTATTTATTATTATTTATAGTTATTAATAATAATAAAATAATTTATTAATTATTAAAATAAATTAAGTATTTTTTTCATAGTTAAATGTATTTCAACCTTATTTGTAATTTTAAAATTCCCGCCTGCTTTTGTAAAGTGGGTATCTAAAATATGGCGCCTTCCGTGCTTCTAATTTTATCACAGTTTTAGACGTGTCGCCCATCCAGTTATAATAGAGATCAGTGGTTTGGCCATTCATGCACCGTGATAAAAAGAATAGGTCTAGGCATAGTTTGGATTGTCAAGCCTCAAAAGTAACCAGACACACGCGCGTTGAACCAAATCATTTTTCACCTCCAAAATCACGTTTTCTTTACATACATATAGATTTGATCGGTCCATTACCATTAAGCGAAGGTTTTGGCTATTGCCTCATAATGATAGATAGATTTAGCAGATGGATTGAAGCAATTCCCCTGAGGGATATTAGAGCAGAAACTGTCTGCCGCGCATTATACGATTATTGGATCGCACGATTTATCGTTCCTAAAGTCGTTACAACTGACCAAGGAATCCAATTCAAATCCCGACTTATGCGCAGTTTATTAGAACCAGTGATGCACTTCGAGTGAGTATCGTCTCGAAAAACCGAGAATCTCGCGAGAAAAACAATGAAAACAATTGAATGTGATATTTTCATCTCTTTTCATGTATGAAAGGACAGAGTCTCGTCGTGCATCACTAATTAGAACGAACTGGTTGCCATAGAATCCGGACCACTCGATATCATCCTGCATCAAATGGGATCACTGTAAAAAAAGAGCGTCTTGGTTTAAGGCGTTTACGTGGTCACTTTTTAGACGTTTATAAGCGTCTTATTTGCCTTCTAAAATGCATGTATTCGGAGGTTATGTTTTTCATTTAAGACGCTCAAATAAGACATTTATTTACTTAAGACGTTTATAAACGTCTAAACGTCTTATTTTTAGACGCCATTTTTTGCAGTTATGGTCGAGAGATGGCAACGGTCACTTAAATCGGCAATCATGTGACATATTGACGACTTATGGAAACGATCACTTTCGACTGTCATGTTGGGCCTGAGATTAAATATGTTAAAGTGCGGTTATTCGCTTGCAGATTATGTCTATGGCACAGCAATTCGCTTTCCCAGTGAATTTACGTTACCTCAAAAAACAGAAATCGATTCAGACAAATTTATTACGGAATTCAAAAATCATACCAATTCAATTAAACCTATTCCAGTTATACACAATGACAATCGTCAAGTTTTTGTGCATCGCGAATTAAAAGATATTAGCCACGTTTTTCTTCGGGTGGGTTCCACGCGTAGATCTTTGCAAAAGCCATATTCTAGACCACATAAAGTCATTTAGCATATATCGGATCGCATATATGAACTAAAAGTTAATAGCACAAAGAAAAGAGTATCGATAGAAAATTTGAAACCGGCATTTTTCCTTAGACACGAACATCTGATGAATTTAAATCAAAACGGAAAATTGAAAACAAAGAAAAATGAAAACCAAAATATCACTAAATAAAACGATTCCGAAAGTAAATTGCTGGTTAAAACAAAAAAGACGACCGGAAAAAAGATGTCGACATAAAAAATTATAATGATAAAACCAATCAGGTCATACCGGTTCCAAGTCCCTCGGAAACGAACGACGCAAATCATAGTTCTGACAACCGCACTCAAGAAGCGTGTTAGGTTTATTCCAACTATATTGCGCAGAAGTACCCGTAGTATGAAACCGGTGAATTATCAAAATGGTTAAAACAAATCGAACAATACATCGGACGCCATGTCTTATCAACGTAGTGACCAATATTGTTTAAAAAATAAATAATCTGTCCCGACAAAATTGTGCGGGCAAGCACCTAGGCAAATGATTTAAAAATAGATAATAAACGCTATGGTATATAACTTCATTTTGCAATCAATATTTTTGGCTCGCTTAAACTATATATGTGAAATAAAAATTATAAAATAAACTACGCAGAAAGAAAGAAAAAATTAAATTGAATAGAAATTTAAATAATATAAAATAAATACTTAACGTCATGACAAATTTTTAATAAAAAGAAGACCGAAAAAAAATTAATAACTTTATAAACACTTCATATAATTAGAATATTGTAATTTGTAAAAAGAACGAAACATTTAACTTAAATTTAAAATAACGGTAATTACAACAATTTATATAGTCAAATCAAATTTAGTTGTAATTAGAACGAACAATTGTAAGCGATATTTGTTTTATCAAAAATAAATTTTTTTTAAATCGACAATCTCCAAAGAATAAATAAAATAATAAAGAATAAATTGTAATCCTATCTAGTCAAAAATCTTTTGTGAATCACCACGAGAATTTATATAGATTAGAGAAAGCACACTGAAAAAGATAAAAATTACGATTGTCTTATGTATAAAATATTTAAATAAATATTATTATCAACATTTTCACTCGGAAGGAGGTGTGTGGGATGCGCCTTAAGATCTACCTCTTTTCTCCCGTACATTGTGAACTATCCGTAAATTAGGATAATTTAACGACGAGTGTAACGTCTCAGAATTTGTTGGTTGGTTGGTCTCTTGTGAAGTGAGGTGTGCGAGTAGGGAGTAACGATAGAGTGGGACCTAATAGTAAAGATTGGAGATAAGCAAATACAAATTAATATAATTCTGCCTTTCGTGTCAATCAGGAACACGTAGAAGCTCCAAATTATATCGAATTAAACATTTTCCAATATATGGGTCATTTCATTTAAATTGCCATAATCGTGTCCTTTGCCAAAAAAACTATTTGCTACAGTTTTTAATAAAATTTATTTTCTTAATGTCGTGAAATACAATCTCTATTAATATTTTTTCAACTTAAAAGCATGTAAAGATGCTATATATAATAATGGCAGAACGAAATACAGGCAAAATGTCATGAGTGTCCCATGTCCAGGAGTGAATTATCAGTTTTCAAGCGCACGTATTTTCGTTACATTAATCTATCACAAGTAAACAAAAATTTTGCAGTAAAGTATAACTTACATATGTAAGGAAAATTAACTTCTAATAACTTTATTTAATTGTTTTACCCTTCTAAAAAATAAGAATGACGTGTCCCTCACTTTTACATTATTTTACTCGGAATGCAAAATTTTGTATTTATGCGTGTTTAAAGATTTATCCAGGGAGCGAAAGTGCTGTTTTACTAACGAATCCGCTGCAGAAGATAATCACGAATCAACTTAAAAAAAATTCAATGCCGTGTTTCGAAATGTGAAAGTTTTACGTTGTGGATGAAACGAAAAGATTTTATTGTAATTAGAAAACTGTCATGAGTGTCCCGTCTTAAAAATTGGTAAATTAATATTTGATACCAGAATAAAATTAACAATAGTTTTCAATTCTCTTTCGAATGATACCAGAATTAACGATATAAATATAACCTGTTCATAGATATAAGCAAAAACGAGCAAAATGTCATGAGTATCCATGTCATGACTGTCCCACAAAGAAGAAAGTCCCCTGAGGCTTATATTTTGGCTATTTGAGATTTTGATTTAAATAATTAAAATGCATATTTTCATAAATAAGAATTATATTTCTGTCGATTTTAGTCGAAACGGGGGTGTTTTGGCCAGATTAGCCTTTTGATACTAATTTTTTTTTCAAAAAAGGAACAAAATTCAACAAAATTACTAAATTGTAATGCAATTGACTTAAAACTTTCTACTCGTGGGTTTTTGGACTCGCTGATTTCGAATTTGAAGTCGGATATTAAAAATTTAAAATGGCGGATCTAATATGGCGAATGAATTTTGTAGAACTCATAGAAATAAATTAAAACTCGTTTCTTGGTGGTTTTCGGGGTTGCGGATTACGAATCTAAAGTAGGCGTTCGAAAATTCAATATGGCGTACGAGTTTTGTAAAAACTTATGGTATTCAGTTGAAACTCGTTAGTCGGATTCCGACATTTTGAAATCCAAGTTCAAATTTGTAATCAACGATCCCGACAACCCCCGAGTAACGAGTTTGAACTGAATTCTATGAGTTTTAGAAAATTCGTCCGCCATATTGGATTTGCCATTTTCAATTTTTTAAATCTGACTTCAGTTTCGTAATCAGTTCCCCAAAAACCGCAGAGTAATTAGTTTTATGTTAATTGCATTAGAATTAAATTTTTTTTGTTTATTTATGTAAGTAAAAATAATAACTTCATATAATAAATATTTAATAATAATATAATTAATTAATTCATTAATTTAATTTAAAATATTTTTTAATATATTTTTTTCCCAACGAATGTAATGAGTGTTATATTATGTCATGAGTGTCCCAAACCTTCAGCCTAAGTTTTAACTTCGAACAATTCTAAAATGTTAAATAAATTTAGGGATTTACATAAATAAACAAAAAAAATTTAATTCTAATGCAATTAACATTAAAATTAATGTGTTTTGTTTATTGTTGTATGATAATAGTATACCTAATAGTAATTGCAATAATTTGGTATACAAGTCCAAAAAGGAAAAATTGAATAAAACTAATCAATTTAACAATAAGCTGATCAATAATCAATTGAATAACAAACAAAAAATACATGTACATATAATTCGAATCTAAATGAATAGATATTTTGATATAATTAATAATTTTAATTATCCTCAAATCGAATTAGTAGGTATTATAATCGACCGATCAGAATCAATCACTCTAAATTCAGGTTCTTTTGTTACTGCTGGAACAACAGAAATAATAATTGCAAAAAAACCAATCGAGTTTCGAACTTATATTAATAGTAGACAAAACGAATTGACAGGTATATTGGGATTAATATTATTAATCATCTTCTCATTTACTTAAACTACTCATTGGTTTCGCGCGCAAAAAGCTACAAGTAGTACGCCGCAAGGCGAGTCAGACGTACACCTTAAAGGCAACTCTCACACGTACCTTAAACCGGTCGCGACCAATAAACTTAAATAAAGAAGACAAAGTTAACCCTTTCCTAGAAATAAATCGTGTAATAAAATACTTTTTAAGAGACGGTACTATACGAACACACGGGGAAGCAAAAATTTGCATTAATCATACAGTAATAAAATTTCAAACCATAATTTGTGACGAAAGATCAGATATTATTGGAGTTTTAGAACTTCCATTTTCATTTGATATTATTAACGAATTATTCTGATAAACAACAAAATGACTCGTAAAAATAAACATCAAAAAGAATATAGAGACGATAATGATGATGATAATACTGTTCCAGCCAACGATGCAACCTTTGCTACCTCTATGACACTATGGTAAATTCTATGGCAGAATGTTTTGCGTT
The DNA here is from genome assembly GCA_032873175.1 of Leptopilina drosophilae. Taxonomy (NCBI): domain Eukaryota; kingdom Metazoa; phylum Arthropoda; class Insecta; order Hymenoptera; family Figitidae; genus Leptopilina; species Leptopilina drosophilae. The sequence continues at coordinate 36,344,938 of CM065479.1, forward strand.
ACAACAAGGTGTAATGAATATTTCTTTTTATGACGGGCATAATATGCCGGTTAAAGATTTTATTGATGATATTTTGAATGCTGCATCATCCATTCCTAAAAACTGTGAAAATCAGTATTTGAAATCTATTCTTGCTAAATTAAAGGGTGCTACTAGAAGCAGTACTCATGATCCGGATCACTCAGTGGTGCTCAACTGAATTTTCTTTAAAATGCGCCAACGCATACATGTTGTGAATTGAGATTTATCTTTAAAATGCGTCAACGCATACATGTTGTGAATTGAGATTTATCTTCAGTTTGTGAAAAGAGTGATTCGTGATCATTAAAATGTGTTCGTGTAGTGATCTTTATCTTTTATTTTATTCTATACCTGGGATTATATTTTTGTTATGTGTAATATTATTGAAAAATCGAAAATAATTGTTATGTTTAATTTTACATGTTTACATTTTGTATAATGAAAATTATAACTCTTTAAAATGACAATTGCCTCGAAAAAATTAGTCTTACAACAAAAGAGCCGCTCAGAGGAAATTGAAAGAGTTTCCTTAAGACTGCGCGAAAAGGATACAAATACTCTAAACACACAAGTTGTTCAGACAAGACTTGATTTAGTCCTTTAACGTTTTCAACAGCAAAGCTATTCTCTTCAGGAACTATAATTTATTTATTAAATAAATTCAGACAATTAGTTCATTACAATATTAAATACCAAAATAAAATAACAATTATCAAATTATTACCGTAAAAAATTGCAAAAAAAATATTAATTACAAATACATATTTAAATGAAAGAAATGAATGGAGGAAACGTCCTCATCACATCGTATACGATTAGACACTAATTCATATTATAAGTTTCCAGAAGATACAAACGTGGATCGATAGAGATGAGGTGAATAACCCATCAGTAAACAGAAAACGAAAACAAAAAATCAAAACCAAGAGAAATGTCAAGGTAATTCAGACAAGAAAAGATAATAATCAAAGAAACTTCTTTTCTTCTAAAAAGTAAATGTAATAATTATTAAGATCTTGTATATCATCTTTTTTATTAACTGAATTATTTTGCAAATTAATATGAATCATCTCAGAAATTAGTCGTTTTTTATAATCAGATTCTCTGTCAAGTATTAAAAAATTATCTCAGTCAAACGAATGGTTAAGTGAATTGTTATGGCTAGTAATAACTCCTGTCTTAGAATTTTTGTGTTCATTAATACGAACACCAACCATTCTCTTAGATTGACCAACGTAAGAAGCAGTACAGTTTTTACACCTTATTTTGTAAACAGTGTTGTCATTATCAGATTTTCTGTTTCTGTCTTTAGCCTTGACGATTAAATTGTGGCTCATTTTATTATTCTTTTTAGGAATAGTTAGAATATTGAAATTTTTAAGAAAATTAGATGTTCTTTCATATAATCCAGGCACATAGGAAAGAAAAACCTTGGGGAATTTTCTATATAAGTTACTACTTTTTGGATTTAAAGAATTCTGTTCAATAGAACAAATGCGATGTTTTACATATTTATTTATAAATTCAAAAGGATAATTAATCTTTTTTAATGTATCAATAACAAATTTAATATTTTTAGAATGAAATTTTTTATGAGAGAGTTTAATTTTAAAATATCTTAATAATAATGATTTGCTTTATAAAAAATTTGGTGACTTAGAACTTACTCAAACTAATACTAATCTCTCAAAAATTTATGGTTTACCCAAGATTCATAAGAATGGTTACCCATTGAGACCAGTTGTTTCTACTATTGGCTCACCAACTCATTTTTTATCAAAACAGTTATTTATACTTCTCAAGAATTCTATAAAAAAACCAAAATCTTATATACGTAACAGTTATGATTTTATAAACAAGATTAACTCTTTTTCTATTCCTGATGATCATATTTTAATTAGTTTGGATGCAGTCTCTTTGTTTACAAATGTTGGCTCTGATCATGTCCGTGATTCACTTATTGGACGTTATGTTTCTATTTTCCAACGTTTGAATATTTCTTTGGATGATCTACTTATGTCTTGCCAATTCCTTTTTGACAATATATACTTTAAATTTGATAATAAATATTTTAAACAGATATATGGTACTCCTATTGGTTCAACTATCTCTGGTTTGTTTGCTGACATAGTCATGGATGACTTAGAGACTTCTTGTATTGATAAACTTTCTTTTAAACCATTATTTTATTATAGATATGTAGATGATATTATTACTTGCATCCCAAAGAATAAAATAAATGAAATTGTTGATATTTTTAATAGTTATGATGAGAGATTGCAATTTACTTTTGAGACGCAGAGTAATGATTCTATTAGTTTCCTTGATGTGCTTCTCATTAATGAGAATGGTAGAATTATTACGGATTGGTACAAGAAACACACTTTTTCTGGACGTACCGTTAATTATTATTCTAAACATCCTTTTACTCAAAAGGTTGCAATAGTTTATAACTTTATTGATAGAGCTATTAAACTCTCTCATAAAAAATTTCATTCTAAAAATATTGAATTTGTTATTGATACATTAAAAAAGAATAATTATCCTTTTGAATTTATAAATAATTATGTAAAACATCGCATTTGTTCTATTGAACATAATTCTTTAAATCCAAAAAGTGATAACTTATATAGAAAATTACCCAAAGTTTTTCTTTCCTATGTGCCTGGATTATATGAAAGAACATCTAATTTTCTTAAAAATTTCAATATTCTAACTATTCCTAAAAAGAATAATAAAATGAGCCATAATTTTATCGTCAAGGCTAAAGATAGAAACAGAAAATCTGATAATGTCAACACTGTTTACAAAATAAGGTGTAAAAACTGTACTGCTTCTTACGTTGGTCAATCTAAGAGAATGGTTGGTGTTCGTATTAATGAACACAAAAATTCTAAGACAGGAGTTATTACTAGCCATAACAATTCACTCAACCATTTGTTTGACTGGGATAATTTTTTAATACTTGACAGAGAATCTGATTATAAAAAACGACTAATTTCTGAGATGATCAAGGATAATTTATTATTTTATTAAATTATGAATCATCTCAGAAATTAGTCGTTTTTTATAATCAGATTCTCTGTCAAGTATTAAAAAATTATCCCAGTCAAACAAATGGTTAAGTATTAATTAATTAAGTATTAATTTGCAAAATAATTCAGTTAATAAAAAAGATGATACACAAGATCTTAATAATTATTACATTTACTTTTTAGAAGAAAAGAAGTTTCTTTGATTATTATCTTTTCTTGTCTGAATTACCTTGACATTTCTCTTGGTTTTGATTTTTTGTTTTCGTTTTCTGTTTACTGATGGGTTATTTACCTCATCTTTATCGATCCACGTTTGTATCTTCTGGAAACTTATAATATGAATTAGTGTCCTTAAATCAAATTCGTTTGAATTAAGAGCTAACCCACTTTATGCATTTTCAATTGAAACAAAACAAATATAACTTACAAAATTTTCCTTCTTATGGTCTTTTTTCCGGGTATGTCACAGTTTATTTTTTATTATATTATTAGGGGCCGTTCAAAAAATACGTAACGCTATTTTTAGAAAATTTGGACCCCTCCCTCCCCCCACGTAACACAATGTTATATACATTAGCGCCATTTTTTCTCCTTACCGTAACAAATTGCTTGACCCCCCCTCCCATCAAAACGCGTTACGTATTTTTTGAACGGCCCCTTAGTACAAGATTATGTATAAGACCATATATTGTTCTTAATACTCTGAATAATAATTAAAAATTGACTATTAAATTCAGCTAAAAAAACAACAAACAATAAAATTGTTTACTCTCTACATCTCAATTAGTATCTTTTTACTAACACAAAAGAGTGCGCGTATGTCAATTGAAATAGTAAAAGGTGGATTCCACGTCAGTTCAACACACTTATTTTCATGACTTGTTGGGACTTGGCTGTACTTTTGTAAATTTATTACTTTTATAGTGATAAACAACTCTACTAAAAATTTTTTTAAAATTTTGAAAATTACCAAAAATATGGCATTTTCAAAATTTTTGTATTTTTTTAAAAAAAGTGCTATAACTTCGGTTCTAATTAACCGATTTTGGATTTAAAAAAAAAGATTTCTTTGGTTTTAAGTATATTTTAAGATACAATTAATATAAAAAAGAAAAATTCAAAAAATTTTTTTTTGAAATTTTGAAAAATTAAAAATCCGCTTTTGAAAAAACATCGTCTTCGATTTTTTCCAAAATTTTACTTAATGTTAGGGCAAATGTGCTTTAAATGTCCTGTAAGTTTCATCTTGGGATCTCAAAGGAATTCGGAGTAAAAAAATAAAACGTAAACACAAATTACGAACATATGGGGCAAAATTCCTTAACTGCCCAGGTAAAAACATGAATTTTCTCTAAACTTTGCTAAAATGTTACTATTATTAGTGGAAATATAAATATTGTGACGTCAGATTTTAAACAATTTAAAATGGCTCAAAATTTCTGCTAAACGTCATGCAAAATCCGACGCACTCAACAAACAAATTATTTAGAAATTTAAATCAATAAATTTCGCCGTCAGGCACCAATTAATTTTATAGATAATTAATAAACTAATTCGTCTCGACTCACGCTACAAACTCGACACCTCTGAGATTCTCTTTCACTCAGAGGGAATTCTGCTTAAACAGTTGGCAGCAGAAAAGCCAACGGCGAGACACGACTGGCACAAGATTGGCAAACGACTTACCCACGATGACTCGGTGCTCTACAATTTAAATTGTCCTCCTCGGCTCGACTCTCCTTGGTGACGATGCGGTGACAAGTCCCAAAGGAAACTGGCAAGGGGGAGAGACAAAATAATTCCTCACTTTATAACAAATACTCCTTTTATTTTTCACACAATTAATCCTGAGCTTCACGCTCCACGGCTACACTCAAAGAACTCTTTACACTCCACACTTCTCTCAAACACAAACGAAAAATTCGCTACGGCGACGAACTCTGTACCGGCGCGGCAATACAAATTTTCATTATGGCGGCTAATATATGGGCCACCTGTAGCGTCTCTTGAATTTTCCTCGTGGCTCGTCTTCTTCCTCGTCTCGTTCTTCAAAAGTGGTACTGGCCCCGCCATCTACCGCTTTCCCTCATTAGGCTAGCCGCGCGATCTACTTTCCCTCGAATAGTGGGTCAGCTGGCGGTACTAGCTTTTCCTTAATTACCATGAAAAGCTGGGGCCTGTCGGCTCGGGCTTTTCTGACAGATGGCGCGACGATGTCGGATTTTCAGTACTCATAGCACACGTGAAAATTCACATCGTCACAATATTAATTTTTTTTAATTTGATAAAATATTTTTTGAGTTATGGAGTTTCAAAATTTGGATTTTTTTGAAAATATCTTTTTTTCGATTTAATATATTGATAAGTAAAATTAATCAAATTGAAAGTATGAATAGTGATTTTTAAAGGGGTTTTCACGGGCTAGAAGCTGGTGACCTTTTTTCTATAGGCCATGTAAAAATCAGAGTGGGACCATGAGAATTTTTGAGGAAAATAATAATTTATCATTATTTACATATAAAATAATGATTTATAATTAATTTCTTCAAAAAGTTCCAGTGTCCCACTCTAATTTTTACAAGGCTTATATGAAAAAAGTAAGCTTTCGATTGGGATAGATTACGAAAAAAACACCGATTTTGAGATACAGTAGAACTTGGTTAATACAATTTTGTAGAACCCGTACTAATTATAAAATGTATAATGTTTAATTGCAGAGACGAGCGTAAATGACGTAATAAATTAGCGTCTTAAGCGGGAAATCGTATTAAACGGGATCGTATTAACCGGGATCTACTATATATTGAAATTAAGAATTTGACCTTGAATTTCAAAGTTAAATTGACAGAAAACAATTTTTTTTCATCACCAGCTTCTAGCCCGTGCAAACCCCTTTAAAAATCACTATTCATACTTTCAATTTGATTAATTTTACTTATCAATATATTAAATCGAAAAAAAGATATTTTCAAAAAAATCCAAATTTTGAAACTCCATAACTCAAAAAATATTTTATCAAATTAAAAAAAAATAATATTTATATTTCCACTAATAATAGTAACATTTTAGCAAAGCTTAGAGAAAATTCATTTTTTTACCTGGGCAGTTAAGGAATTTTGCCCTATATGTTCGTAATTTATGGTTACGTTTTATTTTTTTTACTCTGAATCCCTTTGAGATCCCAAGATGAAACTTACAGGACATTTAAAGCTTATTTGCCCTAACATTTAGTAAAATTTTGAAAAAAATCGAAGACGATGTTTTTTCAAAAACGGATTTTTAATTTTTTAAAATTTCAAAAAAAAATTTTTGAATTTTTCTTTTTCATATTAATTGTATCTTAAAATATACTTAAAACCAAAGAAATTATTTTTTAAAAATCCAAAATCGGTTAATTAGAACTGAAGTTACAGCACTTTTTTAAAAAAGGCAAAAATTTTGAAAATGCCAAATTTTTGGTAATTTTTAAAATTTTGAAAAAATATTTGGTGGAGTTGTTTATCACTATAAAAGTAATAAATTTACAAAAGTACAGCCAAATCCTAACAAGTCATGAAAATAAGTGTGTTGAACTGACGTGGAATCCACCAAAAGTAAGTTTTGTCTAATTTTTAATTAAAAAACTACTAATTTCTACCTTAGAAAACTACTCATTCAGATTTAAATAGTATCCAGCTCCTCAATTTTTATTAATCGGAATTAAGCGTATTCGACGTCAAAAATTTGTAAGCTTCAACATTTGTATATGTGAGTTTCTTTAGAAGCTCGTAATGATTTTTCATCAAGCGTATAGGATCCTTTCGTTACCTTAGAGCGTCAATGAACAACTCAGTTATCTTCTTTTAGTGTATAGAAAAACGAACTTAAAGTGTCAAACAATGTTGTAGAAGTTTGTACTTTAAAATGAAAATAACAATATGTTTAATAGAAAGATTTAATATTAGTATAATAATAGTAAAATATAATGTTATGATGTACCAGCCTAGGATGCCAGAATTTTATTGAAAATTTATACCAATTCTCATTTTGACAGCGTAAAGAAATTATATTTGATAAAAAGAAGTTAAAAAGTAATAAGGTTTTTAGGTACTACCTAAAGTCATTACCACGACAAAATAGGTTTTATTTGAAACATATCTTTTGTATACTATTTATTTTGTTCTTTTTTAATATAAATTATTGATTACCTTTTAAATAAAGAAAGAAAATATAATTGAGGGACTGGATGCCATGTTAAATGAACATATAATTCTGGTGACAGTGACAATGAAATGTAAGTGAATGAAAAGAAGTTTGCAAGGTAAATATTTAATTTAAAATTTTAGCGAACACTAGTAAATCTGAGATATATTTGATTTATGAAGTATTTATTATCCTGGCGGAGGATATCCTGTTTGCAGAGTTAAATTAAATTCATTAAATTGAAGTGTACACAAATGAATTTAAAAATTCTCAAAGAACTTTTTCAAAAGCAAATACAAATTCATAAAGTACAATATAAATTGACAATAAATATTGTGGATAAATTAGTCAAAGTCTATTTAATATCGTTAAACTTGATATTGCAGTTGAAAAATCACTCAAGTAACTTAAGTTTTTAAGAAACTTATAGTACAGTCATTTTGCAAATAGAAAACTGTCTTCAAAACTTCGCAACTTTCCGTGTATGTAGCTATTAAGAGCAAGTATGTCTTGTAAGTTTCTCAAGCTTACTGTCAGGTTGCAAAATATTCAATAAACGTTAGGATATTATGCATTTTTTTAATCACTCTGTAGTGATGACTTTATTTTGATTTGATTATTATTTGGATTATATGAAAATTTAAATTAAATAGCAGGGACAGATACTCAAACGAAACAAAATTAAAAAAATGAATTTTATTTCGTGTCGACTCGAAACTAAAATATTAAAAATTTTAATATTTAGTATTATTAAAAAAATTATTATAAAAAATGAAATATTTATAGATACATGAAAATCAGGTTTACTTACTCAACTTTATTATTGTAGTCTTTTTATTCTACTTTATAGCTATTGTTAATGTTATAATACTACTTCTTTAAATATTTTGTTGTTTGCAGTGATTTTTTTATTGAGAGTGAATAATTGATTTTCCTAGATATTTATTTTTATTTACAATTCGATTTTCATTTTTAAATCTTTCTTTTTTAATTTAGTTTTGGAAATATATTTATTTAGTTTCAAGTCGACACAAAACCAAACTGAGTTTAGTAATTTAGATTTTAATCTATCCCTCTTAAATAAATTATATTCTTTGATTAGCAAACAATTCATTAGCCACAATATTGCGCTTTATTTCTGGATGAAAGCGATTTTCATTTCCTTGCGGTACTTCTACAATTGGATCATCATTGTCGAACTGTACTTCACAATTATCGTTATCATGTACTATTTCATAATCCTCAATTATATCATTGAATGAAATACAAATATTGTGAAGAATGCAGCATGTGAGAATTATTATAGAAGCGTAGAGTACATTTTGCAAATATAAGTATTTTAAACGTCGAAAACGACAAACAATGAGTGCGAAGGCTCTTTCAATGATTTGACGTGTTCTGGCGTGAAGAAGATTGTAGTAGACTTGCACTCTCGGCATATTTCCAAAATTTTTATATGGTGTCAACATATTAAAGTTTAGTTTATAAGCCTTATCTCCCAGTATATGACATTGGTTAGGAAAATAATCATCACTATGAAGAACACTTTCTTGATGAATGTCACTAAGTTGCCAGACTCTTGCATCATTCATGCTTCCGCAGCAACCCGCGAAATCATCTATAAAACGCATTTCAGAATCGCATATTCCCTGAAAGTTGATAGAGTAGTACCCATGCCTGTTGACATAACTTTTAGGATTTTCAGAAGGAGCACTAATTTGGATATGGCATCCGTCCACAACTCCAATGATGCCAGGAAATCCACATATTTGTCGAAATTTATATTCATTTTCTAATGCAACTTCTTCCCTAGGCCATTGAATGTACTCTTTTGAGCGTGCACAAAGTGCAGTCGCGACGTCGAGCATACATTGCCACGCTGTTGACTTTGCTACGACAAACCGATCAGCTATGGATCTATAATAAAAATGTATTTTTATAAATTGATTGTTTATTATAATTGAAAAGAATTAATTGAGTAAGTAAGTGATAGATTCATAATTTGAAAAAATGGTGATCCACCAGCTTTAAACATTCAATATTAGACCTTAGAAATTAAGAAATGTTATTTGTGTATTTTATCGAGTAAATTTTAAGAAAAAAACCGCTGCCAAGTTGTATATTCTTATAATTTTGGTGTTTATTGGATGAACATGTTGCTTCCTCATAGAAATAATAATAGTTTAAATATAAGAATTAATTTTTATAAAACTTTAGGTTAGTAATTGTTTGGACAATTACAAAAACTTTTACTTGGTGTAATTTTTCGCACCAAAGATGTTTTTGTTGGAATTTTAAAACATTTTGCGACATTTATTTAAAAAGGAAAGTGTTTAGAAATTTTTTTGAAAAAATTAACTTGTATTCCAGAGTTTTTGACAAATCCGTTAAGTAGTTTTTAGTCTCTTCGTTTGTTTAAATTTAAAAAAATTTAATTTTTTTGAGAAAAATCCAAATATTTTAAAGAATACGAAGTGTATTAAAATTTCCTGAAATAAATATCGAGATTTTAAACCAACCAATTAATAAAATTCCAGAATATTTCACAACTATATTTAGAACTTTAATCTCTACGTTTGTGTAAATCTCTAAAAGTAGATATTTTACAGTTTTCTTGTCTTAAATTTTATAAAAGTATCCAAAATATTGACTAAACTTATCAGAATTCGTTCTTTTATATTTAACTAAAATATAATTTTTTCGTTGCTTCTGGTTTATTTTTATGCTTGAAGTTTAAGAAAAAGACAGCAAACTTGATTTAAATTTATTCAAATTTTTTTTTGGAAAACATAAAAAATTTTTTTGAGAAAATTGTCCATCAGCTTTAAAGTTAACAAAATACCAAAATAGAAAAAAATTGTTTCATTCGTTATTTTTACACTACTTATTATACAAAGCATATTTATTTTTTATTTGTGTAATACTAACGAAGTAGTTAATATATTTGACAATACTCACCGATATACCTCCTGATTGCTAAATGTCCAAATGGCGATGGCTAATTTTTTCACGACGGGAACATTTACTTGTGGGGTATCCAAATCAGATCCCAAAAGTAGACTTAATGTTTCGAATGTTTCCCTCGTCATTCGAAAGTGGGATTTAAAATCTTTTTTTAAAAACATACAACATATTATAGAAAAAAAAAATGTAATCGATTGAACATAGATGGATATTAAGATTTACAAAGATTATATTTATGCCTATGGGCAATTCCACGTGAGATTTTATTCGACCTCTTAAAGTCGGCCAAAAATATTTTTTTTCTATTCTGTATCGAAAAAAAACAGATATGTATTTCTTTATTTTTGTTTAATTGTCTAAATTTTTAAGTTATGAATTATATTGTTATTGTAAAATAAAAAAATAAACTTTCTTTAATTGAAAAATCAATTACTGTTAAAATTTTTGTTCAAAAATAAATTGTTATTTTATATTTTCAAGGAAGAATATAAAACATTCGAAAGTATAAAATTTATTAACCAATTATAATAGAAAATACAACTTTCATTAGGTTTTCAATATCTTTCAATATCCTTTACATAATTTATCAGTAAAAATAACTAAAAACATAATATGCTTTCTAAAGAATTTGAGATTATTTAAGAAACAATGAAGTAGTTGAATAGAAATGTTAGCATTATCAATTCTATAAAAATAATTCATAATTTTAAACAATTTTTTTCCTCTTTACGTACAAGGGGAAAAATAAAAATTTATCAAGGAAACTCATGTTGTGCATAAATGTTCAGTTCTTTCATCATATCATTTTTTTTAAATTAAAAGCATGACTTTTTAAATATAGTACTGTAAATAAGTTTAAGAAAAATATAATAATCAAATTCCTAATTTACCTGATGGTGAAAACCTTGGTATTATTAATTCGAAAAAGAGTTCAGATTTTATATGCTCTTCTTTTTCTGTAAATGTCAAGAACGTTTCCGCAATGCTTTCCTCCTCCTACTCATCCTCATCAAAAATCATAATAGCAGAAAGAACAATCATTGCTACATTCCTGTCATCGTCACTGTCTTTTTGTAAAAGAATTATTTATTAAAAATATTGTTTTACTTAGAACAAAAACAAATATAAAACTGACATGTAACAATTCACGTTTATTTATAAAAGTATTTATATACCATCTGACATTCTGTCTGTTGTGCAAAATTGACGTGTAGTATTTACTTTAATATCACAAATCAGAATGAATTATAATTTGAAATTTACGTAAAAACAGAATAATATTTTAAGGAAAAAGTAAATATTCGCTTAATAACAAATCCAATTCGCGTGCCACGAATAATGATGTTTTTGCAATACGATTTTAAAGGCCAGTCTCCAAATAGATACAAAGAGCATGCGTTGGTTGCATTGGTGTAGTGACGCCAGAAACACGTTGGTCGTTAATACGCTATTATTTCTGTCCTTTTCTGGCTCACGCTTTACGTTTGCGAACGCCGTTCACGAAAGGCCAACGCAAAATAGATCTGTAACCTTAACCGCAATCGTAACCGTAAGCGTAAGAATGAGTTAGAGAATGATAAACAGTATATCTATCCTAATTTAAATCATTCTTACGGTTACGCTTACGATTGCTGTTCCGGTTACAGATCTATTCTGCGTTTGCCTAAAGCAGTTGTGCTTGGGCCTTTAAGATTCCATTAAAAAAGAACTTAAGTGAAGAAAATAAGTAGAATACACATTTCTTTCTCTCTCCCTTAAAAGATAAATCTTTATTGCACATCACTCTTGAAAAAAACTCGCAAAACTGGGTTAAAAATTGTGCGTAGATAAATTTATTACTTGAAACATAAAAATATGGATGAAACATTTCAATTTATTGTTGACGATGATGGAAATATAATAGTATCAGAAGAAGAAAAGGACCTTGTCGCTAAATGGCTTTAAAACAATGGTAATTATTAAAAATTAAATATTCCAATAAATTCTTAATGTATTGTGAAGTGCTGTGAAGCATGTTATCTAAAATATTCTTAAGCGAAAATAATTTTTGGTATTAAATTCTTCTGTAAAACAATCATCAACATAACCTAAAAATTGTTGTTTTCTACTTTACCTTCCTTCGAACATGTGTCAGAACTTTCCTGTGTATTGTTTTTCACAAATTTAATTCCAATTTTGATAATTTAAATTAAGATTGTCAAAGAAGAATAGACCAGCTTTCGACTTACTTGACAATCTTTAATATCTATAATAAATTTTTCATCTTAATAAACTAAATGTTAAAAACTAAATAATATTAAAGGATTTTATCTGACAACAATTATCACTAAAAAATAAAAAATCGTTTACCATAGTTCATATTTTAATTAACACAACGCGACTCAGCTTCTTGCCTTTTTATTAAACTATATTCGAAAAACTGTTATCTTATAATCAAAAATTAAAATTTACAATCGTTTTTAGATTCAAATGCAGTGGATCTGAATTCTAATCAGGGAACACAGTTTCAAGCTCACACAAACATTTTTCCTACTTCTCATTCAGGAATGTCTGAATTAAAACCATCTTCGGGTTTGTTTTATATGAATCCGCGTAATGCCAATAAATCTGCAAATCTGCAAAGAAATCGTTTTCTACGCTGCTGTCCTCAGAATCATGTTCCAGCGATGATGTTGAGATATATCAGAAAAAGGCGAATGTAAAGCAAGGTATATCAAATCATGTGACAAAATTTTAAATACAAATTAAATTTCATGTGTTGCAATTTTCATGTAGTAAAATGATCTGGATTACTATAAAGTAATTTCCATATAAAATAGATAAGAAGTAAAGCATGTATACTTTAGAGGAAAGACAATGTTTGTAAAATATCCTGCTTCAATTCATCTAGTATTTAAAAATTTTGGGTTCTCGAATGGATTCCAGTTTTTGAGTAACTTCTAGGACACTTAAAAATTTCAATTTTCATTTGAAAAATTGAAATAATTGATTTGAAATTGTTAAAATTTACTACTATCGTCAAGAGTATTCAAAGTTGATCTAACTTTTCAAAAACATGCAAACTCGGGTGTAAATTATTAAACTCAACTCTCTATTTTTTGCATCTCTATTAAATTGCATCAGGTTTCCAAAAACTCTAGTATAATGATCCACTTAGTTCTCCTCTTGGTCTCGTCAAAATCTACTTTTAACATTTTTTCCTATAACAAAATATTTATTATCTATAATAAAATATTTATACTTATTCTTTGAAGTGTAAACAATATTACAAATTTTTTTATGTAAATTAAATGATCATGTTAATAAATGGTATAAATGGTAGTTTTAAAAAGTTAACAGGGTCAGAGTGACTCTGAGTTTGCTTCTTTTTTTAAAAAAGAGGTGTATGCTTCGAGGATTTAGCAAAATTGAAAATTTACCATTTATATTTTTAGGTTCAAATGCAGTGGATTACATTTCATCAGAGAATTCTGATGATCTGATCTCTAACGAGGACACACAGCTTCAAGCTAGTACAGAAACGTTTTCTACTTCTCAATCAGAAATGACGAAATTAAAACCATCTTCTTCGGGTTTGTTTTATATGAATCCGCGTAAAGCCAATAAATTTGATTCAATGCCCAGTGAATCTTTGGCAGAAAAATCCCATTCTACGCTGCAATCCTCAAAATCATGTTCTGGTGATGGTGCTAAGAATCATCAGAAAAAGGAAAATATGAAAAAAGATACATCAATTATTCATTTGTGAAAATTTTTACTAAAAGTACTAAAAGTACTAGAAATTATTTTTCAAAATAGTATAGTATTGATATAGTATTCATTACAAAAATTCAAATTTTAATAAAATTATAAGGGTCATTCTCACAATCGGGACAAATGACCCGCACATTAGATTTAAAAAAAAAAATAATAATTTTTCAAAACATTTACCTCCTTATAATAGCATTCATCATGATTTAATCGGATCCTATGAAAAATAAATAAAATTTTTTAAATATTTAGAGATACACGTGTTTATATAGTATAAAAACTCCCCTCCGTTACTGTTCATAAAGTAAGTTTCATTTATAAAAGAGGTATTATATTAATTCTGCAATATTAAAAAAACCTTTCGCCAGGTAACATCTACTTATTATTCTATTTGTAATTGATTTATTAAGAATAAAGTTAAATATGTGTGAGGTATTTTTTCTTAGAATTAAATTAGTTTTGTGCAGAAATAAAACTCCCCTCCGTTACCACTCACAAATATAATTATAAAATATAGAAAATAACGATAACATAAAAATAAATAAATCAAAACTCTTTGTAGTGTCAGTATAGTTATGGTCATTGCATAAAATGATGAAAGTAAAAGAAAATAATCAGTTTTAAAAGAATTTTTAGTGTGGCGGTGTTCATCGACACAATAAAAACTCCCATCCGTTACCGCAATAAATTTTGTTTTTTGAAAGTAAATAATAATAATTATTAATAATTTTATTCACATTGTTTTATTTAAAAACAAAGAAAACCAAAAATGTTATGAATTTATTTATAAAATTTATTTTTTTACAACAGAATGAACATATTTAGAAGCTATCTCATAAAACAAAACTCCCCTCCGTTACCGATGGTATATTTCCATTCTACAGTACCTAAATTACAGACTTTATTAATCATGGGATTCTTTTGAAACTCGTTACTCTGTGGTTTTCGAGGTCGCTGATTACAAATCCGATATCAGTTTTTCAAAATTCAAAATGGCGGATCCAATATGGCGGGCACTTTTTTGAAACATTCATCGCATTTGCTTGAAACTCGTTACTCGGGGGTTTTCGGGGTCGATAATTACGAATTTCAAGTCAGTTTTTGAAATTTAAAAATGGCGGATCTAATATGGCGGACACATTTTTGAAAAATTCATCGGATTTGCTTGAAACTCGTTACTCGGTGGTTTTTGGGGTCGCTGATTACGAATCCGATATCAGTTTTTAAAAATACAAAATGGCGGATTAAATATGGCGGACACTTTTATGAAAAATTAATTGAATTTGCTTGAAACTTACTCAGGTGTTTTCGGGGTTGCTAATTATGAATCCCATATCAGTTATCCAAAATTCAAAATGGCGGATCCAGTATGGTGGACACTTTTTTGAAACATTCATCGGATTCGGTTGAAACTCGTTTCTAGGGAATTTTTGGGGTCGATAATTACGAATTTCAAGTCAGTTTTTGAAAATTAAAAATTAATTATTATTTGGATTCGCTTTAAATCTGTTGCTCTGGGCTTTTCGCAATCGCTTAATCTAATCTGAAGCCCTTTTAACTCCATAAATTCAGAATTCTGGCATATCCTCAAAAATGTGTTTGCCATATTGGATCCGCCATTTGGAATATTCAAAAACTGACTTGAAATTCGTAATTATCGACCCCAAAAATCCCCGAGAAACGAGTTTTAACCGAATCCGATAAATGTTTCAAAAAACATACATATGGTGTCCACCATATTGGATCCGTCATTTTGGATTTTTGAAAACTAATATCGGATTCGTAATCAGCGACCCCGAAAACCCCCGAGTAACGAGTTTCAAGCAAATCCGATGAATTTTTTAAAAAAGTGTCCGACATTTTGAATCCAACATTTTGGATTTGTAGAAACTGATATCGGATTCGTAATCAGCGACCACGAAAACCTCCGAGTAACAAATTTCATGTAATTTCCATCAATATTTAAAATATTTTAGTTGCGATAAATTTTCAACAAAAATTCTGAATAAAAATCATTAATTTTTAATAATAATATTAATAAAGATTGTAACCACATATTTTATAGGTTTATTAAGATCCCCCTTTTGCCACAGCATTAATAATAAAAGTGATTTTTCAACTTTTTTTTATAAAATTTCAATTTTGAATTAGTTTCTTTCTAGAGATTGACCCATAAGCAAAAATTCGCGCACGGCTAACTTCTTACTGCCTTCATAAATAAAATTAGCAATTTTGTCAAATTTTCACAAAAAATCAAAGTTGGTCATGGGTCTTTCAATTTTTGTGAAAGTTGGTATAAAAGTAGTGTTTTATGACGGAAGATTTTAGGAATAAAATATTTTTAAAAATTTGGAAAATTGTCGATTTCACCGGGCATTAAACATTAAAGCACATTTTAAAAAAAAAACGAATAACTTTTATCCATTTTGTTAGATTTTGTTTATATTTTAGGTAATAATATTTTTAATTTTTGGTCTCGAGGTTCACAGATATCGATCTCGCGTAAACACGCCTGAGACGTGTACCAAACGTTCTTAAGCGCGCATTCTAATATTTTTTTGTTAGTTTTTAGTAAAAAAAGAAGGTTTAAATATCAAGTTTTGCAATTATAAATTTGTTTTTAAACAATTTTGAATCTCAAAATGTGTATGTAATATATAAGGGTCAAATTTTCTTAAGTGTACCAATGTCAAAATTGCAAGTTGTTAGATCGGATTAATATTTTTACAGTATTTAAAACTATGAATGAACACTTAAAACCACTAAAATTATGAAATTTAATAAAAAATTGTAGAGGGAAGGTGGTTGAAGATTTTGGATAAGTATGAACAGTGAGTTTTTTAAAAAATCGTATCTTTTACACAATAAAGGAAAAAATTGTGACCTATATGATTTTGGTAGGTTTTTTTCTGCTCTTTCAAATAGTGAGAATTTTTTTTTAATTCAAAATTTAATCCTTTTTTTAAATTAAAAATTTTTTGAAATTTTTTTTTTAAACTGAACTTCCCGGCTTAATATTTTTTGACATTTTTTTAATTTTTACATTTTTGATGTAAGAAGAGATGATTTTTTGTTGTTTGTATAATTTTTTATTATTTTAATATCAATATCCAGCATGAAACATGCATAAAGTGTTGTATATGTTATTTAAACAATCGTTGCAAATAACTGGAATATATATTTATAAAGTAGAATTATATAAACATTTGTTTTAAAAAAACTAACACTTTTCCTATCTATATTTTTATAAACATTTATTTGTTAAACGTCAATTCAATCAAAATACTTCATATTGTAAAATATTTCAATTTTTATTAATTTATTAATTAATAATTCTAAAACAATTAAAACGTCATTTGTTTCGTTTCACATATTAAAAGTACACATCATAAGCTTTCTTTTGGTACAAGAAAAAAGGGAGCTTTTTTTAACAAAATTTTTAATTTTCAAAAAAGGATTAAATTTTGAATTTAAAAAAAATTCTCGCTGTTTGAAAGAGCAGAAAAAAACCTACCAAAAACAAGTAGGTCACAAGTTTTTTTTCTTTATTATATAAAAGCTACGATTTTTTATAAAACTCACTGTTCATACTTATCCAAAATCTTCAATCCCCTCCTCCCTACAATATTTATAAAATTTCATAATTACTTGGTTATTTTAAGTACTCATTCATCGTTCTAAATACTCTGAAAATATTAGCCCGATCTAAGAACTTGCAATTTTGACATTGGTACACTTGAGAAAATTGGCCCCTTATATACTACATACACATTTTGAGATTTTATTAACATTCACTAAATTTGGTTTTTGCGACTGGAATTCAGACAAAAACTGTTTCAAAAACGCCTTTCGAATCCCAATAAGAAAAGAATAATTTTTATCTAAGTATGAAGTATTAAATATAAAGTAAATATAAATTTAATGTTGTAATATTTATGTCTTAACCCATTAACGCCTGAATGAACTGAATTTTTAGTCTGACTTCAATCTTAAATATTTTCTAATAAACATATGCGACGTGCCGCGACAAAAAGGACCTTAGCTCCCAATAGTGAATTTTGCAGGAAAGGCGATTGAAGTAGAGCGTCTCTGATTGGTGGAGACGTTCCACTAGAATTCAGCCCCACTACTCACTACACATTGATATTTGTCCGCGTTACACGAAGCGCACGAATTGTATGTATATGACCAGTGTAGTTGTATTGGAGAGTGGAATGGGTGCTTTTCTGAACAACCACGTGTAAACACTCAACAAGCTCATTTTTAAACATTAATAACAAAAAAATCTATAAGTAAAAAGTATTTTTGACGCTTGTGTGTGAAAGAGTAACTCAATAAATATTGAATGATATACATAACTCGAAATTAATTTTTTCAGACCTAAGGTCCCTTTTGTCGCGGCACGTCACATATGTGACGCTCCACGGTGAAAGGGACCTTAGCTGCAAAAAAATTAATTTTGAGTTACTTATGTCATTCTATAGTTTTTGAGTTGTTCTTTCATATGCAAAAGTAAAAAATAATTTTTACTTACAGGTTTTTTTATTATTAATGTTTAAAAATGAGCTTGTTCAATGTTTACACGTGGTTATTCAGAAAATCTGCCCCTCTACTTACTAATACTACTACACTGTCCATGCACGTACAATTCGTGCACTTCGTGTAACACGGACAACTATCAATGTTTAATGAGTAGTGGGGCTGAATTTCATTGGAACGCCTTGACCAATCAGAGTGGTTCTACTTTAAATGCCTTTTCTGTAAAATTTGTCTATTGCAGCGAAGGTCCCTTTCACAGTGGAGCGTCACATATTATTTTCTCTTCGATAAATAATTTTTTTTGCATTAAAGTGTCCTCTATCCGAATATGATATTAAAAAATTAATAAAAATTGTTTAATAATATTTTTTGCATATAATCAAAAAATTGCATGATTTTTTAAAGGTTTTTTATTACATTTTCTTAAATTTTTAAGTCAAACAATTTTTTTGACATCAAATATTACCATATATCGTGCACTCGATTGATTTTTGAACTTTCAAAAAAAATATTGACTTTTTAAATTTAAACATTTGATTTTTTAAAATGGCGCCTAAAAACTAAATTTTTTTTGAATATTTGAAATTTGATGTTGGATAAAAATTTTTTTAAACTGTGGCTTGAAAATGTTTACTCGGGGGTTTTCGGGGTCGCTGATTACAAATCTGATATTAGTTTTCCAAAATTCAAAATGGCGGATCCAATATGGCGGATGAAATTTCAAAAATTGGTTGAAATTTCTAACAAATCCGTACTCGGGGGTTTATGGGGTCGCTGAATACGAATCTCATATTAGTTTTCGAAAATTCAAAATGGCGGATTCAATATGGCTAACAAAAATTTTGAAATTTGGTTGGATTCTTTTATAAATCAGTATTCGGAGGTTTTTGGGGTCGCTCGTCGTGAATCTGATATTATTTTTCCAAAATGCAAAAATAGCGGATGTAATATGGTGGACAAAATTTTGAAAATTCTGTGGGATTTTTTTTAAATCCTTACTCAGGGATTTTTCGGCGTCGCTGATTAATTATAATTATTATGCTAATAATTATTACATTTTATTTTACTTATTTAATAAAATATTTGAATTATAAAACAATAATAAAAAAATTATAAAAGTGAATATAACAATAAAAATTAATAACTATTTATTAGCAACAAGAATTTTTAATGTTAATGACGACAAATTAATTGTTTGATATTAATTAAATTTTTTCTGCACCCTTTTACATGTAAAGTTTTTATCATTTTTAAAAATTCGCACATTTTTCGTTATAATTCTATTTCTTCCGCCAGATGGTAGAGATGTATTTCAAAGGTAAGTGAAATTTTTTTTCCTAATATTAGATCCGCCATTTTGATTTTTAAAAAGCTAATATCAAATTCGTAATGAGCGACCCAAAAAACCCCTGTGTGCGGATTTGTAAGAGAATACAACCAAATTTTGAAATTTTTGTCCGCCATATTGGATCCGCTATTTTGAATTTTGAAAAACTAATATTAAATTCGTAATCAGGGACCCCGAAAACCCCCGAGTAAACATTTTCAAGACAAAGTTTAAAAAAATGTATATCGAGCATCAAATTTCAAATTTTCAAAAAAAAATTAGTTTTTAGGCGCCATTTTAAAAAATCAAATGTTTAAATTTAAAAAGTCAATATATTTTTTGAAAGTATAACAATCGAGTGCACGATTTATGGTAATATTAGATGTCAAAAAATTGTTTGACTTAAAAATTTAAGAATTTGTTATAAAAAACCTCTAAAAAATCATGCAATTTTTTAATTGTATGCAAAAAATATTGTTAAACAATTTTTTATTAATTTTCTAATATTATATTCGGATAGAGGACACTTTAATGCAAAAAAATTATTTATTGAAGAGAAAATAATATGTTTATTAGAAAATATTTAAGATTGAAATCAGACTAAAAATTCAGTGCATTCAGGCGTTAATGGGTTAAGGCAAGATCAAAAAGTGATTCAGCCGTTTAAGGCAAAACCATGAACTGATTCAGCCAATTAAGGCAAGATCAAAAAGTGATTCAGCTAATTAAGGCAAAATCATGAACTGATTCAGCCAATTAAGGCAAGATCAAAAAGTGATTCAGCCGTTGAAGGCAAAACCATGAACTGATTCAGCCAATTAAGGCAAGATCCAGAATGAGTTGAAAAAAATATTAGACTTTTTTTACTCGTTTATTATTTCAACTCTTTCTGCATTATCAATGTTGTGTGCTCTGTCTGCTGCATCAAGTATATGGTTTAGAAGTGACGTGTCCGGATACTTTACATTTTCTTGATGTTGTGCATATCCCAGGAACCAAAAAATGCTTGCCACGTGGGCACACGAACCAAGTGTCCTTGCTCCAGTCTGACAAGTACAATAGAATCCTAGAATTCGGTCATTGTTATTGTTGGGATCATCATTGTGCTCATTTATTTGAAAAGAAATAAACGTTTGATGTCTAGTTGCGTTTCTGAAGCGAGAATATGTTCTAATTGTCAGAAAGCCGGGTTCATTTAAGTGTTCATCGAACTGGAATTCTTCGTCGTTTTCTCTTTCCACTTTATCTTGAAAATAAGTAGGTACTAAACTCACTTGGTACACTCCGATCATTAAATCTTTAATATTGTCCACACTTAAAATTGGGAATTCTACTGCATGGTTGCGATTTAAGCGTCTCCATTGGGCATTTCGCATTCGGAGGTTATCCAGTTCCTGCTATACAATAAAAACTATTAAGATTTTTTGCATGACAGATGCTAATAGTTCCAGCGAGGAACTTGAAAACTAATCGAAAGTGTGCATTTCTAGCTTCCACGATCCATCGACTCTTCGTAACCAAACGAGATGCGTTAGCATCTTCTGTGGTTAGTTGCCTCTCACCTCGATTAAGAACAGCTGGCATTTTGATGTTGATTCCCAAACGCTCCAAAAGTGGCCTCACATCGCGATATCCTCTATCAACTAGCAATATATCACCGTTTTGACACCACTCTCTTAATGTATCAACATTATTTTCAAATTGTTATCGCAAGATCTGAGCATCATTATTTCTAGCATCAGAGAAGTGTGGTCCGAAAATTGACAAAATATAGCCGTCAGGAGCCACCAACATGGTGGGTTTTAATAAATGTTTCCCTTTGTGAAGGGAATATGATTGACGCAGTACTCGAAAGTTTGTACATTTTTGCATATACGCGTATGTTGTATCAATGGCAATAATAGCCTTAGCTTCATTCGGTTCAGGGTTGTATAAAGCATTAGCGAAATCAGTAACATGCCTATCCATAAACTCCTGGCGGGTTATTGATCTTATGCCAATATTTTCGGGAACAAACCTTAACAGTAATGACTTTCTTACGTTATCTACTATCAAACTCACACATTGCCTGGTTGAGTAATCAAAGATAAGCTTCAGAAAGTCATCAGTCAAACCTTGTCGAACCACGTTATCATTTTGGTTACAAATGACACAAGAGCTGCTAGCTGTTTGAGATAAAACATTCAATCGCAGACAATTAGGATCCTCATTAACTTGTGTTATTTCATTTGAAATTGACATATAGCATTGGAAGCATAATCTAGAATTATCATTTACCTGAAGCGCAGGATGATTGAGTTGATCTCTTCTTGTTATGTCAATCTGGCGCCTAATAATATTTTCATCACCGACCATTAATCGCATTTGTTGCCTTCCAAATTCGGCATTACATGTATAACACGTCAAACGGACTCTAAACGCCATTTTGAAAAACTACAATAGTCATTAATTATTCACAAAAACGTTTTAACTGTAATAATATAAAAAACAGTAAAAAAAGAGCAGAAAAGTTATTTCTTGTTTGATAGTTTACTTTGGTAAAAGTAGATATAAAGGAACATACATTAATCGTTAAGAAAGAACAAAAAGCAATTGGAAATAATGCAAAACAAAGACAAACGTAAGTGAAAATGAAAAAAAGTAAATGAAACCTAAAAGGAAAAAAATGAATAAAATAAATAGTCTAACTTATTTTAGAGTTTATTTAAATGAAATAAAGAAATAAAGGCAATTGAAAACAATTGCAAATAAATTCAACGAAAAGAACAGAGAATTCTCTTTTGGAACAGAGGATATGACTATTATACTTCGCGTAGATTTGAATACGGTAATATATTGAAACTTACAGCACTCATAGCTTGTCAAAATCAATGAAGGTCAACGCTGCGAGAAAAAGAAGTGAAGTCAACATCGTAAGAAAACAGATAAGTTTTACCTGCTTGTTCGAGTCTTCTTGAGATTCATTTACTTTTTTTTCGTTTCACATATATTTGATCTTGTTTTGCATTATTTACAACTGCTACTTGTTCTTTCCTAACTATTAAAGTATCTTCCTTTATAGCTACTTTTACCAAGGTAAACTCAAAAACAAAAAACAAGTTTTTGTGCACTTTTTTCTACTGTTTTTATATTATTATAGTTAAAACGTTTTTATGAATAACTGATGGATATTGCAGTTTTTTAAAATGGCGTTTAAAATCTATTTGAAGGATTCAAGACAACAAATACGATTAGTATTCGATGATAAAAAATATTATTAGGCGCCAGTTTGCCACAACAAGAGATTAATTCAACTATTCTGCAATTCAGATAAATAAGCATTCCCGATTATGCTTCTAATGCTATTTGTCAGTTTCAAACGAAATAGCGCAATGTAATCAAATGAGGATCCTCATTATTTTTCATTAAATGTTTTATCTCAAGTAGCTTTTATTGTACTTTTTCCATAGATTCTTTGATGGAAAATCCTAACAAAGGGGCCTATTTATTGCTCGAGTCCGCCTGAATATTAGGTGGAGTCGACTCTGATACTCAGGTGGACTTCTTATACTTTACGTTAGTAAGTGTCTACTCCACGCATTATTTGCAACAGATTTCTCTCCGTGTAACTACTCTTGCGTCATTACTAACCAAAATAATAACGTGGTTAGACTATCTATAGTGCAGTTATGGCGTGAAGACATTATTTTGATAAAAATGGCATCTTTTTACTGTTTTACTACCAACTTAGAAACATGAAAAACATTGCAAATAACATTTATTGACTTCCTCATGTAAGTTAAGACAAGGTTTGCCTGAAGACTTTAAGAAACTTATCTTTTATTACCCAAGCATACAATGTGTAAGTTTGATAATAAATAACAAGATTGGTTTTCGAAAATTCCCAGGAGTATATCCATCATTATGTTACTGATTGACATATTGTGATTTCTGGATTATGCACGGCATCAAGGAAATGTAAAATAACCAAAAACAACACTTACGAACAATATCTTAATTGCAGCAGATATTGCACCAAAATGAAGAGCACGCAGAATAAAAAAACACTTGAATTAGTAAATCACTAACTTATCTTGACTTAAACTTGTAAATCACCCCCTGCTCTTGCCTTCAACGGGTGAATCACATACTAATTTTTTAAACTGCTGAATTATTTTTTGATCTTGCCTTAAACTGCTTTATCACCTTATGTTACAACTATCTGTATATCTTTCTACGTTTCTTTCTAACATTTTATTAAGCTATTAGATTCTTCCCCTCTCTTTGTCTATTTTTCTCTCTACCTAAGTGTGTTTTTACCAGTGTAACATCATATTCGTTATCAGCGACCTTAAAAACCCCCGAGTAACCAGTTTTAAGCGATTTCAATTGACTTTTCTAAAATATGTCCACCATATTGGAGTCGCCATTTTTGAATTTTGAAAATCCAACACCATATTCGTTATAAGCGACCTTAAAAACCCCCAAGTAACCAGTTTCAAGCAATTTCAATTGACTTTTCTAAAATATGTCCGCCATATTGGAGTCGCCATTTTGAATTTTGAAAATCCAACATCATATTCGTTATCAGCGACCTTAGAAACCCCCGAGTAACCAGTTTCAAGCGAATTCAATTGACTTTTGTCAACAAAACATTCTTAAACGACTAATACCCGTTATTTGATTTTTTTGAACTTTGACCGTCTGTATCTCAAAAACTGGTCATTATTTTGAATTTTGTCCCATACATTTTTTGTTCAGAAGGTCAAAAACTACAAATCTGCAAAGTTACAAAAAAATTGGCTGAGAGCCAAATTCAATAGTAAAAGTGCGGGGTCCTTTATTTTTTTAAACATAAATTTATTTATTCGTAATTTTTTGGTATTTTCTTTTTTATAAATCTACAAAATTATTAAGGGCATTCGAAAAAAAAACGGAAAGAAAATATTCTTTTTAAATGAGACGTCTATCACGAATCCATAATTTTTCCCCGGATGCCCTTAAAACTATTTAAAAATTATTATTAAAATTGTTATCAATTAAATAAAAATTGATCAATTAATCATAAATAAATTTACAAACAAATAAATTCTTACTAAACACAAAATTTATAATTTGTAAGTAAATAAAAATACTTTTAAGAAAAGGTTAAAAAAATCTTCTCTTGAAATAATTGCACTTAAAATAGTAATAATCAATAATAAGCTAATGATAAATAAACGCATAATGTTTTAAATGTTTTCGAAAATTTCACGGCAAGTAGGTGCGGCTAAAACAATGTTGCAGAAAAAAGCGCCTTTATCGGAACCTCTCAGGTAGCGTGGAAAACCGTGCTTTCTGCAATTCTAATCTAAAATTCTATCCGTACTCAAATACTTTAAAAACTGTTGTATTTAATCCGCCATTTTGAATTTTAAAAACTGACATTAGATTCACAATCAGCGACTCCGAAAACCCCAAGTAACGATATTGACGCAAATTCAAGCAATTTTTAAAAATCTTGTCCGCCATATTGGATTCGCCATTTTGAATTTTGAAAAACTGATATTGGATTCGTAATCAGTGACCCCGCAAAACCCCGAGTAACAAATTGGAAGCAATTTTGATGAAATTAAAAAATTTTTAATTTGATTAAAAATTTGTCGGCCATATTAGATCCGCCATTTTGAATTTTTTAAATCTGATTTAATATTCGTAATCAAAGACCCAACAAACACAAAAAACGTAGTGTTGTTAAAAATTATTAACAAAATAATGTATAGAAATGTATAGAGGAGAGTCACTACGGTCGGGACACTTTTTGACTTGTGCCCATAACTTCCGTTCTAGGCCGAATTTCACGTTTTCTGACATATGGTTGGAAAGATCTTCTAAAGTGGAATGTTTCTTATGTACATCAGAAAATGTTTGGACAAAAATTGGAAAAGTTATAAACATTTAAAAAATGTCGTTACGGTCGGAACAGGTCTTTACGGTCGAGTCACCGTAGAAAATCAATGTGATATGAAGGAATATTAATATAATTGGCCCGTAAATTACACAAGAATGCTGAAATACACTTGAAAATGGAAGAAGGAAATATTTAATTTTAGTAAAAATGAATCTAAAAACGTTCTCAGTACACGAAACGTTTACAATACGTTATCGAAGGAGATGTGAAATGAGACTTTTTAAAATGTTTTTCGAACGTTTTTCGAACGCATGAATATATTTTTTCACTGTAAAATGACGTTCTTCACACATCTCTACCTTCAACAAATGAATTTCTGATGTCAGAACGCACCATAATTGTAAAATAATGCGTTCCAACATGCACGATATAAAGTGAATCGACCGTAAGTTTCGCGTCGTTTTTATTTTTTTAGCACACAGACATATATGAACAATATAAAAAGAAAATAACATTCCAAAGTATTAAAGCACTCTCTAATGAATAAATTTCATCATCGTACTTTATTGTTTACAACTTCTATTTTGTTTAATTAATCTTTCTCGACACTAAGTAAAAGTTTTGCTTTAAAAATTCACCATACATTTACGTTTCACTTTTGTACTGCTCGCGTACTTCATTGGAACTTAATGAAAGTGACATGAAAAGTTTTCTACAATTACTAACAAGTATTTACATGCAATGGTAAATGGCACCAGTTTGTTACAATTAAGAAACATGAAATGACCCAACCGTAAAGGTGTCCCGAACGTAGTGACTCTCCCCTAGTTTGTTACATAATTGTTTTTTTAAGAACAGTCAATGTTTATTCCATTGTTTAAAATAAATATTACAACTCTTCGTAATTTACTATTTTTTTAATTGTAGCCACATCCATTCAGAATAGAAAGCAATTTAGCGCAAATTAATTGGTTAATTTTTATAAAAATTACATTTAATTTTTTAAGTGGGACATATACAGTGCCGCTGAATAACTTTTGCCCACCCTACAGCGATTGAAGACTTTACAAAAATTTTTGTATTTTTATACTATTAAAGTTACGAAGCTCAAAAAAATATTGTTTGAAAGCTCATTTCCTCAGCTTTAACATTACAAAAAATCGAAATTTAAAAAATAATTTTGTTAATGAGTAAATAATGTTATTGCACAATAAAATTTTCCGTTTTTTGGTTTTTTTTAATGTGATACAGTTTTATTAGAAATCATCACAATTTAATGCCAGATATATAATTTGAAAGCTAGTTTTATCACCTTTAAAACGCATTTTTTAACATTTTTATACGATAATTTTTAAGAAAAATATGATCTTTTGTTTAAGAAATCAATCATTTTTTTCAATTGTTGATATCTCAAAAACAATTACTTTAGGAAAAAAATTTTAAGAACTTAAATTGTTCCTTTTTGTGTATAGAATTTTAAAAAAATTATTAAAAAAATTTTGTTAAAAAAATTTTTTTTATTATTATTTGAAAATTTTTTTTACATTTTTTAGATTTTTAAGTTTTTTGTGTAGAAACTCGCTTTTTACACTCATTATGACAAGCAAACCTATTTTTCTTCGTATTTATTCAATTTTTTCAATAATTTTATCTCGACAATCTATTAACCCATTTAGTCCCAAATGTCCGTTTTTTTCAGTACAAGTTCGAGCTTCCCGTTCTACGAGTTCCGGTTTTAAAAAAAATCGGGACAAAGGTTTTCTTATGGATTTGAGTATCCTCTTTCAGAATCTGGAAAAAAATTTCAATTTTGATTTCATGATAAAAAGTTATAATTGTTTAAACAAAAAAAAATCCCGTTTTTTTAGTGTTTTTTTTCTTTAAATGCAGATTACTTAATTGAAATCGGCTTGGGAAAAATCTGGAACATCAAAATATCGCGTCCAAAATGTTAGGACTATCAAATAGACATGCTGCCAAAATCAATTTTTTAAAAATTTCAAAATGGCGCCTCAATAATGGCCGCCAAAACATGCAAATTTGGAAAAATAATTTTAAAAAATTTTAACTCTACAATTTTTTTATTTTTATGCTTCATTTAAATAAAATAATGCTGCTACAATAAAAAATATTGTTTTTTGATGTTATTTAACAATGTTATAAACAATTATTATAAACAATTTGAAAACTAAGAGCCAAAATGGATGTAAAAAATTTATTTTTATTAATTCTTTTTTTGGGGAAGGTAAAAATGGATATTGAAAGTAAACAATTTAATTCAAAATTATTTTGCAATGTTTAAGAATGTTATAAACAATTTTTATATACAATTTTGCAAAAAATGAAATAGAATGATAGAAATTTTATTTTTTGAATTTTATTATGCTCTCTGGTTATCAAAATGTTGCATAAGGATTAAACTTTCATTTAACATTATTTAGCAATATTTAAAAAGGTTATAAACAATTTTTATAAACAATATTGCAAAAAATGTAATAGAATGGTAGAAATTTTATTTTTTCAATTTTATTATGCTATCTGGTTATCAAAATGTTGCATAAGGATTAAACTTTCATTTAACATTATTTAGCAATATTTAAAAAGGTTATAAACAATTTTTATAAACAATATTGCAAAAAATGTAATAGAATGGTAGAAATTTTATTTTTTCAATTTTATTATGCTATCTGGTTATCAAAATGTTGCATAAGGATTAAACTTTCATTTAACATTATTTAGCAATATTTAAAAATGTTATAAACAATTTTTATAAACAATTTTCATAGAAAAAGAAGTTTAGAGTGAAAAGAAATATTTTTTTTCACTATTCACTTGGTTTGTCATTAGAATAGATATTTAAATGACAATTTTTATAAAACAATTTTATAAACAATTTTTATAAAAAAAGATGTTCAGAGTGGACAAAAATATTCTTTTCTTCACTACTAACTTTCTTTTGTCATCAAAAGTGGAAACTAAAGTATCTATTGTTTATTAAAAAATTTGTAAACAATGTATAAAAATATCGTAAACAATTATTATAAACAATTTGCTAAATATGAGGTACCATCATGGTACCTCATGCAACATTTTGATAACCAGAGAGCATAATAAAATTGAAAAAATAAAATTTCTACCATTCTATTTCATTTTTTGCAAAATTGTATATAAAAATTGTTTATAACATTCTTAAACATTGCAAAATAATTTTGAATTAAATTGTTTACTTTCAATATCCATTTTTACCTTCCCCAAAAAAAGAATTGATAAAAATAAATTTTTTACATCGACTTTGGCTCTTAGTTTTCAAATTGTTTATAATAATTGTTTATAACATTGTTAAATAACATCAAAAAACAATATTTTTTATTGTAGCCGCATTATTTTATTTAAATGAAGCATAAAAGTAAAAAAAATGTAGAGTTAAAATTTTTTAAAATTATTTTTCCAAATTTGCATATTTTGGCGGCCATTATTGAGGCGCCATTTTGAAATTTTTAAAAAATTGTTTTTGGCAGTATGTCTATTTGATAGTCCTAACATTTTGGACGCGATATTTTGATGTTCCAGATTTTTCCGAAGCCGATTTCAATTAAGTAATCTGCATTTAAAGAAAAAAAATCACTAAAAAAACGGGATTTTTTTTGTTTAAACAATTATAACTTTTTATCATGAAGTCGAAATTGAAATTTTTTCCAGATTCTGAAAGAGGACACTCAAATCCATAAGAAAACCTTTGTCCCGATTTTTTTTTAAAACCGGAACTCGTAGAACGGGAAGCTCGAACTTGTACTAAAAAAACGGACATTTGGGACTAAATGGGTTAAATAAGTTCTTATACGTTTACTTATTTTATTGTTTAAAAACGGAAATTATATCAAATCTTCAAATGATTTGCTGAGTTATAATATTTAAATAAATTAAATAAATTCGAAGAAAAATATACACTAGTTCGAAAACGGTTGTTTACTAATTTCACGTAATTTTAAACAGGCAGTGTCATCGTTTTTCTTTGGCGATAACTGTAAGTCGCACATAACCTACAAATTTTAGAGACCGTCGAACGCTCTTAACAATTTTTTATTGATTAAAGTACATTATCAACTTTTAGTTAATATTATTTTCAAAATTACCATTTGAATAGAAAGAATCCGCTATTGGTAAAGAAGAGAGGGCCGCTGCACTGTGCGAACTATATACAGATTATGCGCCGCATTGAAAACAGCCTATGCCGCATTGGACTTACATTTAACAGTTAATCTTACCTTATTTTCTTTAAACTTCATTTTCACACTCACTATTAGTATTTTTTCATTCCTTTAACTCGTATTTTGATTCACTGACACTAATTATATACTTCTGTCACGTATTTTCTTTTTTTTTTAAAGCTTAAAACTTGCACCGCATTGGGACCTCTTGAATACCGCATTCACCACGACACCCAATGCGCTATTTCGCGAATACCGCATTGACAGGTAGGCACTTGCAATGCGGAATCCCGTACCTCCCAATACTTTTTTTTACAGGGAAATTAAATCATATTATTTATAATATTATTTAATAATAATATTTTTTAATATTATTTATATATATTATAGAAGTAAGTTTATATATATATAAACTTACTTCTATAATATATACATATATGTATGTATAATAATCTATAATATTATACACTTTCGACTATACACAATAGTAAATAATATTAAGTATACATAAAGTATTTATACATTATTATTATTAAATTATATTATTATTAATATTGTTTTTTTTTTTAGCTTTCTGCAGGGTAGTTAACATAAACTTTACAACCGAATAAATCTAATTGGAAAGGTTATGAAAACAGTAAAATCTTTATAGAGAAACAATTTGTTACAAATTGAAACATACAGGACTCTGTCGATTGCCTTCTGTTTAGACATCAGGACTCACATCGACCATACCATGTTAAAAACCCATTTATATTAGTCCTATTATTCACCTACGGAACTACCTAGTAGCTTCAGACTTCGTAGATGAATGGTCCCGTTTAGTCTCATGCGTGACTCTTCCGTGCCGCTCTGAAGACCTTGCATCCTCCTGATCCTGCTCCCTGCTGGTACAGCGCCTATTTAGAGTATACGTGCAGCACCTCCCAATACTGGTATAACCACACGGCTCCGGTCCGTTCATAGCGCCCCTAGCCTCAAGCGATGTAGGCTATAACCACTGTCCCCACGAGGCCAACCCAATGACCGGAAGGAAACAAGCCTTTCGGCAAGTCCCCCGGGCTCGGACCGGTCCCCATGGTACCGTTTAGTACTCTGGTATAAGTACCGATTAAGAGTCTTACCACCCTTGCTTTGGCAAGTGAGGTCGACAGTCTATAATTAGACTTGCCGGGCCGTCACGGCACTGCCCATCATCATCGTATGCCACTGCTCTATAAGAAAGCCTGGGACGAACCGAGTACTAACTGCAAGCAGTGGCGCCACTCCGTGCCTCATATGATCGCCTTTTACGACCTGTAGCCGGTCACAGGGGGCCTATTCTGCACCCGGGCACCCCACGGGTATCCCTGCTGGTACAGTAGATACTTTGTCTTGGGCCTCCATGACATCCTGCTGTACGGTGAGGGTGTCCATGTCGCGGATC
Source organism: Leptopilina drosophilae (assembly GCA_032873175.1). NCBI lineage: Eukaryota > Metazoa > Arthropoda > Insecta > Hymenoptera > Figitidae > Leptopilina > Leptopilina drosophilae. The sequence continues at coordinate 36,376,259 of CM065479.1, forward strand.
TCCAGCACAGTCTGCCGGTCCGCCACCTGCATTTCCCTCAGATCGCCGATAACCTTAGTCACCTCTTCGGCGAACAACTTCTTGTTTGAAGACCCACCAATCTTAATAAGAAGGTCTCCCTTTTCAGTGGGTAAAGCTCCCACAACCCTTGTCTGACTGGCCTCCAGGTCAGCCTCTTTTCGAACTTTCGCCAGTACTTCGGCGAAAGTTTTCCCTTCAGCCACTTTAACGATAACTGTGGCTCTTCCCTTCTTGACCTGATCTGGCTTCGGAACCGTTTTGATCCCCTTGATTCCAGTCTTTTTAGGTCTCTCCTTCTTTTTCCTTTTTGGATCCTTCACAGGCTCAGGATCACTTATCTTCCGCTTCTGAGCATCTAAGACGACGTTTCTCAACACGATTGCGTTACAACGATCTCTTCTCACTCTGTGATCTTGTCTAGCTTCTTCCGACCAGGTCAATCTCTGGTAGAAAATCTCGTCCTTTTTTGTAGCTGCTGCGTGCTTCACCTTGGTCTGCTGTATGAGCGATGTTATGCTTTTAAGTCCATTCTTGATTGTCATATTGACATTTCTTTGGACTTCGCACGACTTTATCATCTTACTGATGCAGCTTTATGCATTCATCTCGGTCCTTGTTGCAGCTAGCAATGTCAGTCGCTGAAGCATTACTGAAGACAGAAATGCAGCTAGCCTGACTTCTCACACTGCTCGTACTCCCTTGACTCTCCACCTTCTCCACGATAATCTGTGGAACTTCCAACGCGTTGTTGGCCTCCTGCATCCATGGGCCACTGGCTATCATCTTCACGCTCGAAAGCGCTTGTTGATCGGAACCAGTGAGAGATTCAGACGAAGCATTACTCCGCAGGTACTCTTCTTTGTTTTTACAATCGCTCATACTTGGGTGTTTGTCCTGTATCGAGGGACAATCGGGCCATAACAGGGTACTACCATCTGGCCAAGATGGGCCCTGAACCGCCTCCGTTAGTTACATAGACGTTATATCATTGCCGAAGCATTGATGCGACGTAGTGTTGCATGTCGAACGAACAAGACGAGAAAACAACGAACACATGACAGATGATCGTCTAATTAGAACTGAATTGAGCTAAAATCGTATTCTTTCGATCGAGCATATCGTTAAAACGATAGTTCGATCGATTCTTAAATAAATTCAAATAAAAGAAAATCGATTTTATTCAATTGAAAAGAATTGGTAAGGTTATTTAAATATTCTCTAATAATACTTTTTCAGTATATATCAAAATTATATGCTGTAATCCAAAATTAATATTATATCTAATTAATAATATTTTTATAAATTAATATAATATGAAATTTTCTGATTGGCAGATAGATTTTTGTAATCAGACAATAATTATTTATTACTAATTTTTTTCAAGTTTTTATACTTTAAAACTCTTTTTTTATTTTTAATTATAAAAAAATAGTTACTTTTAAACAATTGTTTATTTTTTATTTGTGTACATTATTATTCATTACAAAATATAATATTTTTAATTAATATTTTGTTTTTATTTCAAATCAAAATTTTTATTTTATTTTAATCAATATTTTTAATTAATCTGATAAACTTTAAAGTAGGAATATAAATCAAAATTTTTTTTGTATATCGACGAGACGAATTTTTTAAAAAATTAGAAACTAATTAGAAAATTAAAATCTAATAAAAAATATTACCACAAGAAAAATAATTTATCCTCTGGACAACAAAGATTGAATTTCGTCTTTAAACGAACACGTAACCCAGGAATTAATACACATGAGATATTTTATGCTATCATTGTTAAGTCTATTTCGATGCTTCCTGATTGTTAATGACCCACGCAAAAAAGACGCTCAGCAGCAACGGAAGTTGCTTGAACGCTTAGAAAATCTCTAGCCATTAAAGCTAAAGATGGGTACAAATTTTCATTTTTCCTCCACCAATCTAAAATATTTTCATCTGCGTCCACACAGGGCTGAGATAAATAAAAGTCAATTTCTTTTCGCCATTCTTGTGCCGATTTGAAATTTTTTTGCTTTTTCTTTTTTGTTTGTAAAAAACCCTTGCAAATTAAGAGTCTCCTCTTCATCAACTGGTTTGAATTCTGATGTAGATGCTACGACGTTATTCATCGAATCATTTAAACTCTCCTAATTAAATACATTATGAGTCATTTTATTTAACATTATGAATAATTTAATAAATAAATTTATTTTTTATATAATTAATAAAAATATAATAAACATAAATAAAATAGAAATAAAATAAAATTTATTCAAAATGACATATAATAATTAATTAAATATTTAAAATAAATTATTTAAAATATTAAAATATAATCCTTTTAACTTTATTTAATTTACTTAAAGTTTTCCAAAAAAGAATAATTATATTATTATCAACAATTAAAAGATAAGATAAAACAATATATATATATATATATATATATATATATATATATATATATTATATATATATATATATATATATATATATATATATATATATATTAAACTGTATGCTTTTACCTTTGGTTTATAATAAGTCGTTTTATATATCGACTTAAATTTTTCTAACGATTCTTTTACCATTTCTCTGCCCCAAGACGATTTATAAAACGATTCGACTTTAAATCTTGGATCCAATATAAGCACGGCACAGTAAACCCAATTACTTTTGGCATAGTGCATCATGAGCTGACTTAAACATGCTTCAAGCCCTTTTAACATGGTGTCATCTACCCAATTCATATCAATCTCCGATTTTCCTCGTAAATAATCAATTTCTGTCGTGATTTTGTCTAGAGCAAGTTAAAGCCGATGACCACTAACGAAAGAGTGACATATTTGTCCCCACTTAAAACTTCTGTCAACTCATTAAAATATTTCAAGAATTTGAAGACTGTTATCAAAATTAGCCACTCGTTTTCCAAAATTTGGTAATCTCTTAGTTGATTGTTTAATTCGCACAATAAATTTAATGATTTTTTCATTTTCAGAGCAGTGCTAATCATAGCAAAAGTAGAATTCCACCTAGTGAAAATACCCACATTTGGAAGGTACATTTTGTCCTCCGTGACGTCACAGCAGCTTTTCAACTTTACTCACCATAGCTCGGAGAGTTTTAAAATTTTAAAAAGTTTTCACAATTTCAAAAGTGGAAATTTTTCTTTAGATTCGGAATTAGTTGAATTTTGTAAACTTTGAATTCTCTCTTCTACATTAGTTTTGCTTTCTTTATCTTCTTTATCTTCAATTGGACCATCATAATCATTTTCATTGTTTGGGTAATGAGATTTATCTATTTTTAAAACATTAAGCAAGTCTTGCGCTCCTAAATTCAAAATGTGCCCATAACACTGAAAATGTTGACCCACAGCATCGAATTTAATAAGTTTTGACGTTTCTTTCATAAACGTTGTGTTCGCTGCCGTATTATCCAGAGTCACACCTTGAATTTTAATTTGCAAACTGCTATCAAAACTGCTTTGGTAAAAGCTTCAGCAATATCTCGTCCTGAATGCTTTCTATTTGAGGGTATGAAAAAGAGAGTCAGCGAATGCAATTTCCAAAAATTATCGACAAAATGAGCAGTTACTCCAAAATACGAGCTATTAGATATAGAGGTCCAACCGTCAAGAGTATACGATATTTTAGAACCATTATTTTGAAAAATTTTGAAAACAACTTTCTCCATTTCTAAATATCTCGCCTTGGTCAGTGAATGAAGCTCATTTCTAAGAGGAAGATTGGCTCTGGGATTTAAATACTGAAAAAGATCTTGCGTTTCTTTATCATCAAAGAATGAAAATGACAAATACTTCTTAGCCACCCAATCGACTAGTTTTTTGTTGAAATTTTCTTGAACAAAAACCTATATATAAACTGAAAAATAAGCTTAAAATATAAATCTGCATTTTTTTCGAAAAAGTGAAAAAATACTGATGAAATAATCAAAGTTGTTTTGAGTCAAGAAAATTATTATAAATTAATATTTAATTATATAATAATAATTATTATTTATTATTTATTATTTATTATTTATTATTTATTATTTATTATTTATTATTTATTATTTATTATTTATTATTTATTATTTATTATTTATTATTTATTATTTATTATTTATTATTTATTATTTATTATTTATTATTTATTATTTATTATTTATTATTTATTATTTATTATTATTATTATTTATTATTTATTATTTATTATTTATTATTATTATTATTTATTATTTATTATTTATTATTTATTATTTATTATTTATTATTTATTATTTATTATTTATTATTTATTATTTATTATTTATTATTTATTATTTATTATTTATTATTTATTATTTATTATTTATTATTTATTATTTATTATTTATTATTTATTATTTATTATTTATTAATATTTATAAGAAACATAAAAAATGATAATTTTTTAAATTTGAATTTTATTACAAATTAACACTTGAAATATTCAAAATGTCAATTATTTATTTACAATAAATGTTAAATTTATTTTTCATTTCTTAAAAGTATATTTTTATTTTGTTGAATTAAATTAAACTAATTAAATTACTTCTTTTTTTGATTCAAGAGATAATTCACTGTCCAGATAAGTTTTCTTATATATTTCAGGGTGTTTGTCTCGAAGATGGCGTTTTACTCCTGTTGTGCTACTGTCTTTCATTTTGACAATAAATTCCTTTTCTGTGGGACACAGTTTGCATTTTCCCATTTTACAATCATTTGAAAAGAAAAATTCGAATGATTCTCCTAATGGTAGTCCCCTGTGTTTTCTTCTTTTTGATTTTAATGGAACGGAATTTTCTTGTGCATTGCTATATAGATTTTAACAAGTTGAGAATATTTTCATTATTTTATTTGTATTAAAAATTTTTATAGAAATTTTAAATGTTTTGTAAACATTTTTTTAAAATTATGAATAATTAAAAAATAATTAAATTTTTTAATTTACATTTCTATTAAACTTTTAGAATTATTATTTAAAATCTAAATAAATAACCTTAATTAATTTTTAATTAGTTATACTCAAAATAATAATTAGTAAACCAATGATACACCTTGCCAAATCCTGATTTTTTTCCATGTCAATCTCCTTTTTCCTCTTATTATTTTCCACCGTTAAATTGGCTGCCATTAAATTCTAAAATAATTCTAATTACCGAAACATTAATTTGACGGCTTGTTCGATTGTTTGATCGGATATTTCGAACGATTCAAAGCGAGCAAAAACAAAAGAATAACATATTACCGCGATTCGTAAAAATGATCGACAAACGAACTTCATCGATCAATTACGAGAATATATCGGATCGACATGCAACACTAAAACGTCTATGATATCCAGTGTCAGGTGAGCTATGAAACTCGGACCTCGAAGGTCGGTGTATCTCTCCCATAGACCAGAAGTAAACTTCGGGCCATGATCGCTGAGTAGACACCATTATTATTATTATTATATTTTATGTTTTTAAAATTTTTTTGTAGTCGGAAGTGAAAAATCTGCGAATTCAGATACCTGAGTAATGAATTCCCTGGTTATGTGAAGATGACCGCTCTTGTTCTGGTCGACCCACTAAAAACCACTCCCGTCTTATTCTAGGACATCTAATTTACTTACGGAACTACCCATTGGCTTTACTTCGCAAGTGGAAGTCCTCTCTCTAAGTCCTCCCTGTCCGTCGTGTTTAACAATTATTTCCATTAACCACCAGTGGGGAGTCGCGGGATTGGAAGGAGGAACTAAAACTATTTCCTCCTCCCCCTCCCGCAAAACGCCCCTAGCGATTTCTCCAGGTCAACCTCTTCTTCCATCCACATCTTTTTTCTTCATTACCGAGGTAATGAAGTACTCGATGTGGCGCCAAGAGTCCGCGCTTTGGAGCATAATCGAGACCATGTTATCAGCGGTGAATTGAGTTTTCACCGCGTCAAACATGGCCCGTCTCAGCTCACTCCATTGCCCGCAAGAGAAGAGAGTGTGTTCCGCGTCGTCAATTTCAGCGGCGGAATAAACACATTTTGCCTCTTCTCTGATCTTAAATCTGTGAAGGTACTGTCCGAAGCAGCCGTGACCAGTCATTGCTTGCGTAAGGTAGTAGCCAACCTCTCCCTGCTTTCTGTCTAACCATGTGGCGAGGTGGAGAATCAGGCGGTTAGTCCACCTTCTTTTGGATTCCCCATCCCATCTTGCCTGCCAACTACTGACGCCTCTGGTTCTTGCTGCCTTGCGGATAGCCATCTTTAGACTACCACTGCCCTGTTGTTCTCGCGAAACCGCCCGTTCTTTGTTGATCCGAAAGACTTCCTGTCTATCTTTTGCCAACAAATCTGTTGGCGGTGTACTCACAAGAACCGGAGCAGCGCAATCAGACACCGTCCTATAGGCTGAGATTACTCTCCGTGAACAATTACTCTCCCTGTTTGTACAGAAAGTAACCTATCCAAGATGCTGCGGGTCGTAAGGGCCTCGACCCATGCAGGGGCAGCGTAAAGCTGCTTTGCTAGACCCACAGTCGCCACCAAGCGCCGCTTTTTTTCCCTGCGACCACCAATGTTAGGCATTAACCTAGATACGTTACCCATACATTTGGTGGCCTTGAGAGCTGTGATATCCATATGTTGGTCAAAGTTTAACCTTTGGTCTAACGTCGCTCCAAGGTACTTAAGCTTTCTTCCCCATGAGTTCAACCTATTTTTACCTTAGGGGCTTCAAAAGCTCTCCGGGCTGTAACGAGCAAAGCCTCGGTCTTCTCTCGGGCCATATGCAGCCCATGACGATATAACCAACGCTCTACTAGCCGCAGACTTGCATTGAGCTTTATCTAAAAAAATTTGGTGCCTCGTGCTCTACACACCCCGCAGGTCATTTCTTCCTTGAGATGACACACATTGCTTTCGTACACGACCCATCTGTCGCTACGATAGTTGTCCATCATTTGCAACAGATAAGTCGGTACTCCTTTTTGTCTTAACGACTCAATGCAGATGTCCCATCTCGCAGAATTAAACGCATTCCGTATGTCGATGGAAACAAGAGCACACAAACCCTTCTTCTTCCCCTCATTGACTTCCTTTGCCAGGTTCACAACATAGAGTATTGCATCAACTGTTGACCGGCCTTTCCGGAAGCCAAACTGGTTCTCCGATAGGCTATTTTCGCCTAGGATCCCCTGAAGTCTTTCTAGAACCATAGCCCCCAGAAGTTTTCCCATCGTATCCAACAGACAAATTGCTCTAAACGATGAGACTTCATCAAGAGGCTTATCGTTTTTTCAAAGGAGGACCAACTTTTGCACTTTTCAGTCGCAGAAGAATTTTCCAGCTTTTAAACATGCATTAAAGACGTTAAGAAGCAACTTCGGATACACTGCTATCACCTCTTTTAGGATCTCGCTCGGTATTCCATCATTACTTGGCGCTTTGCCGATCTTCAACGTCCTTGCCGCCTTTATAAGTTGTTCCTGCTTGGAAAGGTCCTTCCATCTGTACAACACAAGTATAGTCTTCCTTGGGGCTCGGTTCCACGTGGGGAAATAGCGCTTTTATGGTCTTCTGGACCCATATCGGATTGCCTAGATCTAGGTTTGGTTGCCTTAAAACTAATTTCTTAGTAACAATTTTAAACGTCAAACCCCTTGGATCGGTCTCGGTCGTTCCGATTAGGTTCTTCCAGCACTTACGTTGGCTACTCCTTATAGCCCGCTTGAAGATGCGTCTGGCTTTATTCCAATCTTCTTGCAGCGCGAGGTCTCCCTTAGAATGGGTATATTTCTTTCGCACCGCGTTGCATTCTCTTCTTAAGCGGGCTAGTTCATCGCTCCACCAGTACAGAGCACCTTTCATTGCTTTTGTTTGGTGCCGTCGAGGCATGGAGTAATTGCAAGCATCCACTATAATTTGTCTCGCCTCTCGCACTATGCCCATTAAAGAAGTTGTCTCCTTCTGCCAGTTGAGTCTTTTAATAAGGCGAGCCTCAACCAGAGATTTTGCCAACTTCTCCCTGTTCATTCTCCTAAGGTTCCAGGAGAGTTTATTCTTACCCTTTTGTGGGTGAATGTGCCCTCCCGCCTTTTCCTCGCAGACTGAAAACTCAATGTACTGGTGGTCGCTCATGGTCACCTGGTTCAGCACCTTCCAGTTTTTTACTCTGCGGGCCTGACATGCTAATGTCAGGTCAATAATTGACCCTGACGCTCCCCGCCTAAAAGTGAACTCTTTCCCCCGGTTCATCACTACCAGGTCATTCGTCGAGACAATGTCCGTGACCAAGACCCCCCTCCTGTCCTGACGGGTCTCTCCCCATTCCGGCGACTTACTACTGAAGTCTCCCGCAATGAGGACATCCCCGTCGAAAGCATTTATGCTTTCTTCAAGAGAGCTGATCTCGGCATCGAACTTCTTAAGGGGATCATTTGGGGAGAAGTAGCAGCTGTATATACGAACGCCCGCCACCTCTACACACACAAAACCCTTATCAGTCTTCAAGAAATCACTGACAGCGATGTCCGGGTTGAGCACTTGTATCCCGGACCTTTCTGATGTGTCCTAAAACTAGACAGCGCCTATGTAGAGTATACGTACAGCACCTCCCAATACTGGTATAACCACACGGCTCGCATACCAGCGTAACTGGGAGAGATCTCGCTCCCCAACGCCGATGGTCAACAAGTCAATATCTTCCGATCTCCGCAAAGTTGGTAAGAAAATTTGCGACCCTTCGGTGAAGGGCGAGACCTTTCCATTCTCTGGTTACTCTGCAGGTAACCACCCGAGTTGGCACCACAACTCACATGTCGAAGCGCTAGGTACTAGGTCCGTTACTCTGTTTTTGCGATGCTCCGGTCCATTCTTACCGCCCCTAGCCTCAAGCGATGTAGGCTATAACCACTGCCCCCACGAGGCCAACCCAATGACTGGAAGGAAACAAGCCTTTCGGCAAGTCCCCCAGGCTCGGACCGGTCCCCATGGTACCGTTTAGTACTCTGGTATGAGTACCGATTAAGAGTCTTACCACACTTGCTTCGGCAAGTGAGGTCGACGGTCTATAATTAGACTTGCCGGGCCGTCACGGCACTGCCCATTATCATCGTATGCCACTACTCTATAAGAAAGCCTGGGACGAACCGAGTACTAACTGCAAGCAGTGGTGCCACTCTGAGCCTCATATGATCGCCTTTTACGACCTGTAGCCGGTCACAGGGGGCCTATTCTGCACCCGGGCAAACCACGGGTACCTGAAACCAGACAGAGAATTCTGGCTTTTGACACTGCTCACTGAATATCAGTATATCAGCCTTTCTCTGTCTTGCAGTCTGCATCAGGAGGTCCAGCGCGGCTCTTCCGCTTCCGAGGTTAACATGGAGAACCCCGTATTTTGTTTTTTAGACCTTAAAGGATTCCCTAATAAACTGGACAAGCCCTGCTTCCCGGAAGGTGGCTTGTCTCCTTCGACCCTTTATCGGAGCAAGTCATGCAACGAGAAAAACACTTACACAACTTGCTCTTGTGGTCCAGACCACCACACTTCCAACAAGCATTTCTGCGGTCTGGGCCACTGCAGCCTCGCGCCAAGTGGCCGTAGCAAAGGCATCTGAAACACCTGTCTACTTACACTCTGGCTCGGACTCAGCAGTTGAACCAGCCAATTCTGGTCCGTCTGGTCCTAAGTAGCGACTCCGCATCTACGTCAAGCAGGCGTAGAATCGCCATCTGCGTATTCGTACCGAGACACTAACTGGCAGGGTACGTCTAACTCGAGCTTGCTCAGGCAGCTTTTAACTGTTTTTAATACTTCTGAAACAACTACGGTCTCATCGAGGTCTAAGATTTCTACTAACTTCGTCCAGTTCGGAGAATGTCCGCGTCTTCTCAACAGGTCCGCTCTCAGCGATCTGCTGAGGAGACTCGGATCCTTTCCCTTTTTTCAACATTCTATCCGGGGGTATCGACGAAGCCTCCTTCTTCTATCTGCCTGGCAAAGGTGTCTTCTGGAAAATTTCCCTTTTCCCTTTGCTCAGTCTTCTTGGGTGAAGAAGGGGTTGGTAGGATTCCAACTTTTTTTGAAATTCTTCCCCATCCTCTACTAAGTCCTTAGTTATTCCGAAGAGGCTTTCTCTATAATGGAAAGCCTCCACAGCGCTATCTTTTACCGGTTTCGGGTTGTTTTTTAAAATCCCTTCTTTTACAACTCTCAGGGCCTTATTTAGCTGCTGAGACATTTCGAACTGTCGTTTCATTAGTCGAAACATACAGTTCCATTCTTCGACCAACGGGAACGCAGTTTCTTTCCTATTGGTGTCGGAGATTTCCATCGTCTCCGTTTCCATTCTAGTTTGTTCTTTGTCAGACCAAGAACATGCGTAATGTTGGCCCGCACAAATCCGTGGGCCTTGCGCTGACCACCGGGGCTTTCACCCGTTCGGAATCAGCGACAGGATTATCCTCTACTGAGGTACCTGCTTGGGGGATACTGTTGATCTCATTGCGCATTTCCATATTTTTTAAAAATTGAATGAAACGATATGGGTGTGATAATTATTTGTGTAGGTGTATATGTGTTCTGTAATGTAAGTGGGTGTACCCATATCAGTGTAAAAGAAATGTATTTGTGTTAATGTTGTCTGAAGGGACCCTAAGGCCAAGACAAGCTAGAGATACTCTTTCACGCACTACAACCAAGGAAATAACGCGTTTATAGCGCATCCCACACACGTATTCAAGAAGAAGCATCTCTGGAGGGTTTCCCTTTCATTTCGCAGGCATGAAAGGCGTCGTTTGTAGACATAAACCTTTCAGATTCATACACCAGGTCCTGTTATCCCGCAAGTTGAATCCCCCCAATCTGCGTCCCGAGCGCCTGACTTAACATGATCAGACGTGCCGTCAGGAATGACCAGTGTGGATTACATGAGCTGCCCATTCATGGAAGATACCGTTTATAGACTATTTCTTCCACAATCACAAAAAAACGTAACTAAACAATAATTTCATACTGAACCTACCTGTTTAGATTCTTTCTGCCCATTCTGAGGGATATTGAGTTTATAGCAACACCTTCCATTTACACCAGAATTTCTACCATACAGATCTCCATCTGGTCTCCACCTCAAAGGTTCCCCAAACTACTCTCCTCCTTCAAACCACTTCGCCCATATACGAACATTCGCATAACATAATATACAAATAAGCACATATGAGCAAAGAGGATAAAGTCCCGGGCTTGGGACCGGTGTAGCGGAGTTATTATTATTATTATTACTATTTCTTTCTTGTTTAGGGACTTTTGGGAAATCTGCTTACAGATACCTTGGATTCCGCACTCCAAGGTTATGTGGGGTTTGTAAAATAAAAGAAAATATAAGTAAAATAAATAAATATAAAAGAAATAAGATAATACGTTTAATAAACTGGCGGCCTACTACCAGCCCGGCCCACTGAAACCCGTCACCCTTTTTTTAAAGCCCTTTACCCTTTCTCGGAACTGTTGTAAGATTTTGCCTTCGAGGGTGGCGCTCCAACTCAGTCGCTTCTGCGACTTTGTTCTTTACCTGCGCTTCTCCTGCGTCAATAGTTAAAAATTTTAAACTATTTCAATATAAAAGCGGAATAAACAGCACAACAAAAATAAAAAAAAACAAATGTTAAAATAGTTTAAAATGTCAGTAGATAAAATATTAAACGGGTCTAAAACAGAGACATATTAAATTAACAGATATATAGTGTCAAAAAGTGAAAATTGTATAAGGACAAATAAAACACAAAGTAAATTAGAAGTGTATACAGACAAATAAAACACAAAATAAATTAAAAGTGTATAAGGACAAAGAAAAATTACAAAATAAATTAAAATTGTAAAAGGACAAATAAATAACAAAATAAATATATAAGAGCAAACAAACAAATTAAAAGCTGTTTAAATTAGGCTTTTTGGCGGCCGTCGAGATCCTTTCTCGACATGACCGAGATTATGAAGTTCTCGACTTGCCGCCAATTTGCTTCTAAATGCGTCATCAGCGATACCATGTTCTCCGGTGTATCTTGACTGTTTACATCTTCAAACATGGCCTTCTTTCTTAAAAAAAAACATTTCTTCCCTTTCCCTCGCCAAAAGATCTTTGTATTATCTGGTCCCAATTTGTTTTTGTCCGGCTTTGGGTATGTCTACTACTGACTGGATGGCATCAACTGTAGACTTGCTTTTACGGAAACCAAATTGGTTATCAGATGGACGATTTTCTCCGGTCAAGTGGATTTGCATTCTCTGCAGAACCATATCCTCTAGAAGTTTACCCATCGCATCCAACAGGCATATAGGCCTGTACGACGAGACTTTATCAAGAGGTTTTTCGCCTTTCCTTAGGAGGACTAACCTCTGTCGCTTCAAGTCGCAAAAGAACTCTCCTCTCTCAAGGCAAAGATTGAAGCAGAATCTAAGTTTAAAAATTCTTCCTCTTCTACTTCGCAGGAACTCCAGTCCATCCTAAAGTATTGCTCTGCAGGAGGAAACAAAGACTTTATTATCTTTTTAACCCAATCGGGGTTGTCCAGGCCGGGTGTCTTTTGCCTCGTTACTAATTTCTTAGAAACGATTTTAAAAACCAGACTCCATGGGTCCTTATTGACTTCCTCGATAAGGTCCTTCCAGCTACGGCGTCGCGACTTGCGGATCTCTTTCTTGAGGTTCATTTTTGCCTCCTTGAAAGCCTCTTTCAGCATGTGATCTCCCTTAGATCGGGTATATGTCATTCTTGCTTTAAGGCATTCCTTTCTCAAGGAGGCTAGCTCCTCTGACCACCAGTGCAAGGATTTTCTTACGGGGATGGCGCCTTTGCGTGACACAGACGCATTGCAAGCGGTGACTATCATGTTCCTCACCGCTCGAACTTCCCCATCCAGACTTCACCCAGCCCAAATCCTCAATTAAAACGGCTTCTCTTAGGGACCGGCTGAACTTTTCCTTGTCGAGTCTCTTCATATTCCACGAGGAGGTTTTGCGACTAGGAACATCCTGTCTTTTTCCTCGTCGTGTGTCTCTCATCGAGACTGAAAACTCAATGTACTGGTAGTCACTTGCAGTATATTCCTCAGAGACCCGCCAGTCGCTTATCCGGCTAAATAGTTTAGACGATGTGATCGTTAGATCTATAAATTATCATAACGCACCCCGTCTAAAAGTCCATGTATTGCCTCGGTTTACAGCCAATAAGTCGTTTCTGGAGATCATTTCTCCAATTCGAATTCCTCTCTTGTCGAGTCTCGTCTCACCCCACTCTGGCGACTTTGCGTTAAAATCGCCAGTGATAATGACATCCTGCCTGGATTCTGTGAGACTCGCTTCTAGGTCTTCTATATTGGCTTCAAAGTTTGGGTAGTATGGGTCGTTGAGCGAGAAGTAGCAACTATACATACGTATATTAGCCATCTCTACCTACACGAACCCACTGCTCGTCTCCAGAAACTTGTCAACCCGCAATTCTGGGTTGCACAGCTTTATGGCGGCTCTCTTCGCCTTATCCTGATACTGCAGAACAGGATATCGACCTCATTTTCCCTTGCTGTTTGCATTAGGAGCAACTGTGCATCCTTACTTGTATGCAGGTTAACCCGAAGAAACTTTAAAGATTGGCTTTTTTAAGTTTCCCCAGTTTCTCCTTGTAAAATGAACAGGGTATTCTTCTAGCCGCATGGCCGACTTCCTTTTTACCCAGGTCAATGCACGTTAAGCACTTTGAATTTCGTCAGGGCAATTCTTTGCAAAGTGTCCCTCTCTTCCACACTTTCGACAGTTTTTTGTTTTGTCAGGACCCTGACATGTTCGGGTAACATGACCATATGCCAAGCATTTTTGGCACCTTGGCACTTCTAAATGTTCGCGGATTGGGCCGTTAATCCATCCAATGCGAACTTTGCCAATCTTTAGTAGAGCATTACTTTCCATTTCGGGTAGGCGGATTATTGCCACCTTTGTCCCACCGAAACCTGGAAGAAGTCGACATGAAATTACCAGATCCGGTTTTTCCACTTTTACCCTCAAAGCTGAAACCACTTCCTCTTCAGTAGTGGATTCATCAAGTTCCCGTACTTCAAGAGACCTCTTATTTACCAGAGCTATTACGTCGGCCTTATCATGTAGAGCCGACGTAACAGCTCCCGCAAATTTAGACGTCTGTCCTCCTTTTTTAACGATAACGAGAATCTCCTTTTTGAGGGTTCTCCTTATCTTTATTACCTCTGTACCAAATTCCTCTGGTTTGACAGAAGCCTTTAAAAAAGAAACAATTTCGTCTATGGAATCCGGGGTCCTGACCGAAATCTTTACTGCTTCCGCCTTCCTTTAGAGACTGGCCTTTTTAGAGGCTGGCCCTGGAGAGCTTTTTTCGCTTTCTTTATCAACCTTATTTCTTCTACCCTCTCGCCTTTTATTTATGACTTGTTTAAAGCCTACGCTTTCGAGGGTGATGCTGCCCCGAAGAGTCTTGGCATAAGTCGCTTCAACTACTTCCTTCGGTGTCGACTCTCCATGTTTTGACGACGCGTCTGTTTCCTTTAACACGCTACGCTTGGCCTTTTTGGCTTTTCTTGGCGGATTATCCCGCAGGGGGCTCGTTTAAAGTCCGCGTTTTCTACCGTCCTTATCACTTCTCAGACTTGTGGTATCGCTCTTTAACTTCTGAGGCGTGTCAGTATTTGTAGTATGCGGCTCAGTATATTTTCGGGATCATGTCGAGTTGCTCAAAAACATTCCATTCCAAGCTGCTGAGCTCCTTATCCACGGAATTTTTGGTTTGGCTCCCTCCATAATCCTTAGAGCCTTTTGCACCGACTATCGGGGCTTGCACCCGATCAGAATGCCAAACATGACTGATATCATGGATATGTTCGGTAGACCTTGTCGTAGTGGCGGGGCTTTTCACTAAAGGACAATCAACAGGGTGGTTCCCTGATATAAAAACCAAAAAAAAGATTGAATGAAATGGACAAAATTTTAAACGAAATACTCCAAGTGGGTACCTCGCAAGAGGGTAATCCCACCACCGATTCTGATCGGGTGCAAGCCTCGATAGTCGGTGCAGATGGCTCCAAGGATTGTGGAGGGAGCCAAATAGATAGCTAGCTGACATGCTACGAATCAAATGTCGCAAATCAGTTAATTTATAGATCTAACGATCACATCGTGTAAACTATTTAGCCGGATAAACGACTGGTGGGTCTCTGAGGAATATACCGCAAGTGACCACCAGTACATTGAGTTTTCTGTCTCGATGGGAGACACACGACAAGGAAAAAGACAGGATGTTCCTAGTCACAAAACCTCCTCGTGGAATATGAAGAGACTGGACAAGGAAAAGTTCGGCCGGTCCCTAAGAGAAGCCATTTTAATTGAGGACTTGGGCTACGTAAAGAGGCCGAGCAGTCTGGATGGGGAAGTTCGAGCAGTGAGGAACATGATAGTCACCGCTTGCAATGCGTCTATGCCACAAAAAGTCATCTACCCGATCTAAGAGAGATCCCATGCTAAAAGAGTCTTTCAAAAAGTCAAAAATGAACCTCAAGAAAGAGATCTGCAAGTCGCGACGCCGTAGCTGGAAGGACCTAATCGAGGAAGTCGACAAGGACCCATGGGGTTTGGCTTTTAAAATCGTTTCTAAGAAATTAGTAACGAGGAAAAAGACCCCCGGCCTGGACAACCCCGATTGGGTTAAAAAGATAATAAAGTTTTTGTTTCCTCCTGCAGAGTCATTCTTTAGGATGGATTGGAGTTCTTGCGAAGTCGAAGAGGTAGAACTTTTTACACTTAGTGAATTGAAAATAGCAGGCAGAAGATTGAAAACAGGCAAGGCGCCTGGAATCAATGAGATAAGTAACGAGATCTTGAAATTGGTTATCGACACTTCACCCCAGATTCTGCTTCGATGCTTCAATCTTTGCCTTGAGAGAGGAGAGTTCTTTCGCGACTGGAAGCGACAGAAGTTAGTCTTCCTAAGGAAAGGCGAAAAACCTCTAGATAAAGTCTCGTCGTACAGGCCTATATGCCTGTTGGATACGATGGGTAAACTTCTAGAGGATATGGTTCTGCAGAGAATACAAATCCACTTGACCGGAGAGAATCGTCTATCCGATAACCAATTTGGTTTCCGTAAAGGCAAATCTACAGTTGATGCCATCCAGGCAGTAGTAGACATAGCTAAAGCCGGAAAAAACAAATTGGGACCAGATAAAGCCAAAAGCTTCTGCACGTTGGTAGCAATTGATATACGCAACACGTTCAATTCCGCAAGATGGAAAGATCTCATCGAGTCAGTAAAAAAGAAGAACATATCGCCCTACTTGTTGCGGATAATGGATAATTATCTTAGCGACAGGTGGGTTATATATGAGGGAGACACCTGCACTCTCAAGTAAAGGGATGCAGCGTGGGGCTCCTCAAGGCCCAAGGGTGGGTCCATTTATATGGAATGTATCTTACGATGACTTCCTGCGGATGGATCTGCCTGAAGGTGTGATGATCATCAGCTTTGCGGACGACACGTTGTTTGTGTGCACTGCCGAAAGCGAGGAGGCTCTTGGGACATTAATGAACGAATGTCTGCAACTAGCAAAAAGCTGGCTGGATACCAGAGGTCTTGAAATGGCCCTGGAAAAGGCCGAGGTATTGCTGGTCACAGACAGACGTGGTTATGAACTCCCACGAATCGTGATAGACGGATTCGAGGTCAAGTGGAGTAAGCAAATTAAATATCTTGGTGTGGAGTTGGATGAAATGTTAAACTTTCACCACCACATGGCTACGGCGTCAAATAAGGCGATCGAGTGTGCGGCTAATCTTTCACGGCTAATGCCAAATGTTAGCGGACCTCGTGAACAAAAAAGAAGACTGGTGGCGAGTGTCGCCCATGCTAAAATACTTTATTCAGCACTAGCTTGGGCCCCGTCCCTGAGGAGTAAAAGATGTGTTACCATCTGTGAAAAGTTACTGTCAGCGCAGAGATCGATAACTAAGCGTATTATCTCTGCATATAAGACGGTATCTACGAGTGCTGTGCAGGTCCTTGCAAGTGTTTCGCCAGCAAATCTTTTGGCGAGGGAAAGGGAAGAAATGTTCCTCTTTTCTAAAGAAAGTAGTTCCCTAAACGAGGAAATACAACCAAGCAAGGGCCTGATCCCCAAAGAATCGAGACACAGGCTCATAGAAAGATGGCAAGAGAGATGGGACGGTGAGAAAAAAGGTCGATGGATTTATCGCCTTATCCCGGCACACGCCACCTAGATAAATAGGAAACACGGTCAGGTTTCCTATTATTTGACACAGGCGTTTACAGGCCACGGGTGTTTTAACGCGTACCTGTATCGCTTTAAATTACGCGAAAATGAGGTGTGTGCGTACTGTCAGTTCCCTGTGTCCTAACGCAGAGCACACCCTCTTTTCATGCAACAAGTGGGACTTGGAGAGGCGGGCCATGTTCGAAGGTGAAAGCAGTCAAATTACACCAGAGAACATGGTATCGCTGATGACCAAGTCAGAAGGAAATTGTCGGCAAGTCGAGAACTTCATAATCTCGGTCATGTCGAGGAAGGATCTCGACGGACACCAAAAAGCGTAATTTAAACAGCTATTAATTTGTATGTTTGTTTTTTATTAATTTATTTTGTCCACCTCAACCCTGGCTCGGACTCTGCATTTGGCCCAGCCAATCCTGATCCGTCCGGTCCTAAGTAGCGACTCCGCTCCGTAACGGGTCACTAGCTGGCAAGGCACATCTAAATTGGGCTTGCCCACAGAACCCTGTACAGCTTTTATTACCTTTGATACAACTACGGTTTCGTCGAGGTCTATAATTTCAACTGACCTCGTCGAAACCACAGTTGTCACTTCCGCCTGACCTTGAAGGACCGTAGTCAGCGCATTACTGAAGTTTGCGAGATCCTGACCCTTGCTAAGAACCAGGAGGGCTTCATTCATCCTGGATCTACGGACAGACAGAATCTCGACATTGTTTTTAGCAGGGCTGACCCTTGAAAACATGTATTCCATGACTTCTTTGTAGTCTTCTCGCCTGAAAGAGAGGAGGAAAAACTTCTTGTTTTTAAAAGAACTCCTCTCTATCTTCCATCAGGTCATTGGCAATGCCGGCAAGACTCTCCCCATAGTGGAATGCCTCCACAGCACTGTCCTTAACCGGTTTAGGGTTATTTTTTAAGATACCCTCCTTTACTACTTTGAGGGCCTTAAGAATTCCCTGTAACGGTTGACTTTGCATCACCATAAGTTGAAGCATCTTTTTGAATGCCTCAATTAACTGGGATGCACTTACTTGCCTGGTAATAGAGGCAAAGGTTTCTGTGACCTCCGTCTCTATTTTGTCTGCGCCGTTTCGGTCTGAAAGACCAATGTGGTGTTGGCCCCCTCCAAAATCCGTGGGCCTTGCGTCGATCACCAGGGCTTTCACCTGATCGGAGTCGACGGCAGGATTACACTCTTTCGAGGTACCTGCTTGGAGGATGTCGTTGTTAACATCACACATTTCCATAAAAAAAGATTTTCAAGATTTCGATATAGGTGTGATAATTATTAGTGTAAGTGTATATGTGTGCTGTTATGCAGGTGAATGTACCCATATCTGTGTAAATGATGTGTATTTATGTTAATGTTGCCTGAAAATCCTCCAAGGCAGAGAGCAATCGAAGATCCCCTTTCGCGCTCTACAAACAAGGGAATGACGCGTTTATAGCGCATCCCACACACATACTCAAGAAGAAGCCTCTCAGGAGGGTTCCCCTTTCATTTCACAGTCATGAAAGGCGTCGTTTATAGACATAAACCTTTCAGATTCATACATTAGTTCCTGTTATCCCGCAAGTTGAATCTCCCCAATCTGCGTCCCGAGTACATGACCTAACATGATCAGACGTGCCGGCAGGGATGATCAACGTGAATAACAGGAGCTGCCCACTCTTGGAAGATGCCGTTTATAGACTATTTCTTCAACAGTCGCAAGACAAAACAAAACAATAATTCCGTACTGAACTCACCGGTTTAGAATCTTGCTGCCCATTCAGAGGGATACCGCGTTTATAGCAACACCCTCCATTTACACTAGTACCCCCCACCATACAGATCTCCAACCGGTCTCCACCCAAAAGGCATCCCAGACTACCCTCCTCCTCCTTTAAACCACCCCACCCATATACGCACACTCGCACAACACAACATCTGTACTACGCAAGTATAGTAATCCTTGGGGCTCGGGTCCACGTGGAGAAATAGCGCTTTTATGATCTTCTGGACCAATATCGGATTGCCTAGACCGGGGGTTTGTTGCCTTGAAACTAATTTCTTAGTAACAATTTTAAACGCCAAACCCCATGGATCGGTCTCGGTCGTTCCGGTTAGGTCCTTCCAACACTTACGTTGGCTACTCCTTATAGCCCGCTTGAAGATGCGTCTGGCTTTATGCTAATCTTCTTGCAGCGCAAGGCCTACTTTTAGAATGGGTATATTTCCTTCGCGCCGCGTTGCATTCTCTTTTTAAGAGGGCTAGTTCATCGCTCCACCAGTACAGAGCACCTTTCCTTGCTTTTGTTTGGTGCCGGCGTGGCATGGAGTGGTTGCTAGCATCCACTATAATTTGCCTCGCCTCTCGCACTATGCCCATTAAAGAAGTTGTCTCCTTCTGCCAGTTAAGTCTTTTAACCCATTCAGTCATAAATGTCCATTTTTTAAAGTACAAGTTCGAACTTCCCGTTATACGAGTTCCGGTTTAAAAAAAATCAGGACAAAGGTTTTTTTTTGTATTTGAGTGTCCTCTTTCAGAATCTGGAAAAAAATTTCAATTTTGACTTCATGATAAAAAGTTATAATTGTTTAAACAAAAAAAATCCCGTTTTTTTAGTGTTTTTTTTCTTTAAATGCAGATTACTTAATTGAAATCGGCTTGGGAAAAATCTGGAACATCAAAATATCGCGTCCAAAATGTTAGGACTATCAAATAGACATACTGCCAAAAACAATTTTTTTAAAATTTCAAAATGGCGCCTCAATAATGGCCGCCAAAACATGCAAATTTGGAAAAATAATTTAAAAAAATTTTAACTCTACATTTTTTTTACTTTTATGCTTTATTTAAATAAAATAATGCTACTTCAATAAAAAATATTGTTATTTGATGTTATTTAACAATATTATAAACAATTATTATAAACAATTTGAAAACTATGAGCCAAAGTGAATGTAAAAAATTTATTTTCATCAATTCTCTTTTTTGGGGAAGGTAAAAATGGATATTGAAAGTAAACAATTTAATTCAAAATTATTTTGCAATGTTTAAGAATGTTATAAACAATTTTTATAAACAATTTTGCAAAAAATGAAATAGAATGGTAGAAATTTTATTTTTTTAATTTTATTATGCTCCCTGGTTATCAAAATAATGCATATGGATTAAACTTTCATTTAACATTATTTAGCAATATTTAAAAATGTTATAAACAATTTTTATAAACAATTTTCATAGAAAAGGAGTTTAGAGTGAACAGAAATATTTTTTTTAACTATTCACTTGGTTTGTCATTAGAATAGATATTTAAATGACAAATCTTTGTCTGTAATTATTTAAATTTTTTTACAATGGTATAAACAATTTTTATAAACAATTGTTATAAAAAAAGATGTTTAGAGTGGACAAAAATATTCTTTTCTTTACTACTAACTTTCTTTTGTCATTAAAGGTGGAAACGGAAGTATCTATTGTTTATAAAAAATTTGTAAACAATGTATAAAAATGTTGTAAACAATTCTTATAAACAATTTGATAAATATGAAGTACCATCATGGAGAAAAAGCATTTTTTTATTATATAATACCTTCTTGTAATCAAAATATTTGTTATAGATATAATCTTTCATTTAACATTATTAAGCAATTTTTAACAATGTTATAAACAATTTTAAAAATTGTTTATAACTTTTGGATAAACGGTTGAATCATCAGTTTTCATTTTCATGTTAGAATAAGTTAGTAGTAAAGAAAAAATTTGTTTCTTCTCTGAACATCTTTTTTTATAAAAATTGTTTATAACATTGTAAAAAAGTTTTAAATAATTACAGACAAAGATTTGCCTTTTAAATATCTATTCTAATGCCGAACAAACAAATAAAGAAAATCAAAATTTTTTTTTCACCCTAAACTGATTTTTCTATGATAATTGTTTAAAAAAATTGTTTATAACATTGTTAAAAATTGCTAAATAATGTTAAATGAAAGAATATATCTATAACAAAGAATTTGATTACAAGAAGGTATTATATAATAAAAAATTGTTTTTTTCCATGATGGTACTTCATATTTAGCAAATTGTTTATAAGAATTGTTTACAACATTTTTATACATTGTTTACAAATTTTTTATAAACAATAGATACTTTAGTTTCCACTTTTAATGACAAAAGAAAGTTAGTAGTAAAGACAAGAATATTTTTGTCCACTCTAAACATCTTTTTTTATAACAATTGTTTATAAAAATTGTTTATAACATTGTAAAAAAATTTAAATAATTACAGACAAAGATTTGTCATTTAAATATCTATTCTAATGACAAACCAAGTGAATAGTGAAAAAAAATATTTCTTTTCACTCTAAACTTCCTTTTCTATGAAAATTGTTTATAAAAATTGTTTATAACATTTTTAAATATTGCTAAATAATGTTAAATGAAAGTTTAATCCTTATGCAACATTTTGATAACCAGATAGCATAATAAAATTGAAAAAATAAAATTTCTACCATTCTATTACATTTTTTGCAATATTGTTTATAAAAATTGTTTATAACCTTTTTAAATATTGCTAAATAATGTTAAATGAAAGTTTAATCCTTATGCAACATTTTGATAACCAGAGAGCATAATAAAATTAAAAAAATAGAATTTCTACCATTCTATTTCATTTTTTGCAAAATTGTTTATAAAAATTGTTTATAACATTCTTAAACATTGCAAAATAATTTTGAATTAAATTGTTTACTTTCAATATCCATTTTTACCTTCCCAAAAAAAGAGAATTGATGAAAATAAATTTTTTACATTCACTTTGGCTCATAGTTTTCAAATTGTTTATAATAATTGTTAATAATATTGTTAAATAACATCAAATAACAATATTTTTTATTGAAGTAGCATTATTTTATTTAAATGAAGCATAAAAGTAAAAAAAATGTAGAGTTAAAATTTTTTAAAATTATTTTTCCAAATTTGCATATTTTGGCGGCCATTATTGAGGCGCCATTTTGAAATTTGTAAAAAATTGTTTTTGGCAGTGTGTCTATTTGATAGTCCTAACATTTTGGACGCGATATTTTGATGTTCTAGATTTTTCCCAAACCGATTTCAATTAAATAATCTGCATTTAAAGAAAAAAAACACTAAAAAAACGGGTTTTTTTTTGTTTAAACAATTATAACTTTTTATCATTAAGTCGAAATTAAATTTTTTTTCCAGATTCTGAAAGAGGACACTCAAATACATAAAAAAAACCTTTGTCCCGATTTTTTTTAAACCGGAACTCGTAGAACGGGAAGTTCGAACTTGTACATAAAAAAAGGGACATTTGGGACTAAATGGGTTAATAAGGCGAGCCTCAACCAGAGATTTTGCCAACTTCTCCCTGTTCATTCTCCTAAGGTTCCAGGAGGGTTTATTCTTACCCTTTTGTGGGCGAATGTGCCCTCCCGCCTTTTTTCGAAGACTGAAAACTCAATGTACTGGAGGTCGCCCATAGTCACCTAGTGCAGGACCTTCCAGTTTCTTACTCTGCGGTCCAGGCGGGGAGATGCTAATGTCTGGTCAATAGTTGATTCTGACGTTCCCTGCCTAAAAGTGAACTCTTTCGCCCGGTTCATCACTACCAGGTCCTTCGTCAAGGCCATGTCCGTGACCAAGACCCTCCTCCTGTCCTCACGGGTCTCTCCATATTCCGGCGACTTACTATTGAAGTCTCCCGCAATGAGGACATCCCCGTCAAAAGCATTTATGCTTTTTTCAAGAGAGCTGATCTCGGCATCGAACTTCTTAAGGGGATCATTTGGGGAGAAGTAGGAGCTGTATATACGAACACCCGTCACCTCTACCTAAACAAAACCCTTATCGGTCTTCAAGAAATTACTGACAGCGATGTCCGGATTGAGTACTTGTATCCCGGACCTTCCTGATGCGTCCAGAAACCAGACAGAGAATTCTGGCTTTTACACTGCTCACTGAAGATCAGTATATCAGCCTTTCTCTGTCTTGCAGTCTGCATCATGAAGTCCAGTGCGGCTCTTTCTCTTCCGAGGTTAACCTGGATAACCCCATATTTTGTCTTTTAGATCTGAGAGGACACCCCAGTAAACTGGGCAAGCCCTGCTTCCCGGAAGATGGTGTATCTTCTTTGACCACTTGTCAGAGCTAGTCATCCAACGAGCAGAACCCTTACATGACTTGCTTTTGTGGTCCAGACCACCACACTTCTAACAAGCGTTTCTTCTATCTGGGCAACTGCAGCCCCGCGCCAAGTGGCCGTAGCACAAGCATCTAAAGCACCTGTCTACCTCCACCCTGGCTCGGACTCTTCAGTTGACCCAGCCAACCTTAACTCGACCCGCCTTCAGTAGCAATTCCGCATCTACGTCAGGCAGGCGTAGAATCGCCATCTGCGTATTTCCGTACCGACACACTAATTGGCAGGGTACGTCTAACTCAGGCTCGCCCAGACTGCTTTTTACTGCTTTTAACACTCCTGAAACAACTATGGTCTCATCGAGGTCTATAATTTCTACTGACTTCGTCGAGACCACAGTTGTGACTTCAGCCTGGCGAATAAATAATAATAAAATTTGTAAATAATTGAATTCTTGGGAAATTTTTATCATTTATTTAAAATAATTAAATGTTTGCATAGAATTTTATCAAAATTTTTTTTAATAATTGAATTCATTTGAAAATTTTATTATAATTGTAGGTATTGAAAATTATGTTTATAAATATATTTGAAAATTTGCATAGAATTTTGGTGGGAAACAATAAAACAATATCAACATTTGTAAATATATGACTTTTATTCGAAAATTGTTGAAATTTAAAAATAATTAAAACTTTGCCAAGAATTTTGTTAAAAATTTTGAACCTAATTGGATTTTGTACATGATTTTTATTATTTATAATGATAATTGAAATTTTGACGATAATTTTATTCGTATTGCGAAAATAATTGAAATTATGAAATGGATTTTCTTATATTAGTGGTCAAAAATTAAATTATTGTTAAAAAAATTTATAAAAAATTTGGAAATATTTGAATTCATGTGATTTGTTTATTATTTAACGAAAATATTTAACAGTTGGGATAGAATTTTGGCAGAAATTGATTCGTGTGTGGTTAATTGAATTTTTTCAGTAAGTTTTTGAAAATAATCGAAACAATCAATTTTCTCAAAAACACCAGCTTTTTTGTTATAAAATTTTTACTAAAAATTCCTAAAATAATTATTAACGTTTTCTATGAATTTCAAGCGGGATAAACCATTCTGTTAATCAGAAGAATTTTTTTTCAAATAATTGTTTTCACAAATTGTCAAATTTTTAACGTGCATTTTTAGAAACAAATAAATCGTTATAACATTATTGACGTGGACGTTAACAATTTAAAAAGGGAAAATAAATATTTCAAAAAAAATTCTTCTGATTGCCAAAATGGTTTAGCCCTCTTGAAATTCATAGAAAATGTTCATAATTATTTTAAGAACTTGTAGTAAAAATTTAATAAGAAAAAAAGGTGGTGTTTTTGAGAAAATTGATCTTAATTATATTCAGAAAACCATCCCCTATGTTTATAATATTAAATATTTCTTCAAATTTCAAACTGGATTTTAAAGAGCACAAGACGATCTACAAGAGCTAAGAAAGAAAATTAAGTTATGCTCAAATGAAAAAATGTGACAAGCAAAACTTTTTTATTCATTGTTCATTCGATTTTTACCAGTCAAAGTTCAAATGTGCGTAACATCTTTAAATATAGCTTTTTTGAAAAATAAAAAAATACGTATCTCTTTATTTTTCATGTACAATAACATATTTTGGCGACAGCTAAATCTGTAACTTGAATTTAGTAGGCAATAAAAATAATATATAACAGCATAAAATTAAGAAGTTTTTTAAAGAAAAGAAAGTCAACTGGAGCATTTATCTTTTTTCTTGATGCTCGTTACATTTTGCCATAGCTGATCGTAAATTCTCCTTCCGATTATTATTCTTTCTGTTTGATAAAGCTTTCGGTAACATCAATTGAATTTTTTTTCTGTTCCATGCGCTTATCCTTTTCGATTTTCAATCTTTCAATTTGAACCGATATATCATCAGGCTTAAACTCAGGAGTTGATGTTTCTTTTATCACTTTACGGTTACAATCTGAACTATGAATTGTTAAGTTTCTCTTGGATTTAAATTGCAAATTTGATTCTTTTGAGTACAAAGTGTGTTAGGTGTTTCACTCATTTTTGTTTCTTGCGGATAAAGTATGTTAGGCGTTTCACTCATTGTTGATTCAAACCAGCCCGGGGACCTTGGATTATATTCCATTCCTTTAATTTTCTTAAATTTTTCTTTATTCAGGTGATAAATCTGTAAGAAATAATATTTAATTAAAAGCATTTTAATAAATGTATAGTTTTAAGTTACAAATATTAATAAAGTAAATCAAATTGTTGTAAATTTTATGTTCTTATTTTTGCTCAAATCTTCTTTGTAATTTAATTTAACTAAAAAAATATCATAAAAATAATACCTCTTCACTCTTTTTCTTCCAAGTGCTTTGTGTATTTTTGTTGTTGCTATTGATTTCCTAAGTGAATAAAAAAATTATTTTTTTAGTCGAATTATAATTTTTAAAAACAATGTAGACTGTTTATTATGACCCAATTTTTAGTTTGAATAAATGATATGCTCACCTTTTCTACACCTTCTTTTAAAGGCCTCTACAAGTAACTTGATTTGTCCTAGTTCTGTAATAATTTTTAAACTTTTTACTTACAAAGGTTAGGTTGGTTATATATATATATATATATACTAGGGGGGCTGCGCCCCCCTGCGCGCCAACCCCCCCGTTATTAAATTTACAGTTTAAAGTTTTTATCTAAAATACATTGATTTAAATTTTTTAAATTATATAAAATACTTCAACAATTGGTTTTTATGTTTTCCATGTGACCTGTGAGTGGGAAGGGGGTTATGAGGTTATGTTTACCCTGTGACCTATGAGTAGGGAGGAACGGTTTAAGGTTATGTTTGCCAAGGGACCTGTGAGTAGGGAGGAACGGTTTAAGGTTTTGTTTGCCAAGGGACCTGTGAGTAGGAAGGGGGTTTTGAGATTATGTTTGCCAAGTGACCTGTGAGTGGGAAGGGGATTTTGAGGTTATGTTTGCCCTGTGACCTTTGAATGAGAAGGGGGTTTTCCCTGTGACCTATGAGTAATGAGGAGGTTTTGAGGTTATGTTTGTCATGTGACCTGTGAGTAGGAAGGGGGTTTTGAGTTTATGTTTGTCATTTGACCTGTGAGTGGGAAGGGGGTTTTGAGGTTGTGTTTGCCCTGTCAATAAAGGGGGGGTTTTGAAGTTATGTTTGCCCTGTAACCTTTGAATAGGAAGGGGGTTATGAGGATCTGTTTTCCCTGTGACCTATGAGTAGTGAGGAGGTTTTGAGGTTATGTTTGTCATGTGATCTGTAAGTAGGAAGGGGGTTCTGAGGTTATGTTTGTCATTTGACCTGTGAGTGGGAAGGGGATTTTAAGATTATGTTTGCCAAGTGACCTGTGAGTGGGAAGGGGATTTTGAGATTATGTTTGCCAAGTGACCTGTGAGTGGGAATGGGATTTTGAGGTTATGTTTGCCCTGTGACCCTTGAATGGGAAGGGGGTTATGCGGATCTGTTTTCCCTGTGACCGATGAGTAGTGAGGAGATTTGAGGTTATGTTTGTCATTTGACCTGTGAGTGGGAAGGGGGTTTTGAGATTATGTTTGCCAAGTGACCTGTGAGTGGGAAGGGGATTTTGAGATTATGTTTGCCAAGTGACCTGTGAGTGGGAAGGGGATTTTGAGGTTATGTTTGCCCTGTGACCTTTGAATGGGAAGGTGGTTATGAAGATCTGTTTTCCCTGTGACCTATGAGTAGTGAGGAGGTTTTGAGGTTATGATTGTCATTTGACCTGTTAGTGGAAGGGGGTTTTGAGATTATGTTTGCCAAGTGACCTGTGAGTGTGAAGGGGGTTTTGAGGTTGTGTTTGCCCTGTGAATAAAGGGGGGGTTTGAGATTATGTTTGCCAAGTGACCTGTGAGTGGGAAGGGGGTTTTGAGATTATGTTTGCCAAGTGACCTTTGAATGGGAAGGGGGTTATGAAGATCTGTTTTCCCTGTGACCTATGAGTAGTGAGGAGGTTTTGAGGTTATGTTTGTCATGTGACCTGTGAGTAGGAAGGGGGTTTTGAGTTTATGTTTGTCATTTGACCTGTGAGTGGGAAGGGGGTTTTGAGGTTGTGTTTGCCCTGTCAATAAAGGGGGGGTTTTGAAGTTATGTTTGCCCTGTAACCTTTGAATAGGAAGGGGGTTATGAGGATCTGTTTTCCCTGTGACCTATGAGTAGTGAGGAGGTTTTAAGGTTTTGAGGTTTGTCATGTGATCTGTAAGTAGGAAGGGGGTTCTGAGGTTATGTTTGTCATTTGACCTGTGAGTGGGAAGGGGATTTTGAGATTATGTTTGCCAAGTGACCTGTGAGTGGGAAGGGGATTTTGAGGTTATGTTTGCCCTGTGACCTTTGAATGGGA
Source organism: Leptopilina drosophilae (assembly GCA_032873175.1). Taxonomy (NCBI): domain Eukaryota; kingdom Metazoa; phylum Arthropoda; class Insecta; order Hymenoptera; family Figitidae; genus Leptopilina; species Leptopilina drosophilae. The sequence goes on from CM065479.1 coordinate 36,404,129, forward strand.
AGGGGGTTATGCATCCGCATAACCCTGTTTTAACCCTGTTTAACTTCTAACCCTGTTAACCCTGACCTGTTTTCCCTGTGACCGACGAGTAGTGAGGAGATTTGAGGTTATGTTTGTCATTTGACCTGTGAGTGGGAAGGGGGTTTTGAGATTATGTTTGCCAAGTGACCTGTGAGTGGGAAGGGGATTTTGAGATTATGTTTGCCAAGTGACCTGTGAGTGGGAAGGGTATTTTGAGGTTATGTTTGCCCTGTGACCTTTGAATGGGAAAGGGGTTATGAAGATCTGTTTTCCCTGTGACCTATGAGTAGTGAGGAGGTTTTGAGGTTATGATTGTCATTTGACCTGTTAGTGGAAGGGGGTTTTGAGTTTATGTTTGCCAAGGAACCTGTGAGTAGGAAGGGGGTTTTGAGGTTATGTTTGCCAAGTGACCTGTGAGTGGGAAGGGGGTTTTGAGATTATGTTTGCCCTGTTACCTTTAAATGGGAAGGGGGTTATGAGGATCTGTTTTCCCTGTGACCGATGAGTAGTGAGGAGGTTTTGAGGTTATGTTTGTCATTTGACCTGTGAGTGGGAAGGGGGTTTTGAGATTATGTTTGCCAAGTGACTTGTGAGTGGGAAGGGGATTTTGAGATTATGTTTGCCCTGTGACCTTTGAATGGGAAGGGGGTTATGAAGATCTGTTTTCCCTGTGACAGAAATGAAATTTGTCTAACCTGGCAAATATCACGTATATGTTATGACCTAACGTAGTTTTTTATGCGTATACAAAAGTGATTAGACAACTGCGCTTTTTCTATATATATAAATTAATTTTTCGAGATGCTAAATATATCAAAAATGTATTTTTCAACATTGTTAAATGTTGAACAAATCCAAGTGAATTAATTAAAATAATAAGTTCAAAGCGCATTCACACAGTAAATATGTTATATTTTATGATTCAATACCAAGTATCACTAAAATGTTTCAATCAAAATTTTCTTTATGATGTTTTAAATTGATCGTCAAGTTTGGTTGTGGGCATCAAAATTGATTCCGTTGAGGACACCACTCTTATTTTTGATAAATTGTGAAATAACCGTTGTCGATATAATCATAATAAATTCCTTATAACATTTAATAGTGTTTTATGAATTTTAAGAGTTTCGTGGTCCAGCACGGAAATTAATATAATGAGACTTTGACGTCCGTACGTCGTTCGCAGTTATAGTAATTGTAGTAACTGGGCAGTTCAGTTTCAGTGTAAGAAATCTTATATGCCCTTACATGGGGAGCATGTAATGTCAAAATTAGAAGAAATCATCCTTATGTTGTTAATGAATGGTTACTTAATTAATTTGTTTGCATTTTTAATAGATTTTTCAACACTGAAAAAAATAATAGGCAGAATGTGCTTTTTACTAAGGCAATTTTTGCCTAAGTACAAAAGCAATTAACGTAAAGCAATTGTTTCTTTAAAAAAAGGCAATTTTTGCCTTACTTAATAAGGTTAAATTCGCAAGGCAAATTTTTATTTAAATATTTAGAAAATACGATATTAAATAATTTTGTTATATTCATTATATTCAACCATAAAGGGGAGTTTCTATTACTCTATTAATTTCTAGTCCACAGAATTTCCCACTTAAATTTAAATTTAAAAAAAAGGTAACTTCGTATCTTGACTAAACAAGAAAAAGAAATATAATAATAATATAACAAAAATAATCTCAAGAATTCAGTGACTAGACTACTACGTCACAACAATCCGCCGTTTTGAATTTTGAAAAACTATGATTATATTCGTTATCAGTGATTCCGAAAATCCCCGAGTAACGATATGAAAGCAAATTCGAGCATTTTTTAAAAATTTTGTACGCCATATTGGATCCGCCATTTTGAAATTTATAAAACGGACTTTTGATTCGTAATCAGCGATCTCGAAAACCCCCCAGTACCAATTTAGAAACAAATCCAAGTGCTGGAATTCCCGGGGGCACGAAAGGGTTAAACTGAAATTCCCTCACATCCTTATTTTTTGAAAAAACTTTAAAAGGATCTTTCTCATAACAGAAGACAACTCTTATGTCATAATTCCAATAACGACTGTTAAAAAAATGTTTTAGTTCATTAACAAAAGGTAAAGCAATTATTTTATTAGCATCAAAGGGTGTAGTTAAAGTTATTTCGTTTAGTGAAAAAATTTTTTAAAATCTAAGATTAATTTGTTTATTTGAAAAGGAAGACAAAAGTTCATTTTCTTTTAATGTGTTAAATATACAATTTAAATTCTCTACATAAAATTTACTATCAAAAAGTTTAACAGCCTTATCTACAAGGATAATGTAGTTAAACGAATAATTTTATTCATAAACTAAATAAAGGATTGATAAATAAAATCAATTAAAATAATCTCAAGTTTTAATTAAATAATAGCTACAGATAAATCAATAAATCAAAATAAACTTAATAATAAATAGATAATAGTTATAAATAAAACTAAGGTAATAATAACATTTATTAATAAATGATTAAAAAATAGTAATATAAGATCATACTATATAGAAATATGGTATATGAGGCATTCCATGTCAAGTGACCCAGGTGTCTTACGGTGTAATGCAAATTTCAATAATTTTTTACTCTTAAACTATTAAACATGAAAATTTGGCAAGGTACATTTTGGAAAGGTTTTTTCATGCTCTTTCGATTGAAAATAGGCATTTAAAAAAATAAAAATTTTTGGCCCAAAAAAAACCAAAATTAAAAATAAATTTTATTTTTTTGGAAAAAGGGCAGCTTTTTTTTTTTTTTTTTTTAAACGAAAGCTGAGGTTTTTTCCTAAAAGGACATATAAATGAAAAAGTGGGACAAGAATGTTTAAACATTGAAAAACAGAGGTTTCTACTCATCGGAGCGCTCTAAACCCGGTTTTTACGAGAAAATTCATTTTTTCAATGTTTAAACATTCTTGTCCCACTTTTTCATTTATATGTCCTTTTAGGAAAAAACCTCAGCTTTCGTTTAAAAAAAAAAAAAAAAAGCTGCCCTTTTTCCAAAAAAATAAAATTTATTTTTAATTTTGGTCTTTTTTGGGCCAAAATTTTTTTTTTTTAAATGCCTATTTTCAATCGAAAGAGCATGAAAAAACCTTTCCAAAATGTACCTTGCCAAATTTTCATGTTTAATAGTTTAAGAGTAAAAAATTATTGAAATAAGCATTGTACTGAAAATCCCAAAAATTTAACCCCCTCCCCCTCGGAAAATATTGGACTAGGTAAAAAAATATTTTCACGAAAAATTTCTATCTATTAGTACTACAAAAGCCCCAAGTTTTGCTACGATTGGAGAAAAATTTTTCTCCACCTGGATCACTTGACATGGAATGCCTCATATATATTATGACGGTTGTTTTAATAATAAATTCAATCTTATGCAAGTTAAATAAATTATATTCCCTTATTAGTCATAAATTAATTGGACAACCAAACGTGTTAGTCAGACGCCAGTCAATTTTTCGTTATAAAATTGACAAAATTTAACTTCTCAAAATTTAGATAACAACAATAATATCCCTAACCATAATCTCAAAGGAGATTCCGTCAGGAAATATAAAATTAAAAAGGGAAAACAATTAATTCCTTGAGACACGACTATTAATAATATTACAACACTTACTTTTCTTTATTCAAGAAGGAAAATCCTCCACTCCAAGTTCTGGGAGACGAGTCTTATTAAATAAATAGTTACTAGTTCAACAATTTCACTAATATTTATTTAAAGTTCATCTATCCAGTTTACAACTCCTTACTCCTCGCTTCCCCGATACAATCCACAAGTTCTACTCGTACACTCTCTCCGACAGTCAATATAATACTATATTCTTTTTGTACAATAATTCGTCTGCTAATTGACGCATTATATTCAACCATAAAGGGGAGTTTCTATTACTCTATTAATTTCTAGTCCACAGAATTTCCCACTTAAATTTAAATTTAAAAAAAAGGTAACTTCGTATCTTGACTAAACAAGAAAAAGAAATATAATAATAATATAACAAAAATAATCTCAAGAATTCAGTGACTAGACTACTACGTCACAACAATCCCCCTTAGGCTAGAAATACTCTTTTAGTATTTCTGGACTAAACCAAATAATAAAAGAAAATTTGTAAGAAAACTTATAATACTTTGAGTTCGAATATAAAAAAAAATATCGAAAAAGAGTATCTCATATTACAATCTATTTCTCTCGTAGATTCATCAAGTCTTATAGTTACTATTATAACTAATATTTTAGTTTAAGAACAAAAAAAATTTTAGATTACTTGAAGAGTTGAAACAATACAAAAAAAATAATAACTTTTAGAAAAATAAACAAAAATTTTATCAAATTAGAATTATATAAAATACTGAAAATGAATTATTTTCCCTGCTCTTGTTTCCTCTCTTCAATCAGCTGTTTCACGGCCATGTCGATCGTTTCTGCAGACATTCCTTTCATCGTGGTTCTCAACTCCTTGATAGCGGCGATCAGGTCCTGCCGTGGAGTAGCATTATTTATTACTTCACCGTAGGAAGGTGGGGGGTTGAACTTTCCATTTCCACTTGAATTTGTTTCAGACTTTTCCACAATAGGTCTTCTTTTCTAATTTCCTCCACCTTGGTCAATTTTTTAGCTTCCAATGTTGCTGATTTTGGAGCTAACGTCTGATTTGTTGATTCCTGGATCTATGGTAGGGTCAGTAGGTATAGAAACTAGGTCGTCAAAAAGCACCCCAGTCTTCTTCCGAGGCAATGCTTCCCTGGGAATTGAATCTGCCTGTTTATGGTTAAGTGAAATATCACTTCTATTCGTCGGTCCTGCTTCTTTAGGTAATACTGGTTTTACCTTTTCCGGTTTATCTTCCTCTCTGGAATTCACCAGGTCCTCTTCTTCTAATAATTTCTTCCGGATTTCAATTTCTCTCTCCTGTTCTTCCCTCAGTTTTTGTAGCTTGGTAGAATTTGTCGGATCCTATAATTTGCAGAATCTTTCCAATTCTAATACGGCAAGACGATTCTCGTATTGTTCCCAACTTTCACCTGCCCTTCGTCTAGTATCGTCTTTAAGGACATTCTTCTTTGATGCTCCTTTATGTTGAACTTGATCATTTGCATTTTCCTTCAATGTTCTAGGAAACATATTAGAATTATTTCCCAATGACGTGTCTAGGAATGGAAAATCCAGAAAAGATGGTGGCAAAGATATGTCTCTTGGCAATTCGAATTCTACTGTGGGACGGTGTTTCGAATTGTTTCCGGCTCGAGTGATTCCTTGTTTAGGCATTTTTCGTGATTCCTTCTATATTGGTTGTTATACAAATTTCTTCCCCCTTGTCAATTAACTGTTCCTCTTCAAACGGTACCCTAGTCAAATCTGAAATAGAACAAAATTAATTAGTAATTATTTAATCATTTTGTGGTGGTATATAACGTTTAAGATCAGTGATATTGATTTTGGGATTTCTACGACTATTATCAGTACGTAATACAAAGACTGAAGGAGATAATTGTCTAATAATTTCAAATGGACCTTCAAATTTCGGAGCTAATTTTGTTGCAAAATTTTGTGTTCCACTTGATAATTTATGAGACTTTCTAAGTACTAAATCACCAACCTTAAAGTCAACTTCACGTCGATTTTTGTTGTAATATTCAGTCTGTCTATTTTTCTCCTTGTCAATAAATTTTGTTAATAAGTCACGTAATGCGTCGAGTCTTTTAACCCTGTCAATCCATACTTAAGGTGAAATTCTTTGTACTTTGTCCTTATTCTCAATCTCTCGTCTTAAACTTTTTACTGGTCGTGGATGTCGACCAAAATTTAAAAATGCTGGAGAGGTTTTAGTAGTGGCTTGGGTTGCAGTATTGATTGCATGTCGAAACTCATGGACATGTAAATCCCAGTCACGATGATCATTCCCTATAAATGTTGATATCATGGTCTTCAAAGTCCGATTACTTCTTTCTACCGGATTAGCTTGAGGGTGGTAGGGTGGTGTAGTAATATGCTTTACCCCATATTCCTCCAGTGTTTCTTTGAGAGTCTTGTTGTCAAATTCTTTCCCATTGTCAGTCAAGAGAAAATCTGGTGTTTCCCATCTAAATAGTATTAATTCTTCCAAAGCCCTCGTTACAGATTTTCCATCTGCTGAGCTTAGTGGTTTTAATTCAATCCACCTTGAAAATAGGTCCTGAAATACCACCAGATATTTATATTTACTTTTACTTGGCGGGAATTCCATTGTATCTGCTGCAACTACTGCCCATGGTCTTTCAACTATTCTCTGTCCCATCAATCCTACAGGTCCTGCTTGAGATACTTTATGTAATTGGCATTGAACACAATGAGTCACAAATTTGTGCACATCATTCCAGATTCCTGGCCAATAATATTCTCTCGCAACCCTGTCATAAGTTTTCTCCACTCCTAAATGTCCCATAGATGGAATAGAATGAGCATCGTTTAACACTCTTAGTCTATGTTCGTCTAGTACTACCAGTTTCCATCCATCTTCATCACCAACAATAGGGAGGAGCAAAGGGTCACAACGATGACGGTATAACAGGTCATTTTCAATTCTCCAACCAGGAAATCGATTTGGGAATTGTCTGACAAGTCCCCGTCGTCTGAGATACCATTGATCCTCAATCGTCTCGAAAGCATCAATCAATTCATCATCCTCAACCATTCTAGATAATGCATCTGGAACTTGGTTTAATGCACCTTTCCTGTGAATAATCTCAAAGTCCCAGTTCTGCATTTCCAAAGCCCACCTTGCGTGTCGTCCAGTCAGGTCTTTTAAGTTCTTCAGCCACTTTAAGGCTGAATGGTCAGTTATGACCTTAAACTTATATCATTCGATGTAAGGTCGGAACTTTTTAATTGACCAAAGATGTGCTAAATATTATTTCTCAGTCACAGAGTAATTCCTTTCAGCACCAGTCAATACTCGGCTGATATACATCACTGGATGTTCTCTATCATCGAACTCTTAAGTCAGAACGGCACCAAGGGCATAGCTGCTCGCATCAAATTTTATTGTGAATGACATACTAAAGTCAGGGCGGGCGAGGACTGGTGCTGTCGTCAATTTTAATTTTAAAATGTCGAAAGTTTCCTGTTGTTCGTCACCAGATTCCCATAGTCGTCCTTTTTGAAGCATCTTGAAAAGTGGTAATCTGATTTCGCTATCGTTTTTCATAAATCTTGAGTACCATCCAATCATTCCTAAGAATCTCCTTAGTTGTTTAATATTCGTCGGTGGTGGATAATTCTTCACGGCTTCAGTCTTTTCTGGATCTGGTCGTCACCCTTCCTCGTCTAATAAATATCCTAAATATCGGACTTGTGAACACCCAAATTCACACTTGTCAGGATTTACAGCCAGATTTGCTTCTCTGAGTCGCTTTAATACAATTTCTAACCATTTTATGTGTTCATTAAAGTTGTCTGTTACGATGATGATATCATCAAGATATCCAAACACGTAAGGTTCAATTTTCGGTCCAAAAAGAGAGTCAATTAGTCTCTGGAATGTACTCGAAGCATTTACCAGTCCAAATGGCATTCTGCGATATTGCCAAAGTCCTGATCTAGGAATAGCAAAAGCAGTATACTTTTTACTTTCTTGGAATAATGGAATTTGATGGTAAGCCAAAGTCAAGTCAATTTTTGAGATGTATCTGGCTTTTCTCAATTTGTCCAATATCGAGTCAATGGTCGGTAGTGGGTACATATCCTTAATTGTGACCTTGTTCACGTCTCTAAAATCCAAACATTATCCAAAGTCACCGTTTCCTCTAGGCGTCAAAACTGGAGCAGTTCTCCAATTACTGCATGAAGGTTCGATTATTTTTTTCTTATACAGTTGAGCTGCATTTTTCTGAGACCAAGTAATCATAATTGGTGACATACGTGTTTGTCCATGCTGGACAGGGGTCTCGTCAGTCACCCTGATGTGATGTTCAGTCAAGTTGGTCATTGGTAATTCTTCCGAGGGTGGTAGTACCAATTTCTTTACCAATTCTTGAATTTTATCCCTTTGTTTGTCCGTCAACGCCGAGATACCAGCACATTCAGCATAGATTTCCTCTTCTCCTTTAATAACGTCCTTGACACAAAATATATGCCAATCACCATCAAACACTCTCCAGAGACCAGGTCCAAGTTGAACGTCCATATTCCAGGCTTTGCAGAAGTCAATACCCAGAATGATGTCTTGTGTTACTGAACTCAGAACTTTAATGTCAAACGGTTTTGAATATCCGTCTACCGTTATGTTCAATTTTAACAGTCCTGCTGTCTCTGTTTTACCACCAATAGCACTTCTTATTGAGGTATTGCATGGTTGTAGTCGGTCCTTATAGGGCTCTGCCACTCTGGTGCTGATAACCGATATCATTGCTCCAGGGTCAAATAGTGCCTCAGAAGGCTTATTGACAATGTGCATTCGAAAGAAATATCGATTTTCCATTCGGCTACCATCTACGTCCTTGTCAATGTTAAGGTATGGGTCAATTGTGCCCTTCACAATCACTCCCCTCCCTTGGACCAATGTTACTGATCCAGAATCAGTATCATTCATCCCCTCAATTAAACTCCGCTTATAGAGTGGACATCTACTTCCACTCTTAACCTCAAGATCTGGAAATGAAGAATTTAATGAGTCTTTCTCGTTCTTAACGCCTTCTTCATCCCATGTCAAAAGTTTGAATGAGTTTTTCTCATTTATTTCCTCAGTTCCAATTTTGTCATCTTTCCATATGAGTGGTACGTCCCCACTCTTGTCGTCTACTACTTTTTCGCTCATGTCCCAACTGCAAGATGCACCTTCATTAATAGGGAACGAATTTAAACCTTTAATTTTGTCTAAGTCAAGAAATTTACCCCAGGAGTTTTGCAAACTAGACAAATTTCTGTCTGCTTTACTCTGTTAGGGCAATGTGTTGCAATATGCCCTGGCTGTCGGCACACATAACATATTTTTAAAAGACATTCTAACACCCTATGTCCCACTGATTGGCAAGAGAAACATGCACCATAGAAAGGGGTTGATGCGTTTGTGTTATTTGCCGCACCAGCTTGACCTGCAACAGGATTAACAGTATTGTTCTGTTGCTGCTTATTTTTCCATTTTCCTGACATCATAGCTGCGTACAACATGGCTGGATTTGGAGTTGGTGTCACATTGGCGGGGACTGTCTGGTTAAGTGCGTCAACTTTTTCCTCAGTCTTCTCAACCTTCTTTTCCTCCTTAGTCTTTTTTTGTCCTTCTTCTTCTTTTCGCCCTTCTTTTTACTTTTCTTTTCACCTTCACTTATCTCAGCAATTCCCTCGTCTTCTATGGCTGCTACTTTTTTTCGTGTTTACTAGTTCCTTGAGGTTTGTCTTCTTTCTTAGTACCATGAAATGCAGCGGCCGGAAAACGCATTTTATCTTTCGATGGTGGGGGAACATATCTGTCGTCCAAGTCTCTAACCTTTTCAAATTGTCGTAAAATTTTTCTAGTTTAGTCAATGACCCTAAACTTGATGGGTCAACATGTCTGCGGTAAGTGGAAGTAAAGCCTTTATAAGCAATTTTAACTTGTTGCTTAATTGGTAACGGTCTTTTTAAATGTCCCATTATTAGTCTTAATTCGCGACGAAAAACTCTTTTGAACGTCTTCCATGTGTCAATTTCTCGTCTGATTGTCCTATACCAACGGCTCGCTTTACCTTTTAAAATACTCGGGATTGAATGTACTAAGTCGTCATCGTCAATTATCATGCAAACTTTGCAATCGTTTAGTCTGTCAAGAAAATCTTCAGGGTCAGCATTATCTTCTCCCGAAAATTTAATGTCCCAATTAATTAAAGTTTTAATGGTTTTCGACCTATTAATTGCTATACTTTTGTATGATTTTAATGATAATTCACTTGAGACGTCTGAGTCAGAGTCGCTAGACGAGTCAGTAAACAATTATTTGTTCGTCTTACATTCTTTTTCTCGTATTTATTTTTGTTTGTAGTTTGGTGTCGGTCTTTAGTATGAGAAATTTTTCTTTCTTTAATCGAAAGTCTATCGGATTTGTCTGAGTCGTTTTCACTGTCACTATTCTCGGTTGATATTCCCCCCTTGGACAGAAGTTTTTTATTAGTCTGTACTGGTTGGAAAATATTTTTGTCACGTTTACTTTCTCTTTTATCTTTATTTTGAACGGGTTGAGAAAAATTTGTCTTGTCATTTTGTTTAAAATCTTGATTTTAATCATAATGTTGGACTTTTTCTCTTTTTAAATGAGGATTTATATCATTTTGTGGCCATTTAAAATTATCTCCATGTCCGATGTAGTCATTATTTTCATCAATAGGGAAAAAGTATTAGTCATTTATTTATTTAATTTAATAAAGTGTCTAATTTCGGGACTAATACTAAAATATTAAAACCGATTGCCGCAAACTAATGACACTTGGTGCCATTGTAGCCGAAATAACTGGCTGAGGTGTAGTCATGACTGTTGTAGTAATAGATAAAGGAAATGTGTGGGAAGTCGTCGTCAAAATCGAGGTAGTAGGGATACTAACTGTTGTCATGATTGGTGTATGACTTAAATTTAGGGAATTTTGTCTATTTTCTAATAATTTAATTTTCCCCATCTCTACTAATACTTCCTGATTTTTGTCAATTTCGCCTAAGTTACCTAAATTTCTAATTTTAGGGCTATCAAGTTCCTCATCACTATCGCTTGTCACTCCTGTACCCCTTGTCTGGCAAACATTTGGAATTTCTTCTTTTTTAGGCTCTTCTTTCTCTAAGAACTTCTAAAGTTCCAGCAAATGATAATTGTTTTGCAAGTAACATTGTTACTATTTGTCCTACTGGCGTTGTAACAATAGATCCCCAGATGTCTTTGATCTCGGGACTATCACAAAGTCTTGCCATCCTCTCTTTATAATCAATCATTTTCTCGATCACGTAAGCCATTTTGCTACTTGATTTTCAAAATTTAAACACACAAAAAAAATTTATTGTCACGTTTGTCAAAAATAAATAAAGGTTATTTAAATTTATTATAGAAAAATTTGTCAAATTTTTCAATAGTCGTAACAAAAAAAATTATTTAATTTTCAGGGCACTATACACTTTATATACAGTCCTGAAATTGTTTAGTAATTTATCTGATTAATTTTATTTTTCATTAAACTTAAAAAGACAAAAATTTTGAAAATTTGTTAATTAATAACAAAAAGGGGGCACGTCTACCATTTATTACGGCCCTGGACCTTTTAAAAATTTTCACTGTCTTGTAGCAGAAATTTTCATCTCCTTCCCAAGTCAAGAATCTATCGTCAATTTCTACATGAGTAATATTTTTCGGGCCTAAGTAACTAATTTCTGTCATGCGCAATGATTTTCCCGGTCAAAATTTTCCACTGTCCGCCAATTTTCATGTATGTCAAAAAAAATTCAAAAGAGGATATAAGGAATTATCACTCTACTCATGCGCAACAGGTCACGTGATTATTTCAATTTATATTCAACACGAAGCACATGTTTACTAATTAATAAAAAAATGGCAAATATATTTTATCACTCACGAAAAATAAAGAAAAATTCACTGAATTTAATAAAATTAGAATTATTGAAATCGTCCAATGGATACACGAGATATTACATTTTCAAACAAAAGTTTCTAAGATGAGGTTATGGCGTCCCTCGCCATGCCGTCAACAAAAATTTTCCCTTGTAAAAATATTTTGTTTTACACCATTATCTCCTCCTCTCCCAAAGTCAAATACTCTAGTTTATCACAATAAATAATTTTCATGTCGGGTATTATTAATTATTACAAGAAATAAATAATATGTCAATAAAGAAAAAATATTCACATCAAGAATTCAACAAGTCAAAATCACAAATATCATATTTTGTCGTGTCTCAAAAATTTCCCAACAAATGTGCCCCATGTTGGGCGCCAATTTTATGACGGTTGTTTTAATAATAAATTCAATCTTATGTAAGTTAAATAAATTATATTCCCTTATTAGTCATAAATCAATTGGACAACCAAACGTGTTAGCCAGACGCCAGTTAATTTTTCGTTATAAAATTGACAAAATTCAACTTCTCAAAATTTAGATAACAACAATAATATCCCTAACCATAATCTCAAAGGAGATTCCGTCAGGAAATATAAAATTAAAAAGGGAAAACAATTAATTCCTTGAGACACGACTATTAATAATATTACAACACTTACTTTTCTTTATTCAAGAAGGAAAATCCTCCACTCCAAGTTCTGGGAGACGAGTCTTATTAAATAAATAGTCACTAGTTCAACAATTTCACTAATATTTATTTAAAGTTCATCTATCCAGTTTACAACTCCTTACTCCTCGCTTCCCCGGTACAATCCACAAGTTTTACTCGTACACTCTCTGCGACAGTCAATATAATCCTATATAAGAAATCTGCTATTTTATGACATGATAACGCTTGCTATTGGTCAAGATACGATGATAACGCTTGCCGTTGGTTAGAATACGATGATAACGGTCGCTATTGACTAAAAGTATTGGCGACAACGCTTGCTATTGGCGCATTGTGTTGAGAGTCAAACAAGTATATTTATATATATTTTTTTAAATTGAAATTACAAATTAAAGTTTTTAAATGTTAATTAAAGTAAGAAAAATGAATGTTAATTTAAAATTAGTTAGTTAAAAAGTTAAATAAAAAAAGTTTTTGTTTATTGATAAATTTTTGTTTATTGTAATTACGCGAAAATACATCTTTGTGCGCGCGCAGTGATGCTACGCAATTTTCGTTTCCTTCTGGTAGCGTTCGCCTTGCTTTCGGGTGGGATTTCTCTTCTTCAAAATTTCTTGTGAATAAAAAGTTATTGTGAATTAAAAAAGTTTAAAAAAACGAATTACTCGCAAAGTGCATTTTTACAGTTTTTAGATGTGAGTTTTCTTGTAATTTTTTATTTTTATTATGGTAATATATATGAAAGATTGGTATCTTTTATTGCAAATTTATTTTATATATTCTTCATTATTTTGTTATAAATAAAGTTTATATATATATATATATATATATATATATATATATATATATATATATATATATATAGTTGTTGTTAATTACGCTGTGGTGATCCTTTCCTTTCTCTTAAAAATAACTTGAATAGTATATAAGATATTAAATTGTTATATTTACTTAACCTTAAAAATATTAATTTCAATTTTTCGAAATGGTGTTTTAAAGTTATTTACACTGTTTCTTATTCGGTTCGCGAAATATCATTATATAAATATCAGTTCATTTTTTTGGACAAATACATTGAATTACTCATTTTTGTATGGTTTTTGATAATAAAAAGGCTCGCGACGAACATGAAAAGGCTTATCAGGAGACTTATACCTTACCTTATTGACTAGGATAGCAAATTAAAATTTGGTAAGCTTTTATAAAAACCAATTAACACATAAATCTGAAAAAATAGTACTTAAACTTTAACTGCGTTTTTCTCAAAACGCTGTTTTTTAAATCGGTTGCAGGGATTCTGAGTAATCGGATGGATGTTTCTTTTTATATTTTTTTGCATATTGTTAAAAAATATATTCTTTAGTGGGTATACCTAAAAAATTTGAAAAAGAAAATTAAAAAAAAATTTTTTTGAATAAAAAATGTCGAGAAAAAAAGGTAATTTTTCAACTTTTTTGTTAACAGTAGTGTCATTGTTTTAAATTTTGATTTTTTAAGGTAATTTTAGGTATAACCACTAGATTAGTATCTCAACTGTAAAAGTTCTTTTTGGTTTTTGTATTTTAGACGCCCTCTACAGCCTAACATAATATAAAAAATATAAATTTTTTTATTGTTTTTAATACTTCAAATTATACTTTTTATTATGCAGAAAGGCTTTTTAACTTTTATAATAAAATGTTGAATTTTGACATATTTTGCACACTTCTCATGAGGGATCCCCCTTAATGATTAACTTTGAAACACATTTTTATTTAAAAAATTTGTATTTCGATTCAAATAGAAGAAAAAGGTGTGATAAATATTTGTTTCTTAATCATAAATATTCTGAAAATTTGTACAGTTATATGGAAAAAACTTTGCTAAATAATTTGAATAAATTAATATTTATGAATATAAAAAGGAGAACATGTGGTTAGTATACATATGATTTTCAATTATATTACTTTTTTCTACAAGTGGATAAATATTCCTTTATCAACCACAAGTTTTGATAGAATGCAAAGGTTTTTTTATTTAAAGAAATTTACCAACCTAACTGTTTTTTTGTTTACAAATTTATAACCTAAAAAAGAATTAGATTGAACGTGACATTTAATTAACAAATTATAATTTTTAAAAAATAAAAGTCCTAATTAATTGATTAAATTATTCATATATTCTAACAAGTGTTAATAAGTATAATTTAATTGGTAACCTTCCTGTTGACAGTCAGAAAAACAACAGAATTTTTATCAGTGACATATTTAAGAATATGTTTTACCTTTTATAATATTACCACACTTTTTCTGTTTTTTTTATCCTCAAACGTTGGGGTCAAATTTTAAATTTTTTATGAGATTATCTCAAAACCCTGACGTGATGGGGTTTCGGGTCAAATTTTGATTTTTTTGTTATCTCAAAATTCTGACGTGATAGGGTTAAATAGATTTTAGATTTGGTTTTAGCGACCCCAAAAACATAATCAATCAATCAATTTTTTTGTGTGCCAGTGTTATGAATCAAGGCTTGAACATAGTTCGAAACTAGATTATGGATCAAGGCTTGATCATGGTTCGAAACTAGATTATGGATCAAAGCCTGATCATGGTTCGAAACTCGATTATGGATCAAGGCTTGATCATGGCTCGACACTCTATTATGGATCAAGGCTTGATCATGGATTAAGGATTAATTATGGTTTAAGGCTTGATCTCGGCTCAAAATTCGATTATGGATCAAGGTTTCATCATGGTTCGAAACTTGATTATGGATCAAGGTTTGATTTTTGCTCGAAACTCGATTATGGTATTGATCATGTCTCGAAACGCGATTATGACTCAACTCGTGATTATGGCTCAAGGGTTGACTATACCCGTGTAGAAATTGCCATGATATGGCCTACACAATGATCAAAAGATCTGACCCCTATTTGGGCCATGGTTAAATTTCTACACGGGTGTGACTCGAAACTCGATTCCTACGTAAAAAAATGTTGGCTACCTCAAGACTCACTTAAGGCTCTTAACTTAGTTGAAGCAAAAAATAATCCTAAAGCTTAAGGTCGCTCAAGGCTTGAGATTTGGTTGAAACTAAAATTAATCCTAAATCTTAAGGCTCGCCAAGACTCGAAACATGGTTGAAGTTAAAAACTCATCTAAAGCTTATAGTACAGTGAATCTGATATTTTTTATTGAAAAAAATACCTTACTCAAAAAATTTTTAGATTTGATTCTGTAAGAAAACCGTAAGTCGTACTTAAAAATTTCTTAAACAAAAGTTGTAGATGATTAATTTCTCCACATTTTTTCTTATTGGGCTACTACTGTACAAATTAATGTGCAAAAGCTAGAGGGCGCCAAAATTGCACAAAACCAGTGTTGAATGGTTTTTTTTTATTTTTGATATCGATTATTATTTTATGTAGTTTTGTCCACTGAACACGATCCCGGGTTTCAAAATTGTTCTTCACATCAGGATTTTGAGAAAAGTGAGGATAAGAAGCCCAAAAAACGTGTTTTCGAGGGTTTTCAACATTTCTTTTCTCTTTAATATGACCTGACATTTTGTGGAGTCTTTACCCCCACTTTTCTAAAAATTCTGAAGTAATGGGCAATTTTAAGACCCAGTATCGTGTTCAATAACCAAAACTACATTAGAAATAATTCCGATATCAAAAATAAGGAGAAAATTTTTTTGGCATCTGTTTGCTCAAATGAGCGCACGTCGTGCTGATTAATTAACACGCGTGCGAGCATGTGTCCGTCACTATGCGCGCACTTTGCTATCTGAGCTATTAAGAAATTCATTTTTGACAGCTAATTTAGTTTGTTGTTGCAATTTATAAGTAATTAAATTCGTCTGCCATATTAGATCCAACACTTTGAATGTTGATAATTGGACTTTATATTCGTAATCAGCGTCCCCAAAATCCTCCGAGTAACAAGTTTCAATCAAATTCAAGACATTTTTAAAAATTCGTCCTGCATATTGGATCCGCTATTTTCAATTTGGAAAAGCAGACTTTAGATTCGTATCCAGCGACGCGACACCGAAAACCTCTAAGTAACAAGTTTCAATCGAATTCAAGAAATTTTTAAAAATTAGTCCGTCATGTTGGATCCGCCTTTTTGAATTTTGAAATTCTGACTTCAGATTCGTAATCAGCGACCCCAAAAACTTTTAAATATGAGGTGACCCAAAATTTATGCATCAAATTTTAAATGTATATACTTAAAATTCTAACAGAATTTAAATAAAAATTTTTCTATAAGTCTCTACCCATAAGACATTTTTTTGACATAGCCACAATATAACCAATCACTTCTCTAAATCAATAAAAGATATTTGAAAATTATCACGTCAGAGTTTAGAAAAATATTAGTACGAAGATACTTTAAACATCTTAAATTAAGATATTTCAAATAACTTAAAAATGACTACCAAAAGATCTTAAAGAAGATACTTCTTTTTGTAGTGTATTCCCGGTTGGTTTATTTAAATTGATTCATTCATTTAAGAGATATATTTTTTTAAAGTTGCAAAAAATTGAAATAGCGATAACTTAGTAAAAAAAATTTATTTCTCTCCTTCGGTAGACTCATCCGTAAAGGCAAAATAAAATGTTTTTTTACATTTTGATTAAAAAAATATGTATTATTTATAGTGAAAATTTCACGTGTTCTCACCCAACTTGTAATGTTACATATTATAATGCAGAAACATACATTGTTGAGTCATAAATCTTAATGCTATCAATAGATGCTGATGGTGTCATTAGTTTAAAAAACGCAGTTTACAAAAAATAATTCGTTTTGACAGCTGTTAAATTAACAATCTTTTGTCGATATTTTAATAGTGATACTAAATGTATTTCGTCAAAATTAAGTTTCATTATAAATGAAAATTTTAAAGTAAACATGTTTAAAAGTTACATTATACATAAATAATAATTAAAGTTAGTATTAAGAAAACACACTTTTTGAAATTGTGAAGTTGAAGTTGAAATGATGTAATGGGCGCGCTAAAATTAGTTCTAGTACTATATACTTTTTGTACAATAATTCGTCTGCTAATTGACGCATTATATTCAACCATAAAGGGGAGTTTCTATTACTCTATTAATTTCTAGTCCACAGAATTTCCCACTTAAATTTAAATTAAAAAAAGGTAACTTTGTATCTTGACTAAACAAGAAAAATAAATATAATAATAATATAACAAAATAATCTTAAGAATTCAGTGACTAGACTACTACGTCACAATATATTAATAATAAATAAATAAATTAAACTTACTTTTGTCAATAAACTATTGAAAACTAAATAATCTTTATTTACCTCTAAGGTAAATAATCTTGTTTAAAGTTTTACCCGCGTTAATTAATGAGCCTAAGAAAGTTTACTTCCCAGTAACAGTTTATAAATGTACCGCTAATTGATCACTAAACTTTAGTGATAAAATAAAACAAAATGGCGTACAAACAATTCTAAATTATCTAATAAAATTTAAATCTTCCGCCATGAGCTCCGTCGGTAAAACAGTACTGTTACAAACGAGAATTTATTGATTTAAATATTGAGCTTTTGAGATGGCTCTAAATTCTTATTTGGGGAGGCTCCAAGCTGCCAAGGTCCGAATGACCTTGTTTATTTTGTGAGGACGTTATTCTACTTTTAAAAGTTGCCTTCCGATTCGTTACATGCACTATTTTAATAATGATTTGAATTTTAGGTTTAGTTAGGTAAGTAAAGAAATTGATTTTACGAATAGATGGTTTATTTTTAAACAGTAAAATACCTTTTAAATACAGAATGGTTATAGTGTGTTAGAAATAGAAAGTGTGTGTGTTAGAATATGTGACTGAAACGATACTTATTTACTTACAAACTACCAGCGGAGCTAGTCCTCTTTTGAATCACAAACCTCCGTCGGGCAAAAATTCTTTTGCTTTTACTGAAAATCGCGACGTATGATACGCGCAATTTTCTTTTGGTTGCGAGGTTGCACTTGTGAGTGGACGCGGGCAATATCTATGCAACCGGCCGTCTCACACAACTGTGTAAAACTCACTGCGGATCTACCTTTTACCGAATTAGTCCGGGCAATATCTATGCAACCGATAATTCAATAATTAGTTTTGATCGCGCTCGTGGGCCACCGATATTTGAGACGGACGCGGGCAATATCTATGCAACCGGCCGGTTATAAATAACGAGATTTTAGAATTATTCATTATATTAATAATTTCAGAATCTCTCCAAAATCAGCCCGCACTGGACTCCACCGGCTCGGAGAATTTGAGAATTTTAACGTCTGCCCTAAATCATGCAATTCGGGTTCCGGGTCGCGGACGGGCCTTTTTCGCGAAATTTATCTGTCTCAAAACACTTGCCGGGTTAGACCCAGGAGAGGTGGCTTCGAGAAGAAGCGAGAATTCGTACTGCGATGATTGATATTTCGCGACAAGCCTCTAACCCTTACCTTTAGTGCAAAAAGTGGGGAAGACGAAAAATTATAGGTAGTAGGAGTAAAGAGTAGGAGAAAATCGTGGGCCCATTGGTCTATACATTCTTGCTGACGTTTTGGATCTCAAGGCAGGTCCGTGAGAACGGAAACGGTCTGTTACTATGATACTTTTTGAGACATTATTTTTTTGAAATAATTAAGAATTTAAATAATAATTATATTGTTTAATTAATAAAATTATTATTTATCTTAGTTACTATAGTGCATATAATTTAATTATTGCAATTTTATTGTTCCTACTTTTATAGGTTGCTTGTATATGCATTCCACATATTGAGCAATATATATATATATATATATATATATATATATATATATATACATACAACCTAATGTCCTCCGGCATCCCGTTGTAACAACAATGTTACAACAAGATGTTTAACTATTGTTAATTGTTTTCATGTGCATCCGACTTGATTCGCAAGTTCAAATGTCATAAGGAATGCAAGCCTTGTAGTTTGCGTCAGCTGTAACGCACGTGCGTTTGTTTTGAAGCTGTGGTCTACAGCTTATGGGCCCTGAGGGGAGAGGAGAGTTCTACGCACGAGGTAACGATTAGAGGCAAGCATAGCGCGTTTGTGTTAGTGCTGTAGCCGGAAAAGCCCGCGAGTGTATTGGTGCCTCTAGTCGGCTGTTACACAGTTGTGTGTTGCCGCCGACCATTCTCGCACACGCGAAACCTCACAAATGGGCACTTTCAATCATTAATATAAAATTTTGAATTTAATAGATTTGATCCATTTACATATTTTGGCTGCAACCTTGCGCCATATTTATGTTTTATAGAATTAAAATTTGGATAACAATTTTACATTTTATATTTGAAATTGTTTAGGTAATATTGCCGCAAGGTTCGATGTAGGCTTCATCGATTGCGCCGATACAATTATTAATAATTGTTTACTATATATATATTATTTAGTAGAAGGAGAAAAGAAATTATAATTTCTTTTGTCCTTCTAATTATTTCTATAAGCATTTCTTAGTTAAAGGCATTCTCATGATGAGGTATTCGGCGTTATCAGGGTGTCAAATATCCTTAGGCACAGCGTCGCCGCGTTGCGACGTTCTTATATGCTGTATATAATTTAAAATTAATATTTATTCTACATGGTTGCCAAATAACTCTTTTCAAAGAACTAGTATTCTAACAAGTACTATACTTTACCAGTCGAGTTGAAATTGTCAAAAAAATTTCAATCTCCCGCCAAGCATGTTTCAATTAATTTAGTGGCGCCATATCTCGGTAGCTGTCGGAACTAAAAAGGTCGGTAAGGCTGAAACAAAGAGGGCTTAAATTCACCAAAAATTCAAATTTTCCTGCCACGCTGTTAGTAAGTTAGATACCAACAGGGTTTAAATTCACCTACTTCTGATAATGTAAATATCTACCTTACCGACCGTAGGTAATTAGCTGAGATCAAAACCTGCGCCAGAATCGGCATAGCTATACTTCTTATATTCATATCCCGGACTTTTTCTTAACCGATTTTGATTGAATAACCTGATTTTAAAGAAAAAAAACACTTTAAAAACGGCATTTTTTGTTTAAACAATTATAACTTTTTATTATAAATTTGAAATTGATATTTCTTTTCAGATTCTGAAAGATGACACTCAAAACATTAAAAAAATGTCTCCCGATTTTTTTTAAAATCGTAGCTCGTAGAACGGAAAGCTCAAACTTGTGCTAAGAAATACGTACACTTAGGACTAAATTGGTTAAGGACTGGATGTACAAAATTTGTACATAATGTTTAAGAACATATTTTAATCTTAAAAAGCACCAAGAATTATTTGTAAATACATTTTTCTTATGTATCTTGAATCTCTTTTTCAAATGGCGTACTCAAAAAACTGGAAAATGTTAAATAAACAATTTATAAAACATTTTTTAAGAAAAAACACGATTTTTTGAGAATTTAAAAAAAAAATTTTAATAGCTAAACCCTTTAACAAACCTTTTACTGATAGAAATATCGCGTCAAAAATAGTAGCGGTACAATATAGAACTATTTTGGATATTAAATATTTAAATGGCTGATACCAAATTGCGACTAAAGTTACTTTTTTTAAACAAAATTATTAAAAAATGGAGGAAATTTTTAAAAATTGTTAATTTTGCTTGAAACTTGTTACTCGGTGGTTTTCGGGGTTGATAATTATAAATATAACTTTAGGTTTCCAAAATTCAAAATGGCGGATGCAATATGGCGGACAAGAAATTTTTAAAATAGTTAATTTTGCTTGAAACTTGTTACTCGGGATTTTTCTGGGTCACTAATTACGAATATAACCGTAGTTTTCCAAAATTTAAAATGGCGGATCTAATATGGCAACAATAAATTTTTGAATAGTTAATTTTGCTTGAAACTCGTTACTCTGGGGAGTTCTGGGCCACTAATTTATAAACCTGTTAAATGATTCAATAAAAGAAAGTAAAAATCAATTTCTTAAAGTGAAAAAAGACAAAAAGTTGAGTTGTATTTATAATAAACTGAGGTCATATCTATTGTGAGAAAGACATCCATATACCGGCAAATTAAGAACTAATAAGATGACAAATTTTACCACCTATCTGTAAAATTAGAACTAATTTGGCGGGAAATTTTAAATTAGCGAACTTACAATGTACAATATACTATCTATATATTATATTATAATATTATATTAATATATTCATTGCATTAATCAATTATTTTTTAAAACCTATTCAATTAAATTTCTTGATTATTTAATTAGTACTTAATTATTAATATTCACATATCAATAATTTGCTGAAATTTTCAGACGTGTGATTTTTAAATACACACAAAACTGTTTAAATTAATTATCACAGTTACTTAATTAATAATAATTTATTAACAATATTAGTAACAAGTTTCAAGTAAAATTAACTATTTTAAAAATTTCTTGTCCGCCATATTGGATCCGCTATTTTTAATTTTGGAAACCTAAGGTTATATTTATAATCGGCGACCCCGAAAACCCCCGAGTAACAAGTTTCAAGCAAAATGAACTATTTTTGAAATTTCTTGTCTGCCATATTGCATCCGCCATTTTGAATTTTGAAAAACTAAGGTTATATTTGTAATCATCAACCCCGAAAACCACCGAGTAACAAGTTTCAAGCAAAATTAACAATTTTTAAAAATTTCCTCCATTTTTAAATAATTTTGTTTAAAAAAAGTAACTTTAGTCGCAATTTGGTGGCAGCCATTTAAATATTTAATATCCAAAATAGTTCTGTGTTGTACCCCTACTATTTTTGACGCGATATTTCTATCAGTAGAAGGTTTGTTGAAGGGTTTAGCTATTAAAAATTTTTTTAAAAATGCTCAAAAAATAGTGTTTTTTCTTAAAAAATGTTTTATAAATTGTTTATTTAACATTTTTCAGTTTTTTGAATACGCTATTCGAAAAAGGGATTCAAGTTACATAAGAAAAATATATTTACAAATAATTCTTGGTGCTTTTTAAGATTAAAATATGTTCTTAAACATTATGTACAAATTTTGTACATCCCGTCCGTAATGAGTTAAATGTTAAAACACATTAAAATCTGCTAATTTCTTTAAAATTTTGTCCACCATTTAGATTCGCCATTAACAATTTTCTTAAACTGACTTCAGATATAAAGGACCCCAAAAAGCTATAAATAATAAATTTTAGGCAAATTTGAGAGTTTATATATATACGGCGGAAAGCAATTCAACGACTCCGCAGTAGGGGAGACCGGGGTGTAATGGATTACTTTCCACTTTTTGTTGCTTAACTTAATCATTCTTACTTTAATAAAAATTTCATCATGTGGAACACTTAGCCTAACATCTCAGCTTTCAATTAAAAGAAAGTAGGACCTAATATTTTTTATACTTTTTTTTCTAGTACAATGTTTTTATAGAAATGCAATGTGAGGAATTTGGCCTTGGGGCGGGGCGTAATGGAGCAGCAATGAAATTATAATTTAGATCATAAAATATTACGGTATTGACAATTTTGGTTTTATTGTACATTTATAACAAAGAATATTGAAAATGGAACATATTTTATTTAAACTTTAAATATTTTCATACAGTTTTCAAATTTTAAAAAGTTATAGCGAAATGCAAAATTAATTTTCTTAAAAAATCTATTCTCCAATTATTTTTTTGTAAATGGTTATCATTTTATTAATATTCTAAATAGAATATGTTTTTCTTAATAAAATATGCGAGCCAATACGCCCCAGCCAAAGTGATCCATTACGCCCCGGAGGTTTTTGTTGAAAATTTTGTTATTTGTAATCAATACCGTAAGTATTAAACAAAAATTGTCAATTGTTCTTAAAAAACAAATGTTTAAAGCTCAAAACCTGTAAGCAAAAAAATTTTACAAGTAATTTTTAAAAAGATATAACAAAAAACAAAGATTTCAAAAATTTACTTTCGAGCGTCAAAATCACTTTTTGTACCACATTTTTAACAATAATAAATGAATAACAATGAAATTTGGTACAAACTTACAGTATACCAAGAACTTTATTTTGATCAATAACCGAAGATACTCTGATTTACCACTTTTGAATAAGTTAAAGTGATCCATTACGCCCCGGTCTCCCCTATACCATGACGCGAAAATAATGACCAAGAAATAACTACAAAAATATTACAAAATTAATTTTTTTTCCTACAAACATTTTGTTTTTCGAATTCTACAAACTTAGACAATATGAAAATATCAATATTTTTTATATTTATTATATTTTACTAAAAAATAACATTTTATTTATAAAAAAGTAGTGGGGACTGATTACACCATGACGTTTTGGCACTTTAAAAAAATTATAATAAATAATTTTAATATAAACAATAATAATAATTATATAATACCGATTCTATCACTCGGTTTCCAAATTAATTATGTGTTGAAGTTATCGATCACTCCGAGTCAAGTAAATGGAAAAAATTAAAACAATTCCTTTAACGTTTTCAACAGCAAAGCTGCCCTCTTCAGAAACGTAAAAAATTGCGAAAAAAAAATATAAATTACAAATACATATTTAAAAAAAAGAAATGAATGGAGGAAACGTCCTCATCACATCGTATACGATTAGACACGATTAGAGTGCCTAATCGTATACGATGTGATGAGGACGTTTCCTTCATTCATTTCTTTCTTTTAAATATGTATTTGTAATTTATATTTTTTCGCAATTTTTTACGTTTCTGAAGAGGGCAGCTTTGCTGTTGAAAACCTTAAAGGAATTGTTTTAATTTTTTCCATTTACTTGACTCGGAGTGATCGATAACTTCAACACATAATTAATAATAATAATTATTATATTACATATATCTTGAGTACAAATTATACTGTTATAAATCCACATTTTACAGCAACACTTTTGAAATATAAAATTTTTTAATAGATGTATGAAGAACGTTATTTTACAATTAGAAAAATATATTCTTGTTCGAAGAACGCCGAAATTTAGAGTCGAATCAAAGTCTGCTAAGACCTACTTTAGGAAGGATTTAGAAGAACCTAAAAGGCATTAGTTATGTTGTTAAAGGTTCGATTTTAGATAGTATAGGGTCTACATAAGACCATTTTCGCTGTCTATAAGGCGTTAAAGAGGTCTTAATTTAAGGCCTCTTTAGAGCATAATAATCACTACGAACTACAGCGTTTAGAATTCGCGCTTGCGCAAACAAGAAAAAAAAGTACTGTTAATATTGAACAAAGAATCCAATTTGTTTTATTAAATTTTTTTGTTCTCTTGTCAATTAGAATGTTTTGTAAACACAAAATTTTATTGAATCTTAATTTTATAACAAAACTAATTGCCAAAACAACAAAAAACTGATCATAACAACGAATTTGGATTATTAATTCAGCATAAACAATTCTTTTTTTAATTATGTGATATGGTTAATATACGTTACCTTATTTTTTTATTCATAACTACTACAACACAACAAAAACAATAAAATAACATTGAACTCGGATCAAAAATAAATATTTTGTAATACATATATATATATATATATATATATATATATATATATATATATATATATATATATATATATATATAATTAACACTGAACTAATAATTACACCAAAAGTTTTTACTATATATCATGTTTTTTTAAACACATTCAAACCGCACTTTGTGCAACATTTCACTTAAACACAACTCGGAACACAAGATGAAAACAAGAATTTTTATTTTTTAAATAAAAAACACTATTTTTTAACACTACAATAAAAACAAAGAATATGTTGAATAGAAAAAAGTAAACTATTGTTTATTTATTACAATTTTAAATATTATTGTATTTTTTTCAGTGTCACCTATCAAAATTTAGCGAAATCTTTCAAAACATGTAAGAGAAAATTTGCCCACAAGAATCAAAATAATCAATTAATAATTAAAAAATAAACACGCATGTCAGAAACCCACGTCTGGCAGGTCAGTGCTGGGACAGGGGGCGACGGCAGGGGGGCGAATAGGTGAAAAATAATGAAAAAATTTCTCATTTCATACCGATTAAAACCTTTAGAAATCGAAAGTTGACATCTACATCAGTATAAAAATGTGCCTCTGGCAGTTCTGGGCTGGGACAAAGTACGCCTGACAAAGGGTTAAATATGTAAAAAAATAGAAAAATTTTTCTGATTTCATACCGATTAAAATCTTTAGAAATCGAAAGTCTACATTCAAACAAGTCTAAAAATGCGCGTCTGGCAGTTCTGGGCTGAGACAAAGTACGTCTGGCAGCCTTTCGAAGATGCAGAAAATGGATCAATGGGTGAAAAATAATGAAAAAATTTCTCATTTCATACCGATTGAAACCTTTAGAAATCGAAAGTTGACATCTACACGAGTATAAAAATGTGCGTCTGGCAGCTCTGGGCTGGGACAAAGTACGTCTGGCAGCCCTACGAAGATGCGGAAAATGGGTCAATGGGTGAAAAATAATGTAAAAATTTCTCATTTCATACCGATTAAAACCTTTAGAAATCAAAAGTTGACATCTACACGAGTGTAAAAATGTGCGTCTGGCAGTTCTGGGATGGGACAAAGTACGTCTGGCAAAAGGTTAAACATGTAAAAAAACGAAAATTTTTTCTTATTTCTTACCGATAAAAATCTTTAGAAATCGAAAGTTTACATCTACACGAGTGTAAAAATGTGCGTCTGTTAGTTCAGTGTTGGGGTAAAGTATAACAGCACGTGTTTTAACGTGATCTAACCATAACCTCAAAACTCAGGCAATGTAAAATAGGCGCATAACTATTTTTAAACATTTCTTTGTAAGAGAACATTTTTTAATGTTTACTATTTATATTCATATTTCAATTTTACTTACAATTATTTTATACACATAATTTTTTTTCGTATAGAATTAAAATACTATTAGACTAAAAGGAAAGTTCTGAAATAATTACATAAATTCACATAACCGATTTTTAGAAATGTTAAAAATTAATTAAAATAACTTATTTTTTTCATTCTCTTTCTAAGAAAGCATTTTCGAAGGGCTGCCAGACGTACTTTGTCCCAGCCCAGAACTTCCAGACGCACATTTTTATACTCGTGTAGATGTCAACTTTCGATTTCTAAAGGTTTCAATCGGTATGAAATGAGAATTTTTTTCATTATTTTTCACCCATTGACCCATTTTTCGCATCTTCGAAAGGCTGCCAGACGTACTTTGTCTCAGCCCAGAACTGCCAGACGCGCATTTTTAGATTTGTTTGAATGTAGACTTTCTATTTCTAAAGATTTTAATCGGTATGAAATCAGAAAAAATTTTCGATTTTTTTACATGTTTAACCCTTTGTCAGGCGTACTTTGTCCCAGCCCAGAACTACCAGAGGCACATTTTTATACTGATGTAGATGTCAACTTTCGATTTCTAAAGGTTTTAATCGGTATGAAATGAGAAATTTTTTCATTATTTTTCACCTATTCGCCCCCCTGCCGTGGCCCCCTGTCCCAGCACTGACCTGCCAGACGTGGGTTTCTGACATGTAAATACATGTCTTCAGTAATCTATACTCAATTTTTCAGACGGTATGAAATGAGATAGTTGTTTTGGTCGCTGGCTCCCGGACTAAAAAATATTTTTTCTATAATATATATTTTTTTTATTTTCTATATGTCTTTTTTACGAACATTGAACAAAATTAATTTTTAATCGCATTTATGTAATTATTTCAGAACTTTCCTTTTAGTCTAATAGTATTTTAATTCTATACGAAAGAAAATTATGTGTATAAAATAATTGTAAGTAAAATTGAAATATGAATATAAATAGTAAACATTAAAAAATTTTCTCTTACAAAGAAATGTTTAAAAATAGTTATGCGCCTATTTTACATTGCCTGAGTTTTGAGGTTATGGTTAGATCACGTTAAAACACGTGCTGTTATACTTTACCCCAACACTGAACTAACAGACGCACATTTTTACACTCGTGTAGATGTAAACTTTCGATTTCTAAAGATTTTTATCGGTAAGAAATAAGAAAAAATTTTCGTTTTTTTACATGTTTAACCTTTTGCCAGACGTACTTTGTCCCATCCCAGAACTGCCAGACGCACATTTTTACACTCGTGTAGATGTCAACTTTTGATTTCTAAAGGTTTTAATCGGTATGAAATGAGAAATTTTTACATTATTTTTCACCCATTGACCCATTTTCCGCATCTTCGTAGGGCTGCCAGACGTACTTTGTCCCAGCCCAGAGCTGCCAGACGCACATTTTTATACTCATGTAAATGTTAACTTTCGATTTCTAAAGGTTTTAATCGGTATGAAATGAGAAATTTTTTCATTATTTTTCACCTATTCGTCTCCCTGCCGCCGCCCCCTGTCCCAGCGCTGGCCTGCCAGACGTGGGTTTCTGTTATTTACACTCAGATGCATTAATGCTGTCCTACCGGTTTGACGGTATT
Source organism: Leptopilina drosophilae (assembly GCA_032873175.1). Taxonomy (NCBI): domain Eukaryota; kingdom Metazoa; phylum Arthropoda; class Insecta; order Hymenoptera; family Figitidae; genus Leptopilina; species Leptopilina drosophilae. The sequence continues at coordinate 36,431,861 of CM065479.1, forward strand.
TTTCAAAGTCGTATGATTTCTGTCAAAATGTTTTCAGTTCATGACATACGATAACATTCGTAAGTCACGAACTAAGAATATTTGATAGAAATGACACGACTTTTCAAAATTCCTTTAATCCGGAAGGACAGCATTAATGCATCTGAGTGTACATGTCTTCAGTAATCTATACTCAAATTTTCAGACGGTATGAAATGAGATAGTTGTTTTGGTCGCTGGCTTCCGGACTATTTTGAATTAATTTTCATAGCGTTTTCAGTGAAAAAATAATATCTCTTTTTGTATACTCAAAAATATTTTAACTCCAGCTGGTTCTCACTTTTCTTAATATAATGGTCAATTCTTTTCAATTAAAATTCAGAATATAAAAACTATAAAAATTTATTTTTAAAGAATTAATTAGCAGATATGAACAGAAGAAATTAATTTATAAATAATTATTTATTCAAAATTTTTTTTATAATTTTCTATAATCTCCATCGTTACATATATAGTGTAACTAATATTTGTTTGATTTAATTTTTTTATTTATTGTAATTAATAAATGTTTATATAAAATAAATGAGAAGACATAATAAAGTTTTTAAATAAAATTAAACTAAATTTAAATAATAATTTATTTAAAATTTTTTAATTTTATAAGAATTATAATACATTGAACATATTTATAGTTTTTATAGTTTAACATTGTTCTCCTTTTCCCACTGCTCAATTATACACAGGTTTACAAATTAAAAACTTTTTTTGCCAATAGAACAAAACATTCTTTTTTCGATTAGTGGGTGTTTTCTCAGTAAGAAAATTATAGTTTTAATTTTTTTTCCTCGTGTTGTTTTTTTGTAGCTTCAAATTTTGTATTTTTGAAGAGCGACGGCACTTAAATTTACGTGTAGGAAAATCAACTCGTCCAAAAATGATGAATAGGATGCCGTTGGAAAGGTAATTAAATTATTTTTCAATCCATATATTACAGAATAAAATTGATTAAAAAATTGAGAGAGCTACAGTCGATTTAAGATCAAATTTCATGGAAATTTTGATGATTTTTAGACACTTGACTAACTTTTGATAATTTTTTCCACAACAAACAGTAGAAAATATTTAGGTTTTAAATTTTTTTATTGATAGCTTATTTAATTGAGAAACTTTTTAGCCCTTGTGGACCTTGATTAGTATACTTTTCAATATTTGCAGCAAACATGCAAATAGTAAAATTAAGTTAAGTACTAAAGTTACTAAAATCACACATCAAGGAATTCTAGAGTTGCTCAATTCGAATACAATGTCAAGTATCAAAATTTCAAGATGGTGGTTCCAATATGGCGGACAAGTTTTTTTAAAAGTCGATTAAATTTATGACAATTTCGTTACTTGGGGTTTTTCGGTGACGCTAATGACGAGTCTGATGTCAGATTTTAAAAGATAAAAATGGTAGATTTAATTGAGTGGACGAGTTTTGGCTCTCTGATTAGGTCTCTGATTACAAATTCGATGTCATATTTTGAAAATTCAAAAAGATGTATTCAGTCTGTGCGAACATATTTTAAATGTTTAAAGCATGAAATACTCATGAAAATTTATACATTAGGTTTTCTGGGGTCTATAATTCCGAAACCGAAGTCGGTTTTAAAATTTTTAAATTGATGTTATGTTGATGAAAAATAAAAACTTTATTCTAATTGCAATAAACTATCTTAATTTTAATTTTCAATAAATTTATATAACTTTTTAACTGCAATAAATTTTAAATCTTATTCGAAAATACAGACACTAAAAACATCAAGGAGGGGGATGAAAAATGTAAAAGGGCTCGAAAACATTTAAAAAAATAATTTAAATTTATTATTTAAAAACTTTTGTTTTTTAAATATACTTTGATAAAGTTAATTACATATATTTAAAATGTATTGCAGTTAAAAAGTTATAAAAATATATTGAAAATTAAAAATTAGATAGTTTTTTGCAATTAGAGTAAAGTTTTTATTTTCCATCAACATTAAATCAATTTAAAAATTTTAAAACCGTCGTTGGTTTTGGAATTAAAAACCCTACAAACTCTAAAGTATTACTTTTTATGAGTTTTAGCTTTAAACTTTTAAAATATGTTCGCACAGAATGAATCCACCTTTTTGAATTTTCAAAACATGACATCAAAATTGTAATCAGAGGCCTAATCAGAGAGCCAAAACTCGTCCACTCAATGTAATCTACCATTTTTAATTTTTAAAATCTGACATCAGACTCATCATTAGCGTCACCGAAAAACCCCAAGTAACGAAATTGTCATAAATTTAATCGACTTTTAAAAAAACTTGTCCGACATATTGGATCCGCCATCTTGAAATTTTGATATTTGACATTGTATTCGAATTGAGCAACTCTAGAATTCCTTGATGTGTGATTTTAGTAACTTTAGTACTTAACTTAATTTTACTATTTGCATGTTTGCTGCAAATATTGAAAAGTATACTAAAAATGGCAAAATAGTTTTGTTCACTAAATATGGTGTGGAATTTTCATTTTGAATCCAATCAAGGTCCACAAAGGCTAAAAAGTTTCTCAATTAAATAAGCTATCAATAACAAAATTTAAAACCTAAATATTTTCTACTGTTTGTTGTGGAACAAATTATCAAAAATTAGTCAAGTGTCTAAAAATCATCAAAATTTCCATGAAATTGGATCTTGAATCGACTGTAGCTCTCTCAATTTTCATTCAATTTTATTCTATAATATATGGATTGAAAGATAATTTAATTACCTTTCCAACGGCATCCTATTCATCATTTTTGGATGAGTTGATTTTCCTACACGTAAATTTAAGTTCCGTCGCTCTTCAAAAATACAAAATTTGAAGCTACAAAAAAACTACACGAGGGAAAAAAATTAAAACTATGATTTTCTTACTCAGAAAACACCTACTAATCAAAAAAAATGTTTTGTTCTATTGGCAATTTCACTGTAAAATAATACTATCACTGAAATAAGTAAAAAGATTTACATCAACAGCATCATATTCACTTTTACTCTACACACTTTAGTTAATAAGAAGAAAGATGGGAAACCATAAAATATTTAAAAATGAAAACTTGATGAGTGCATTCTACATTGTATTTGGAATTTTACATTTTTGGGAATTTTAGTTAACATAACTAAATTTCTGGTTACTATAACCAGAAAACATGTTACAAAGACATTTTTAAGTTGGTCCAGTAACTGCATTTCATTAACCACTTTTTTCTAGTTGTATTAACTTGGGTCCATTTCTCTCAGTGTAGAACGGAGGTCAAATGCACATTTCTAGTTGGTACTAGAAGGTAACCAACCCAGACCCGAGTCCCCTGCAACGTCCTTTAAGAAAGCTTTTTTTAAAGTGCCTAGTGGACAAAAAAACACAGAGGCGGGCGAAGCCCGCCTACTCCCGTGTTTCTTCACTGTTCTGTAATAGAACGGGAGTCAAATGTACATTTCTAGTTGATACTAGAAGATAACCAACCCAGGCCCGAGCCCCCTGCAACGTCCTTTAAGAAAACTTTTTTAAAGTTCGTAGTGGTGAAGAAACCACAGAGGCGGGCGAAGACAGCATCCCCCCGTGTTCTCTCTCTGTTCTAGTTTTTACTAGAAGGTAACCAACCCAGACCCGAGCCCCCTGCAACGTCAAAGTCAACTTTCTAGTTTGTACTAGAAGGTACATAGAACACTAAACCAATGTCTCTTACCATGAATATGACCTGGTCGCCAATTTTTACTATGATTTTTGTAATCAGGGTACAAAATTTCGTAAGTATATAAATTTTCAAAAAAATTGGGTTAGAAATCACGTTTTCAACAGTTTTATGGTATTTCATGGTTTTTACGATTTTCTCGAGAAGTATTCAGTATTGCAAAAAATGTGTACTGAAATAAAATGTGTTTTACTAAGACCTACAATTTTTGTTAGAACCATTTTTTTGAATTTTGTACAATTTACAATTTGCAACAATTTTTTTCCATTTTAAATTAATAAAAAAAAATGTGTAGGAAGAATTTGTGTATTTCATAATTACAATTTTTATTTTTTCATGTAGGTATATAAAGATATTGTATATTTTACTAGCTGAAAAAACGCATGTGAACTTTCTTATTCAAATGAAAATAGATATATAATATTATAATAATCATGTCTATTTATAATTTACTTTTTTTATTAAAAAACAAAGTATTTAATTTCATTTGAAGAATTTCTTTAATAAAATTTAATTTTTTAAACCTTCTAAAAATGAATTTATTTCAAGTTTTATCTAGAAATTAATGAAAAAATTTGCACAATTTTTTTGTCTTTACTTAAAATCGGAAAAATAATAAAGTAATTTGAACTATTTTTAAACAACAACATTTTTTCAAATTTTTTTAAAACATTTTAAACATTTTTAAAAAAAAATTTTCAATTATTTATTCTTATCAACATTTTTTTAAAACTTCCATTTTGTAATTAATTTTGACAATCATATTGTTTTTATAAAATTTGTAGTATTTTTTAATAACTATCGATTAATAAATAATAAGAATTAATTATTTAATATTTGTTTAATAATGCGTATATCCAGAATGAGTACGCGCGCTTTAACTCGTATCATTTGCTACATTGAATTCTTATTTATTTTTTAATAATTCTAAAAAATAATTATTAAATTAAAAATCTATTGATTTTATTTAACTTTTATCCCAGAATTTTTCACGAAACAATTGTCAACTCATTAGTAAGACCCTTCACTAAACGTGAAGCGGAAACCTACAATATCGACCAAGTTTCAAATTCTAGAAGAAGTAACGAGTAAGTATCGTTACTTCTTCTAGAATTTGAAACTTGGTCGATATTGTAGGTTTCCGCTTCACGTTTAGTGAAGGGCCTTACTAATGAGTTGACAATTGTTTCGTGAAAAATTCTGGGATAAAAGTTAAATAATTTGTAGCAGAGGAATGCGAACCATCTTGATTACTGGATCGATAAGCTATGAGAATTTGTTGGATGTGGACCTCTGTAGCTCAGTGGAAAAGCAATCAACCGGCAATTGATAGGTCCTGGGTTTCGAGCCCCAGCAGAGTTAGTCCCCCATTTTTTCATAGCTTTAAATTTGTTTTTCAATTTCTATTGATTTTATTTAGGTTTTTGCTTTGCTGTACCAAGTTTTGAAATAAGGTCCAAATTATAAACATTTACAAAATTTATGAGGATAAAACTGGCAGTTATCCAGGATAAAAACCAGTTATCAGCACCCACTTAAAATTAAAAATTTAATTTTAAAAGGTAAGCATTTTGATGAAAATGAAATTAAAAAAAGATTGAAAAACTGGAATAATTTATTAATTTTATAAACATAATCTTTAACAAAATTTTGATTTTTTTAGAGATAGATGATAATAAATGTTTTGGCTCAATTAACTATTTTTTTGTAATTTCTTTTTTAAATTTAATACTAAAAATAAATAAAAATAAAAATTGTATAGCTTTAATTAACTATCAATTGTATTTACTTAATAGTTGACAGAGATTAATTCATTAATTAGTATTTTCTTAATAATTGACCTGAAATGTGTCCGCGCATATCTCATATTATTTTATATTAATTTTTATTTGCTGATCATCATAAAAAATGTTTATTACTTGAAAAGAATTATGTATAATTAATCATTTTTTTCTTTGTTGTACTAAGTTTTAAAATGAGGTGAAAATTATGAAAATTTATAAAATAGAAAATCTGCAAACTTTTTTCTTTATTTTTAATGACAAATTTGTATATTTTCAAAATAGTTGTCATTGAGAAAGAGAAATTATGCTATTTTCAAAAAAAAAATAAATTCTTGTAATAATAATTGATAAGTCAACATCATGCAAACTTCTTTCATTTTTTATACAAAAAAATTAAAGTTTTGTAATGCTAAACATGTTAATGATCCTAAAATTCTTAACGAAATAATAAAACACGATACTGGTTTTAGATATTTAAAATACGTGAGAGGTTCTCCAGCATATTTGGAATACAAAAAAAAGTTTATTCTCATTATTAAATTTATGTGTCATTCCAACCTTTTTTAATACCTTTTCTGCAAATGAACTTGAATGTCCAGAGTTATTAAAAATACTATATACTTTAAAATATAAGAAAATAATTAGTGCAGCAGATGCACTCTTTCTTGATAACGATTCAAAAACTAAGTTAATAAGTGATGATCCAATAACTTGTGTCAGATACATTGAAAATAAATTTCATGAAATTTCAAAATTATTAGAAAGTAAAAACGGACCATTTGGTGAGAATTTTGATATAGATTATTTTAAAAGAAGAGAATTTCAAGCAGGAGGATCTGTCCACACACATAATTTAGTTTATTGTAATAAAGCTCTAATCTTTGAAAAAGAAAATTAAGAATCACATTTGGAATGCACAAAATTTGTTGATAGGTTTATAACATGCAAGTATGATTCAGAAAATCCATTAATTGTTCTACAGCGCCATAGGCACACACAAACATGCAGTAAAGGCTTAAAAAATAAAAATAAATGTAGATTTCATTTTCCTATGTTTGTTATGGATGAAACAACAATCCTTTATCCACTTACAGAAAATGAAAAAATAAATTTAAAAGACAAAATGAATAATTTGAAGAAAATAAAAAATTTAATGAAAACATACTTTGAAAAGATTACATCTGTACTTTATGAAAACATGTTAAACAGCTTAAATATTTCTAAAAATGAATACATTTACTAACTTTAATGGAATCGAATATGGGTATCCAGTTTGTACTAGATCCATTCTCATGCGCCTTTTACATGATAAATTATATAACAAAAATTGACGCAGGTCTATCTAAATTTCTAAATGAAGCAGCTACAGATATAAATAATGGAAATTTAAACTTAGAAAACAAATTAAAAAAATTGCCAATGTTTTTATTAATGGACGCGTTTTATCAAGTCAAGAAGCGTCATATCATGTGTTATCATTACCTTTATGCAAATGTAGCAGAGGGAAAATATACGTTAATACTGTTCCAATTGAAAGTAGAGTTAGAATGCTTAAAAGGAAGAGAGATTTAGATAGTTTAAGTGAAGACAGTATTGACATATATTATTCCAATATATTTGATAAATACGCTGATCGAGAAAAAGATTTTGAAAATTTATTTTTAGCAGATTTTGCTTCAGATTTAAAAAATGTCAATTCTGTACCAGGAAATAGTGATGATGATTTTGAAAAAGAAAATATTCATAAAACAAGATTAAAGAAAAGAATTCTCAGATACAGAAAGTAAAACAAAGTTAAAGATCCTTCAAACTATTACAAAGAACAATTATTACTATTTGTTCCTTGGAGAAATGAAGAATTAGAAATTCAAAACAAAATTCAAAACAATTCTGAAATCGAAATTGACTTAAATAATAAATTCGAAGTTGATTTTTTGATCAAACAAACAACAATAATATAAAAAAATGTTTACATGATGGAAATAGAAAACAAATCAATAGAATTGCTGTAACAGTAGTTAATAACAAGGAAACAATTTTCCAACTTATGACTGAATTGAATAAAAAACATAGACTTATTGCAATGCACATTTTAAATTGTTTTAAAACTGACAAATTACCTTTAAGAATATTCATTAGTGGATTAGAAGGTGTGGGTAAAAGTAAATTTATAGACACAATTTATCAATTAATTTCTAATTATTTGAATGAAAATCCGAATTTCAATCCTGAAACAATTAAGATATTGTTATGTGTGCCATCTGGTAAAGCAGCTTTTTTAATTAATGGAGTCACATTACGTACAGCATTCGCTTTACCAATAACTCAATATGGAGAACAAATTTCAGAGCTTTGTTCAAATGTCGCAAATAATAATTTAAGAGAGAAAATTAATAATGTAAAATTAGTTATAATAGATGAAATTTTGATGGTAGGAAGTTATACACTGTCAAGAGTGGACTTTCGATTAAGGCAAATTAAAGGTATCAATGAAAGTTTTAGAGGTATTTCTGTCATTCTTGTTAGAGATTTATATCAATTACCGCCAGTAATGGACAGAGCTATATATTTACCACCAAAAGATTTAACATTAAGTATTTTAGCTTAAAATATTCTGTGGGATGAATTCTATTATTTTGAATTAACAGAAATTATGAGACAAAAGGATGACATAAAATTTATTAAAGCTTTAAATAACCTAGCAAATGGACAATTATCAACAGATGATGTAAATCTTTTTTCATCAAGAATTGTTAAAGAAAACGAAGTTCTTGAAGATGCAATTCGATTGTATGTAGAAAATGAAATGGTTGACATGTATAATCACCAAAAAATAAAGAAAAGTGATGAAATTTGTTATGTATCAACAGCTATAGATCATAGTTTAGGTAAAATAAACTCAAACAAAATGAAAAATTTTAAATCAATTACAAAACAAAAAAAGAACTGAATGTGGTGGATTGTCCTATAAAGTAAAATTTAAACTTGAAATAAAGTACATGATAATTACAAACTTAAATGTTGAAGATAGAATGGTAAATGGAGCTTGTGGGATTTTAAAAAATATAACTTTAAATGATGCTGGTCAATAGTGGATTTTATGGTTTATGGTTTGCATTGACTTTAGCAAAAATTACAGAGATAGCAAACCTTTATTGTATGTTGCCTTTAGTAGAGTGAGACATCTTAATGACTTGTATATTATAGGAAACTTAAGTATCTTAAATTTAAAAACTGACCAAATTTTGAAACAAGAGATTATAAGATTAAAATCAGAGAAACTTTTAAGTTTGTCATACACAAATGAAATTCCAGGAAATCCTAAAATAATTTATCATAATTCCTGTTCACTGAAAAAAAATTTTAAGTATATACTGTGTGATAATTGGTATCAGCAGGCTGATATTTTAATTTTTTCTGAAACTAGAATAAAAATGAACAATAATAACATACAAATTAATGGATATAAAATTGCTTTTATGTCAGAAATTGATAGTCCTACATTACCAAGAGGAATTATTTGTTTCGTAAAATTGAACATTCCTTTTCAAATTGTTAAAACTATAAGAAAAACAGAAATGATTTCTGATTATCAACATCACATAGACTTATTTCATATATGTCTAAAAGATTTAGACATTATCAGCGGTTATAAATCACCACGCACAACAAACCAAATGTTTATAAAACATTTAACTGAACTTATTAAAGAAACAAAAAACAAACAAAAAATTATAATAGGAGATTTTAATATTGATTGTTATCATGATAATTCTTTTCTAGAAAGATATTTATCAAATTATAATTTCAAAAGAGGAATTAATACAAAAATTTCTACTACTAATTACAACACTCAAATTGATGTCATATTTGTTTCTAAAGAGATAAAAAAATTTCATCGGGCGTATATGAAACTTTTTTCTCAGACCACAAACCTGTTTTTATTGGATTAAATGTTGATAAAAACACAGAAAGCATCTCAAGTTTCAACAAAACTAAAAGTAATTTATGTGCCAACCATTCAAATATGCTGGATTCTATTGTTTAAAAAAAAGAGTTTTTATTTATTTATTTCATATAAACGGGCACTGTTAGATGCCCAATCGTACAAAGTATTAATAAAACTATTTATTATAATTAGTTAATTAGTTTAGTTAACCGCATTATTATTATTAACATCAAATATAAGATTTCGCAACTTTGTTATAAATACATTAATTGACACACCATAAAAATCTACATTATTGTGAAATTGGTTTGCCTCACGACTTAGTCTAACAAGAAGAGATTTTTCCATATAATTAGTTCTAGCAAACGGTACTTTAAGTAATTTACGGTTTCTAAGGGATCTATGTGGTACAGAGAAATTAAACAAAGATAATAAGCTAGGACAATTAATTAAGCTGTTAATAATTTTAAATAAAAAAAGAAGATCACTAAATAAAAATCTCTGACACAAAGGAGGAATGTTAAACAATGTTCTTAAATTAGTGTAATCATGATCATAATAATCATGAGGTACACCTGTCTGTTTGGCTAAAAAACGCAGAAATCTATTCTGGATTCTTTCAATGTCAGTTATAAGGTATTCCTGATAAGGCCACCATAAAACAGATGCAAATTCAATCTTTGGTCTCACCAGAGTGAAGAAAAGCACTTTCATTGACAATATGTTGGTGAAATTTGAGGCACATCTCATGACAATGCCAAGAACTTTGGTGGCTTTATTAATAGTGTGTAGTTTATGTGATTAGTATAATCAAAAGAACAATTCAGTAATACCCCAAGGTCTCGAATAACAAGTTCTTTAGAAATTATATGGTTACCCATCTTATAAACGCAATCAGATCCACCATTGCATCTACAAAATGACACAACCTTACATTTACTGGTGTTGAACAATAAATTGTTATCCAATGATCAAGTGTAAAGTCGATCAAGGTCAGACTGCAGATCCAAGCGATCCTGAGTGCTAGTAATTAATTTATAAATTTTTAAATCGTCAGCAAATAAGAGAAAAAAAATTTATGAAAACATCTTTAATATTGTTTATGAAAAGTATAAAAAACAATGGACCTAGATGAGAACCTTGGGGTACGCCGGAGGTAGCTATAAAAATATCCGAAAAGTCATGGTTAATCTACACTGATAACGTAAGGTCACAGAGGTAACTTTTTATCCAAATCAGTAAATTTTCAGAGAAACCCATGGTTCTGAGCCTCATCAAGAGAACGCCGTGGTCAACCTTGTCGAATGCTTTAGCAAAGTCAGTATAAATAGTGTCCACAATGGCTCCAGACTCAATATTATTTAGAACAAAATTTGAAAAAAGTCTAAGATTAATTAAGATTGATCTGCCCCACATAAACCCGTGCTGCTCGTCAATAATTATGTGCTCAATTTGATCAAACAAAATATCGTGTACTATACTCTCAAAAATTTTTGAGATACTACTCAGTATAACTATTGGACGATAACACTGGTTTACAGTGAAATTGCCAATCAAACAAAACATTCTTTTTTCGATTAGTAGGTGTTTTCTGAGTAAGAAAATCATAGTTCTAATTTTTTTCCCTCGTGTAGTTTTTTTGTAGCTTCAAATTTTGTATTTTTGAGGAGCAACGGCACTTAAATTTACCTGTAGGAAAATCAACTAGTCCAAAAATGATGAATAGGATGCCGTTGGAAAGGTAATTAAATTATCTTTCAATCCATATATTACAGAATAAAATTGAATGAAAATTGAGAGAGCTACAGTCGATTCAAGATCAAATTTCAAGGAAATTTTGATGATTTTTAGACACTTGACTAATTTTAATAATTTTTTCCACAACAAACAGTAGAAAATATTTAGGTTTTAAAATTTTTATTGATAGCTTATTCCATTGAGAAACTTTTCAGCCCTCGTGGACCTTGATTGGATTAAAAACGAAAATTCTACACCACATTTAGTGAACGAAACTACTTTGTCATTTTTAATTTACTTTTCAATATTTGCAGCAAACATGCAAATAGTAAAATTAAGTTAAGTACTAAAGTTACTAAAATCACACATCAAGGAATTCTAGAGTTGCTCAATTCGAATACAATGTCAAGTATCAAAATTTCAAGATGACGGATCCAATATGGCGGACAAGTTTTTTTAAAAATCGATTAAATTTATGACAATTTCGTTACTCGGGGTTTTTCGGTGTCGCTAATGACGAGTCTGATGTCAGATTTAAAAAATTAAAAATAGTAGATTCAATTGAGTGAATGAATCTCTGATTAGGTCTTTGATTACAAATTCCATGTCATATTTTGAAAATTCAAAAAGGTGTATTTAGTCTGTGAATATATAATTATATTTTAAATGTTTAAAGCATGAAATACTTATGAAAATTAATAAATTAGGGTTTCTGGGGTTTCTAATTCCGAAACCAAAGTCGGTTTTAAAATTTTTAAATTGATGTTATGTTGATGAAAAATAAAAACTTTATTCTAATTGCAATAAACAATTTTAATTTTCAATAAATTTTTTATAACTTTTTAACTGCAATACATTTTAAATCTCATTCGAAAATACAGACTCTAAAAACATCAGGGAGGGGATGAAGAATGAGTATTTTATGCTTTAAACATTTAAAATATGTTCGCACAGACTGAATCCACCTTTTTGAATTTTTAAAATATGACATCGAATTTGTAATCAGAGACCTAATCAGAGAGCCAAAACTCGTTCACTCAATTAAATCTACCATTTTTAATTTTTAAAATCTGACATCAGACTCGTCATTAGCGACACCAAAAACCCCCGAGTAACGAAATTGTCATAAATTTAATCGATTTTTAAAAAAACTTGTCCGCCATATTGGATCCGTCATCTTGAAATTTTGATACTTGACATTGTATTCGATTTGAGCAACTGTAGAATTCCTTGATGTGTGACTTTAGTAACTTTAGTAGTTAACTTAATTTTACTATTTGCATGTTTGCTGCAAATATTGAAAAGTATACTAAAAATGGCAAAGTAGTTTCGTTTACTAAATGTGGTGTAGAATTTTTATTTTTAATCCAATCAAGGTCCACAAGGGCTGGAAAGTTTCTCAATGGAATAAGCTATCGATAAAAATTTTAAAACCTAAATATTTTCTACTGTTTGTTCTGGAAAAAATTATCAAAAGTTAGTCAAGTGTCTAAAAATCATCAAAATTTCCATAAAATTTGATCTTAAATCGACTGTAGCTCTCTCAATTTTCATTCAATTTTATTCTGTGATATATGGATAGAAAGATAATTTAATTACCTTTCCAACGGCATCCTATTCATTATTTTTGGACTACTTGATTTTCCTACAGGTAAATTTAAGTGCCGTCGCTCCTCAAAAATACAAAATTTGAAACTACAAAAAAACTACACAAGGGAAAAAAATTAAAACTATGATTTTCTTACTCAGAAAACACCTACTAATCGAAAAAAGAAAGTTTTGTTTGATTGGCAAAAAAAGTTTTTAATTTGTAAACCTGTGTAATTAGTGACGTCATTCCTGTTACCGTCCTTATGCACAGGAACCACGATACCTCTTTTCCATACGAAAGGAAACTCGCCACACGAAAGTGACAAGTTAAATAATATGTATAGACGTTCAACGAACGAGGAGCAGCAGGACTTCAGAAGAGAAGGAGGAATTCCATCAGGTCCAGCTCCCTTTCTGACGTCTAAAGATTTTAATTTCAGCAAAATTTTATCTCTCGATACGTTAAAAATATTAATATATTCATTATTACAAGAATCTGAAGTTATGGCAGAAACGTCAGAAGGAGTTTGAAATAACTGAATTTTCAACACCTGCAATGTAGCTTTTGTAGCATGCTTTCGATTTTGCTTTGCATTCAGCTCGTAATTGAGAAAAGATTGAATAATCTATTGGAAGTTTAGAATGTTTATAAATAACATGAGCAGCCTTTTTCAGGGAAACTAAACGCTTAAGTTCGTTATCAAACCATGAGGGGTAGCAAGCACCTTTAAACGATTTTACAGGAACAAATAAATTTAAAGCATAATATATTACATCGTAAAAAACAGCAATCGCGTAGCAGTGCGTGCTGCACAACCAGGATGATATGGAGATGCACACAATTTGCAGAAAACTGCATCTGATTGTTTAACCACTGTTTGTTTACACACTAGACACAATTTTGGATTTACCAATTTATCCTTATCTGCCATGCTTCACTAGTGAAGTTAGGTTAGGATCGGAAATAATACTTAAAATGCACAGCAAATAACTTAAAATTATTTAGAAAAGCGACAAAATGATCGATTTAACATTAAAGCAGTACTGGGTAAGCTAGTGACAATTTATAAACAATCAAAACTGCCAAATATATTATATTTGAGAGGCAAGATAAATGCTCGAAACGTTAACGAGAGGTCAGGGCCGTATATTTTTATTTTTTTAAATAATAATAGTCTTTCATTAGAAAATATGCCACCACTGAAAAAGGAAAGATTACGTATAGATTTAAAAGAACAATTTCCAAGTACTTCATCTTATTTGAAGATTCAAGAAATTAAAAAATAGCATCATTTGTATAAATGACACAGCTAACCTATTAAAACATAATTTGTCATTTAAAAAAATACATTTACAGGACGATGTAAAAGATAGAGTTTTAAATATATCAAGATATTTACTGGATTTGGAATTAGATATAAAAATGGAAATTATATGTTTAAATACAATTTACGACCCAATAACAGTATTAAGTATACAAGTTCTTGACAATATTAAACAAACATCAATCACGCCAAGTTCACTTAATGCAATACGAATTGCAAGATAAGAGGGGCACAGAAGTGCCACCTGTGAAAACTAGAAAAACTAATTTTTTCCCTCCCCTTACTTCTCTGTTCCCTTCAAACCTATGAATTCATAGGTTGGGAATTTTGAAATATTAAAAACACTAAATTTCAATAAGAAGTGAAATGGATATTTTTTCGTTAAATAATAGTAAACAATTGTATTAGCATATATAAAATTTAACAAAAAAATTTACAATTTACTTATTATTGAAGTTTAACATTTTGAATATTAAAAATCACAAATGTACCTGTAATAAAAAGGAAGACAATTTTTTATTCGTTTTTAATAAAAAAACATTTTTGTAGTTGCATATTGTATTTTGTATATAAAAACATTAAAATTAATATTCGTAGTGAGTAAAAATATGGAAAAGAATTTTTAAAATAAAATTATAATTATATTATGTGCGGAACAAACATTTTTATATTAATTCATTTTCTCATATGAAACAAAGTAAAATAGGAAATAAAATAATTTTGAATTATAAATGTTCCTAATAAATGAAGAACTTTCCACTTCTAATAGAATCTATGGGTCTTCCAATGCAGGGTTTGCATTTTGTTTGCTGAAAAATAATTTGAATTACAAATGGATATTTAAAAGGTACAAAATTTTCAAATAAATTGAATCTTTTTTCAAAATTATACTAACTGCTTCTGCATTCCTATTTTTTGTTTTCTTTTTGTTACATAGGATTGAATAGCGCGCTTTTCCATTGTGGTCCCTTTACTTATTTTTGTTTCTCCTTTCAACAATCGATTTAAATGCTTACACCATTTGTCAATACAATAAATTATTATTTGATCGTAAAATTTGTCTATAATTATCGTTTTATGCTCAATGCACGTGATCCAATCGAAAGAAACTTTTCTTTATCGAATTAAAAAATCTTTTATTTTTTGCAACAAGTGTCCACGCCAACAGGAACGACCTAACTGGATGTTGACAGATTTTTCTGCTGTACAGAATCCTAATTCAAAAAAATTAGCAGCCGCAGTGTTAATTTCTCTCGTTTCATATTTTTCCATTAGAGAAACAAATTCATTTTGTGGCCTACTATTACAAAAAAATACAGCTTCGCAATTTTTACAATTTTTAATTATTTTTGTTTTTTTAATAAATTCAACTGCAAAATTTTTTGCTGAACGAAGACGGTTCACAGTGACACCAGGAGTTCTACTTTCCGAAATAATTTCAGCTGGCTGATCTGGAAATTCTAAATCATGCAATCTGTTACCACTTTTTTCTGAATTAAAACTTGGAGCCTGGCAAAGCACATTTAACCCATTTAGTCCCAAATGTCCGTTTTTTAAGTACAAGTTCGAACTTCCCGTTCTACGAGTTCCGGTTTAAAAAAAATCGGGACAAAGGTTTTTTTTATGTATTTGAGTGTCCTCTTTCAGAATGGGGAAAAAAATTTTAATTTCGACATAATGATAAAAAGTTATAATTGTTTAAACAAAAAAACCCGTTTTTTAGTGTTTTTTTTTCTTTAAATGCAGATTATTTAATTGAAATCGGTTTGGGAAAAATCTGGAACATCAAAATATCGCGTCCAAAATGTTAGGACTATCAAATAGACATACTGCCAAAAACAATTTTTTACAAATTTCAAAATGGCGCCTCAATAATGGCCGCCAAAATATGCAAATTTGGAAAAATAATTTTAAAAAATTTTAACTCTACCGTTTTTTTACTTTTATGCTTCATTTAAATAAAATAATGCTACTTCAATAAAAAATATTGTTATTTGATGTTATTTAACAATATTATAAACAATTATTATAAACAATTTGAAAACTATGATCCAAAGTGAATGTAAAAAATTTATTTTCATCAATTCTCTTTTTTGGGAAAGGTAAAAATGGATATTAAAAGTAAACAATTTAATTCAAAATTATTTTGCAATGCTTAAGAATGTTATAAACAATTTTTATAAACAATTTTGCAAAAAATGAAATAGAATGGTAGAAATTTTATTTTTTTAATTTTATTATGCTCTCTGGTTATCAAAATGTTGCATAAGGATTAAACTTTCATTTAACATTATTTAGCAATATTTAAAAATGTTATAAACAATTTTTATAAACAATTTTCATAGAAAAAGAAGTTTAGAGTGAAAAGAAATATTTTTTTTCACTATTCACTTGGTTTGTCATTAGAATAGATATTTAAATGACAAATCTTTGTCTGTTATTATTTAAATTTTTTTACAATGTTATAAACAATTTTTATAAACAATTGTTTAAAAAAAAGATGTTTAGAGTGGACAAAAATATTCTTTTCTTTACTACTAACTTTCTTTTGTCATTAAAAGTGGAAACTAAAGTATCTATTGTTTATAAAAAATTTGTAAACAATGTATAAAAATGTTGTAAACAATTCTTATAAACAATTTGCTAAATATGAAGTACCATCATGAAAAAAAGCATTTTTTTATTATATAATACCCTCTTGTAATCAAATTCTTTGTTATAGATATATTCTTTCATTTAACATTATTTAGCAATTTTTAACAATGTAATAAACAATTTTTGTAAACAATTTAAAAAATTGTTTATAATTTTTGGATAAACGGTTGAATCATCAGTTTTCATTTTCATGTTAGAATAAGTTAGTAGTAAAGAAAAAATTTGTTTCTTCTCTGAACATCTTTTTTATAAAAATTGTTTATAACATTGTAAAAAAGTTTTAAATAATTACAGACAAAGATTTGTCTTTTAAATATCTATTCTAATGACAAACAAATAAAGAAAATCAAAATTTTTTTTTCACCCTAAACTGATTTTTCTATGATAATTGTTTATAAAAATTGTTTATAACATTGTTAAAAATTGCTAAATAATGTTAAATGAAAGAATATATCTATAACAAAGAATTTGATTACAAGAAGGTATTATATAATAAAAAAATGCTTTTTTTCCATGATGGTACTTCATATTTAGCAAATTGTTTATAAGAATTGTTTACAACATTTTTATACATTGTTTACAAATTTTTTATAAAGAATAGATACTTTAGTTTCCACTTTTAATGACAAAAGAAAGCTAGTAGTAAAGACAAGAATACTTTTGTCCACTCTAAACATCTTTTTTTATATCAATTGTTTATAAAAATTGTTTATAACATTGTAAAAAAATTTAAATAATTACAGACAAAGATTTGTCATTTAAATATCTATTCTAATGACAAACCAAGTGAATACTGAAAAAAAATATTTCTTTTCACTCTAAACTTCTTTTTCTATGAAAATTGTTTATAAAAATTGTTTATAACATTTTTAAATATTGCTAAATAATGTTAAATGAAAGTTTAATCCTTATGCATTATTTTGATAACCAGAGAGCATAATAAAATTAAAAAAATAAAATTTCTACCATTCTATTTCATTTTTTGCAAAATTGTTTATAAAAATTGTTTATAACATTCTTAAACATTGCAAAATAATTTTGAATTAAATTCTTTACTTTCAATATCCATTTTTACCTTCCCCAAAAAAAAGAATTGATGAAAATAAATTTTTTACATTCACTTTGGCTCATAGTTTTCAAATTGTTTATAATAATTGTTTATAATATTGTTAAATAACATCAAATAACAATATTTTTTATTGAAGTAGCATTATTTTATTTAAATGAAGCCGACAGGATGGTGTGTTATCTCTAAAACCGCTGCTTTTCAAATTGCCAAACAAATTTTCAAGGGGATCTTGGTTTATGTATCCAGTTTTAAAATAAGTGAAACCTTCCTTTTTTAACAATTTTCAAAGATCCTCTAATCCTTTAATTGTAAAAATCCAATTATTCAAAGTTGGAGGATTTGGAAGAGGCTTTAAAGTTTCCTTGTTGACATAGCGCATATTTCGAAGTTTTTGAACGGCATATTTCCAAAATTTGTGATGTTTAGAATTATCAGTAACCACTTGAATTAAAGGTTTTTCTTTATTATTAGTTAATTGCCTTGAATTGCATGAATCAAATTTTTGATCACAGAAGTCAGCAAAATCTCCCGAAATGAGGGCATTCTTCTCTAATTTCAAAACAGTTTCCATACCGTCTTCATTTAATATATTTAGTGACTCTAGAAAAAATTTGACGCAGGCCAGATAACAAAATGTGTGCAAATATGCAAACATTATGTACTCATTCATGAGTGAAAAATTTTACGTAAGCCCTGATATTACCACCCAGATTTGCCATCATTTAAGAGATATTAAACTTAATTTGCTTGCATGTTTGTAATTCATTGCAATATATTGAAAATATTACACACGATTGTTACCTGAGCAAAAGTTAAAATTTTATTCCTACGTATATTATACTTCATTTATAATGGTTTATTTTTAGTATTATATATTCTAATTAGATCAAATACCAATAAAAGACAAACAAATTAAAATGAGATTGAGAACGTTTTTACCATTAAAATAAACTGCTCTATCAATAAATTTTTTCATTGATCGACTTAGTACTTGGCGGCAAAAAAAGTTTTTCATTTTTCTAATTTTACCCTCCTTCACATGTCGATCTTTTAGTTTAGGTAATGAGCGGTACTGAGTTTTCGATCTGGCAGCCATTTCGTACGCTGTGTCAAAATGTTCCCATTTTACAATTTTCCTCTGCATATTTTTACTTTTTTCTTGATCTTTAAAATCAATTTCCAAATGCTTTGTAAGCAAGTTATTCCTATCACATTTGTCTAAGTGACCCACATCGAATACGACTATGATTTCTACACCGTCAACCATTATTTTACCCTTGCTTCTTTCTGGAAAAACATGTTGATCATGAAGAATATTTTTTAAAAACGTTTTTTAGCACTCATCAAGCAAATTAACAAGGCAAAAACGGCTAGCTTACAGCGGTTAATTGGGAGTTTTTTATGTAAATATTTTGCAGAATAAAATTAATAAAATTTAATAACTCTAAAAAGACAGTGAATTTGTAAGAAACTACCAGGATCAATCTCATTTTTTAGGCAATATTGACGATATTATTGACATAATTCTTTTATTGCGCTAACATTCGACGTCCCTTGATCGCAAACTGTAACAGCCACTCTAAATCCACATTCCTTCAAAAGTCTGCAGTTTTCCTTGATACATGCTACTAACTGTTCAAATTTTGTTTGTGACTTACAAAAATAATAACTCAAAGGGAATTTATAATTAGTTTTAACGCCTCGAATCATAAAAACAAGTATGTGGTCAGCAAAGCTGTTGGTCCTTTTGTTACCAAAATCTTCAAAACCGATGATTTTATCTTTCTTGACATCATAAGACAATTCGCAAGATAGAAATGTCTCATCCCACATTAAAACCAACGTTTTATCTTTTTAGTCACTCATCTTATTAGCTGCATCTTCCAAAACTGTTTTCACATTTGTATTAATTCCTGTATCTAATTCTATCTTTGACAATTGTCTTTTCATTGTACTTTCTGAAGGAACAATTAATAAAGAAGCCATTAATCTGTAGGTTTGTGGCGATTTCTTAAAAAAAACCAAACAAAAGTTTTTCTCCTCATTTGTAAAACGTCGACCATGGACAATTTTATTTGCATTTCGCAATTGCATTTCGATCATAATTTGTTGCGGTCTAGAAAGACATTTAAAATTTTGAGTATAATCTTTAGTTTCAATTTTTTTTTATATTAATCGTCTTCGAATTCGTTTTTTAACACCAGGTAAACAATTAGTGCGTTTTCTAGTGTCATTCGCCCTTTTATCATTGGCAACAGCTGGATGTATCTTCATTGATTGAATCGATTTTACCACTCGTTTTTCTGTTTGGTTGATATTTCTTAAATCTACAGGAAATTCTATATTTTCGTTAATTGGCGTAAATGAGACATTTTCTTTTGCAATAGATGGAAATATATTCAAAATTGGTACAACTTCCTGAATTTTATGAATTTGCTCAATCGATGTGACAGGTAACTCAATTGTAGGATTAAATATTGTTGTACTTAATGTCGGAATTGCAATATTTTCGTGATTCTCATCAATATTTTCAATTATCCTGTCAGGTAAGTCAATCGTGGGAATGGCAGTGCCTTTTAGTCTAGGCTTTTGAAAGGTTGCAATATAGCAATTTTTTTTCAAAATGTCGAAAACAAACTCTGTATTGTTTTTTTCGGATAGTTTCATAAGATAATGTTGATAATTTTGGGGATTGCACGGCATTTAACCATTTTTGCCCCAAAACTTCTGATTTAGGAAATACATGTAGAGTTTCAGTTCGACGAGTTCGACAGTGAGGAACTATACAATCCATTTTTTAATTCCTAAATAAAAAAGGACCACCTATTTATAATATATAATAAAATTACAATAAATTCGAATTTATGTATTTACAAAATTATATATTAACATTATTCTATTGTATAATTTTGACTTTGTTTCATCAATTTTGTTTGAAATATTTCTAACCATTTTTGAGCTAAACTTTACGACTTATACCTTGTAATAATAATAATCTTTTTTAAATAACAAATTATGAAAAAATCTGAGGTGATTTACCTTCGTAATAAGCTTAAGAATGATTAAAAACGTCCACTATTTCCAAAAATCAAAAATATTTTTTAAAGTTTACATTTTAAATTCAAATTATAACCGTAAATCAGAGACAATTTCAAAACACATTTTTAGAACATCAGCGCTCCTAGGGGGACTAGCATGAACTAAAAATTCATCGCCTGTTTCTTTAAAGAGGTGAACTTGGCGTGAACATCAATGAAAGATCTTCTTGCATCATTTAATTGGAGATGCCTTTATTATGACTTAAGTAAATTACATATTTATGATAGTTTATACTGGAGAACTTTAAAATATGATGATTTATGTGACGATGAAAAAGAATATATACTATACCGTTATGGAATGTATAATAGTAATGATATTATTATTGAAAAAATGAATGTAATTTAACCTGACTTTATATCATGTGGAGTATATGCAGCATCTTTTGCTACATTAATTATTTTAAATAAAAATCCATGTAATATATGTTACTCGCTAAATGTAAAATCGATGAGAAAACATTTTTTGAAAATATTAAGACGAAGCTCCTAGTGATTTTCCAGAACAAATATAACATATGTTTTAATATAGACAAAATGTATCTGATTTTAAAATTAAAATAAATATAAGAATTTAAAAATTTTGTGTTTTAAATTTTGTTATTTTAAATATTTACCACTTCACTGGCAGGGCATTCCAAATGGCGTTCCACGCGCCGAGGCCCAGACTGGCAAAAACACCGAAATGGCGTTCCTACAAAAACTCTGTTTTTAAAGAGTGTACACCACATTTAACTGTTGCAAAGAAATATTCTTATATTTTAGACATCAGAGAACAAGATTATCACAATAAAAATTTAAGTTTTTGTGATTTTCAACGTTTTTCCGAACGTTCAAATCGGCTATTTTTAATATTTTTCAACAAATGGCATTCCACTTTCTTTCAATTTTTACACAATAAATTTTGTATTTTTATTGAAAAAATATATTTACATACAATGTTATAATATAATAATATAACTGTTAATTAATTATACATATAAATATAAAATTTATAAATAACTATTATTGATTATTATGAATGGTAATATTATACGTATGTGATTTTGCCAGTCTGGGCCTTGGCGCGTGGAACGCCATTTGGAACGCCCTGCCAGTGAAGTGGTTAATGATAGAACGTCCAACGTCCTTCCGGCAGGACCAAAAAGACTCAGGTGAGTCCGTCCGAAATCGCTAAATAAAACTAACATGGATTGACATAAACAAAAAGTAAAATATATCGTTGGAAAGGTGATGAAACTAGCTTTCAGCGCATGTAAATGTCGAGCTCGTAAGTTCAAACCGAAGAGCAGGGTAGCATAAAGAAGTTGAATATTCCAAAAATGCATGTAAGTTTTAGTCACAAAATGATGAAACCCGGTCCTGCCGGCAGGACGCTTTTCGCTTTGTTTAAAAGGCTACCAAGCCTAGGCATATAAATTTAGAAACTTGATATTTACATCATTGGAAAGCTTGTTTCATTACCTTTCCAACGATATATTTGTTTTTATTTTTATCTTCTTCCATATTAATTTTATAAAGAAAATTTGAAGAGAGTTTTTATTCAATTGGCCGCAATTTTGCTGATTAACATTCAAAATGAAATTTTTAAAATTAAACAAATCGGTTTCATTCTTTGAACGTTTCTGCAGAAAAAGAGACTAAACCGGCCAAAATATATTGATTTTTGTGGATTTTACATTAAATTTACGAAAAACTGTTTTTTTTTACTTTTTAGAAACAGCAAGTTTGAGGGCTTTGAAAAATGGTTTAATATTATTATTTTAAAAAGTCAAGTACATGGATTTTTTCGTCTTTTCGTCTACTTTAATCCCAAAGAGTTCAGGAAAAGAAAAATTGAATTCCCTTTTTTTAAAAGCCTTATTCCCAATCAGCACATATGCTTGCCACAAACTTGCATTAAGCTTGCCGTGCAAGGTGTGCAAGCTTACAGAGCAAGCTCGTGACAAGTTTGTGACAAGTAACAAAATGTCCTATTGCTGCAAACTTACACTGCAATCTTGCTACAAGATTATGATAAGAGCTTGCTGCAAGTTTGTGAGACAAGTTTTCGACAAGCTTATTTGGCAAACTTGCTACAAGCTTGCCAGATAAACTTGCTACAAAGTTGCTGCAAGCTGCCGGATAAATTAAAAAACTTGACACGATGCGCAGTTGAATTCTATGGCATTTACGGCTGCGCAGTAAATTTCTTTGACACCTGGATATATTGCTGATTGTATATTTTGAAATTTATAAGAAAATATCCAGAAAAAATTAAAATTGATTCAATTAAATTGTATATACTTGTGCAGCAAGCTTGCAATAAGCTTACTGTAAACTTACACTAGAAACTTGTAGCAAGTTTGCCAAATAAGCTTGTCGAAAACTTGCCTCACAAGCTTGCAGCAAGCTTATATCATAATCTTGTAGCAAGATTGCAGTGCAAGCTTGCAGCCATAGGACATTTTGTTACTTGCCACAAACTTGTCACGAGCTTGCTCTGTAAGCTTGCACACCTTGCACGGCAAGCTTAATGCAAGTTTGTGGCAAGCATATGTGCTGATTGGGTTTTTGGAACATCCTTCCGGCAGGACGGGCGCTTGGACGTTCTATCATTAAGATAATTTTAAAAATTAGTAAAATTAATGATAAACTTTATGACATTAATTTTTTTATTTATTAAAAAGAAGAGTTATTAATTATATTTAATAAACTATTATAATTATTTAACTTTTAATAAAATTATATATAATAATATATATGAGGCATTTTACGTGTAATGTCCTAAGTTGAAATTTCAACTTCTTGAAAAAAATTGAAACTCGGGGAATTTGTTGTTCTATCAAGTAGAAATGTGCCCCAGAAAATATTTTTGACTTTTTCGAAAATTTGAAGGGGGTAGAGAGGGGCCAATTTAAACAATTTTGCTAACACCGGCTACTTTGTGAATTTTTTCTGAACGTACTTTTAATGGGAAAAATTTTTTAGAATATGTTTCGGAAAGGTTTTTTCGTCCTCTTTTCAATGGTGAATTTTATTTTTTAATATTTTAAAAATTTATCCCAATTTTTGATAATTAATATTTAAATTTCAATTTCTCAAAAAAGGGTCCGTTTTATTTGAAAATAAATTATTGCAAACGAAAGCTGTGGTTTTTTCCTATGCGCATGTAAATTTTCAGAATGCCCTTTTTTATTGTTTTTGAGTTATTAAATTTCAAAGAATAAATTGCTGCGCGCAGCGTTGCGGTGGCACTGAGCCGCGTGGTACCCAGCGTGATGCGAAGTGCCACCGCAACGCTGCGCGCAGCAATTTATTCTTTGACATTTAATAACTCAAAAACAATAAAAAAGGGCATTCTGAAAATTTTCATGCGCATAGGAAAAAACCTCAACTTTCGATTGCAATAATTTATTTTCAAATAAAACGGACCCTTTTTTGGGAAATTGAAATTTAAATATTAATTATAAAAAATTGGGATAATTTTTAAAATATTAAAAAATAAAATTCACCATTGAAAAGAGGGCGAAAAAACCTTTCCGAAACATATTCTGAAAAATTTTTCCCATTAAAAGTACGTTCAGAAAAAATTCGCAAAGTAACCGGTGTTAGCAAAATTGGTTAAATTGGCCCCCCTCTACCCCCTTCAAATTTTCGAAAAAGTCAAAAATATTTTCTGAGGCACATTTCTACTTGATAGAACAACAAATTCCCCAAGTTTCAATTTTTTTCAAGAAGTTGAAATTTCAACTTAGGACATTACACGTAAAATGCCTCATATTGAGGAAGCTAAATGGTCATGAAATGAACAACTTGTTTATTTAGTTTTCATTTATTAATTGATTAATTAATTTATTATTATTAATTATTAATATTATTATTTCAGTTTGTTCAACATATAAACACAATTTGCTTTTTTAAAATTAAATTCAAAATTAAAAAAATGTTGCCACATTCTGAAATATACGAATTTTCGTATATCCACAGGACATATGTGGGATTTTCAGAATATCTAGTATTTTGTAATCCAAAACTAAGAAAAAAAATTTTTCTTTTGAAAATTGTTTATCAAGAAATGTTTAAAAACATTTGTCTAAAATAAAATTCTCAACTTTTTTTAAAAATAAAATCACACATTTAAATATACAACAAAATAAAAGAATTTAATTTATTATATATATAATTAAGAAAAACTACAATTTTTTTATAAATTGGCTACAATTATAATCTTAAATTTGAATAAGAAATTATCGCGTTGATAATATTTCCAAATATTTTCGCCATTTATAAGAGGCACAAGAAAGGCACATGAAGAACACTAACGCCGCCCTGGATCAATGTGCCTAAACTAACGCCTCGCCGCATCTAGTATATTTATCTAAGATTTGACGTTTTTAGCATTCGACAAAATGACGATTCGACGACTTGAGAATTCGATGTTTTTAGCATTCGATTATTTGACGATTCGATGTTTTAAGCATTCGACCAAATGACGATTCGACGATTTGGTATTCGACCATTTGAACATTCGACCACTTGGCGATTAGGGAAAAAGCATGCGTCTCAGTTTTATAAAGGAGACGCATGCATATCCCCTAATCGCCAAGTCGTCGAATGATCAAATAGTCGAATGCCAAGTAATCGAATGGACAAAACATCGAATGCTAAAAACATCGAATCGGCATTTAGTCGAATCCTAAAAACATCGAATTGTCAATACGTCGAATATTCAAAACGTCGAATTATTAATTCGTCGAATGTTAAAAACATCGAATCGTCAATACGACGAATGTTCAAAACGTCGAATAATAAAAACGTCGAATGCTAAAAACATCGAATGGACAAAACGTCGAATGTTCAAAACGTCGAATGATAAAAACGTCGAATGCTAAAAACATCGAATGGACAAAACGTCGAATGCTAAAAACATCGAATCCTCATTTAATCGAATGCTAAAAACATCGAATTCTCAATTCGTCGAATGTTCAAAACGTCGAATGTTCAAAACGTCGAATGCTAAAAACGTCGAATGTTTAAAACGTCGAATGCTCAAAACGTCGATTCGTCATTTAGTCGAATGGTAAAACCATCGAATAGTCCATTCGTCGAATGATCAAATAGTCGAAACGCCATCTGTTCGAATTATCGAGTAGTAGAATAGTAAAGTTGTCGAATGTTCAAAACGTCGAATTATCTAATCGTCGAATGCTAAAAACATCGAATCTTCATTTAGTCGAATGCTAAAAACAACGAATTCTCAATTCGTCGAATGTTCAAAACGTCGAATTATCAATTCGTCGAATGTTAAAAACATCGAATCGTCAATACGTCGAATGTTCAAAATGTCGAATGTACAAAACGTCGAATGTTCTAAACGTCGAATGATAAAATCGTCAAATGTTTGAAACGTCGAATGATAAAAACGTCGAATGATAAAATCATCGAATCTTCATTTAGTCGAATGATAAAAACATCGATTTGACAATTCATCGAATGCTCAAAACATCGCATTGTTAATTCATCGAATGCTTAAATCATCGAATTTTCCATTCGTCGAATGTTCAAAACGTCGAATGATAAAAACGTCGAATGCTCAGAACATCGAACTGTTAATTCGTCGAATGCTCAAAACGTCGAATGATAAAATCGTCGAATGATAAAAACATCGAATCTTTATTTAGTCGAATGCTAAAAACATCTATTTCTTAATTCGTCGAATGTTCAAAACGTCGAATTATCAATTCGTCGAATGCAAAAAGCGTCGAATGTTTAAAACGTCGAATGCTTAAAACGTCTAATCGTCATTTAGTCGAATGTTCAGTTGGTCGAAGCGCCATCCGTTCGAATTATCAAGTAGTAGAATGGTAAATTTGTCGAATGTTCAAAACGTCGAATTATCTAATCGTCGATTGTTCAAAACATCGAATCATCAATTGATCGAATGCTAAAAACAGCGAATCGTCATTTTGTCGAATGTTAATAACTTCGAATTGTCAACTGGTCGAATGCTAAAAACATCGAATCGTCAAATGGTCGAATGCTCAATTAGTCGAAACGCCATCTGTTCGAATTATCAAGTAGTCGAATCCTCATACGGTCGAATGTTCATTTTATCGAATTGTCAGCTGGTCGAATGTTCAAAACGTCGAATCGTCAATTCGTCGAATGCACAAAAGTTCGAATCCGCAAATGATCGAATGTTCATTTAGTCGAAACGCCATCTGTTCGAATATTCAAGTAGTCGAATCCTCAAATAGTCGAATGCTCATTTGGTCGAAACGCCATCTGTTCGAATGCAAAAAACATCGAATCGTCAATTTGTCGAATGTTCAAAACATCGAATTGTCCAATGTTCGAATGCTCATTTGTTCGAATTCACAAATGTTCGAATGCTTAATTAGTCGAAACGCCATCTGTTCGAATATTCAAGTAGTCGAATCCTCAAATGGTCGAATGCTCATTTGGTCGAAACGCCATCTGTTCGAATTATCAAGTAGATGAATGTCAAAGTCGGCGAACGGTAAAAAAGACGATTTTTCAATTCGTCGAATGCTTAAATCGTCGAAAGGTGAATTAAACAAAAGTTCATTTAGTCGAAACGCCATCTGTGCGAATTATGAAGAAGACGAAAGTTAAAGTAGACGTACGGTGAAATAGACGAATTGTTAATTCTTCGAATGCTCAAATCGTCGAAAGGTAAATATTGTGAAAGTTGAAATAGACGAAACGCCATCTGTGCGAATTTTCAAGAAGACGATAGTTAAACCAGCCATACGGTGAAATAGACGAATTGTCAATTCTTCGAATGCTCAAATCGTCGAATGGTGAATATTGCGAAAGTTGAAATAGACGAAACGCCATCTGTCCGTATTGTTAAGCAGACGAATGTTAAAGTTGGCGATCGGTGAAATAGACGATTTGTCAATTCGTCGAATGCTCAAATCGTCGAAAGGTGAATATTGCGAAAGTTCATTTAGTCGAAACGCCATCTGTCCGTTTTATCAAGCAGACGAATGTCAAAGTCGTCGAACGGTAAGATAGACGATTTATCAATTCGTCGAATGCTCAAATAGCCGAAAGAACAATTGTGTATGTTAGTTTTCTTATTATAGTTTCCTCTCTATGTTGCATGTTGGTAAAGAAGATTAAAATTATGCGGGAAATTAGAAGTCACAATTGTAAAGTATTATTTAATTAACTGTATGTTATTGTATAATTTATACAATTAAAAATTTGTTTCATAAATTGTGTTTTAATTTTGTTGAAATCAAATTTAAATATCTGTTTCTCATTTTCCCCAAAGTTGAATTTTAAGTTAAAATTTTTTATTTTTTTGCATTAGCCAATAGATGTCTATAGTTTCACCATTTAGTTTGTAATTTTAATTATTTCTGTGGCATAGATGCGTGAGCTTAGACTCAGGCCCGGCAGATCATGTTTTGCCCGGGTGGGTAGTTGTCCTCGGAGGGGGGGGGATAGTAAAAAATTTATATTGTTTAAAATTTAAGAATAGAAAATACGAAATAAAATTTCCTTTATTAAGAATAGAATTCATTTATAATGACAAAAAATAAAAATGGAATTTTTTCACATAGTTATATTTTAACTGCACTATAGAAGATGCATATATTTTTTTTAATGATTTCAATGAATTTATTACAGCGCAGCTTGAAATTCAAAAAATTTTAATTTCACAAAAATTTGAAATCATCCTTTCAACCTCTAAAAATCAGAATGTGGATTTTTTCGCATTGTTTGAGGTTCAAAAGAGGTTTAAAAAAAGAGAAAATTTGACTAGGAAAATCATAATCTGAATAACTGATTTTATTATCATAATAATGTAAGTTCAAAATAATGAAGTTATCTTGATAACTTCATATAAGATTGAGACAATTTCGTCGTTTAGAGTTGAATAAAATGAAATTACATGCGTTTACGAATTTCTTTGTAATATTTTAAATCATAAAAAGAACTTTAAAAATTATTAAAATTAAAAATAACGAAAGAAAGAAACTATAAAACACTTAAACATTCAAACGAGTTGAAACAGATATTCAGGAAAAGGGAAACAAATAATAATCTAAATATCGTCATTATCATCATAATCTCAGTTTGGCACAAGGGAAATTCGTACAGCCTTCGAAGTCTCTATACACCCCTCTTCTTGTAATATAGTGGAACGATTTCCTCAGTTAGCGCTGCTACGTCTTTCTGTATATTCTAGATCCACTTCAGCTGAAAGTGATATTTTACGTCACTATTTTAAAATTAAAAAACTGTTTAAATTGTGAATTAATAAAATAATTAATAAAATGTAATAATTTGCGTCCATGAAATAAATTGACTTCAAAATGATAATTTTGTGCTGCGTAATTTTATATTATTTTATTATTCACATGACAAAATATTTATCATTATTATAGACTTTAAAAATTACTATTGCAAGTTTGAGGCAAATAATTACAAAGAATTATTTTAAAAAGTTTTAATTCTCAGATATTTGAATCTATAAATTTTGAAGTGCAATTCAAATTCCAAAAAATGAGTGAATTTGACTTAATATTAATTGGTAACAATTATAATCCTCTTTATTTTTTAAACTGAAAACATTGTTTTACTTATGTCTGTTCAAGAATAGTATTTTTTTAAAAATTTTGCCACAATGTGACTAAATAACTTGTGATACTCAATTATACAAATTTCAAAAGCAGTCTATTAGTGTAATATTAAAAAATTAAAAAAAAACACTAAACAAATAATACAAAAATTGGTTTTTATAGTAATAAAGTGTTAATTTTTAACTCTTACATTTCGTTGATAATTCGAAGATTCTCCATGATAGGATCAATCGAGATTCGTACTATTGAATCTAAGAACTCCATTCTTGTAGGCGGATTAGGTCCTTGGTAACCTTGCCAAGCTTCCATTATTAATTGTTGTTTTATAACATTAGAAGGTTGCTGAGATCATCGCAATTCATGCCCACGTTGCAATGCTCCCAAGTCATATTTCAGACAGTCTTGGTAGTTAACCAACCTTTCTACAAAATAGTTAAAAAATTATGTAATATTATATGTAGTTCACGTTTGCATCGTTACGAACTGACAAGCTTGATTTCGAGAAACTATTGGATACTTTTATTTCACAAAATTCAAAGCGCAGTTCAGTTTTCGCATTGAGCAAATAAGTCACTGTTAATGATAGTTATTACTACAATTTTTGTCATTATAAATGAATTCTATTCTTAATAAAGGAAATTTTATTTCGTATTTTCTATTCTTAAATTTTAAACAATATAAATTTTTTACTATCCCCCCCCCTCCGAGGAAAACTACCCACCCGGGCAAAACATGATCTGCCGGGCCTGAGTCTAAGCTCACGCATCTATGCCACAGAAATAATTAAAATTACAAACTAAATGGTGAAACTATAGACATCTATTGGCTAATGCAAAAAAATAAAAAATTTTAACTTAAAATTCAACTTTGGGGAAAATGAGAAACAGATATTTAAATTTGATTTCAACAAAATTAAAACACAATTTATGAAACAAATTTTTAATTGTATAAATTATACAATAACATACAGTTAATTAAATAATACTTTACAATTGTGACTTCTAATTTCCCGCATAATTTTAATCTTCTTTACCAACATGCAACATAGAGAGGAAACTATAATAAGAAAACTAACATACACAATTGTTCTTTCGGCTATTTGAGCATTCGACGAATTGATAAATCGTCTATCTTACCGTTCGACGACTTTGACATTCGTCTGCTTGATAAAACGGACAGATGGCGTTTCGACTAAATGAACTTTCGCAATATTCACCTTTCGACGATTTGAGCATTCGACGAATTGACAAATCGTCTATTTCACCGATCGCCAACTTTAACATTCGTCTGCTTAACAATACGGACAGATGGCGTTTCGTCTATTTCAACTTTCGCAATATTCACCATTCGACGATTTGAGCATTCGAAGAATTGACAATTCGTCTATTTCACCGTATGGCTGGTTTAACTATCGTCTTCTTGAAAATTCGCACAGATGGCGTTTCGTCTATTTCAACTTTCACAATATTTACCTTTCGACGATTTGAGCATTCGAAGAATTAACAATTCGTCTATTTCACCGTACGTCTACTTTAACTTTCGTCTTCTTCATAATTCGCACAGATGGCGTTTCGACTAAATGAACTTTTGTTTAATTCACCTTTCGACGATTTAAGCATTCGACGAATTGAAAAATCGTCTTTTTTACCGTTCGCCGACTTTGACATTCATCTACTTGATAATTCGAACAGATGGCGTTTCGACCAAATGAGCATTCGACCATTTGAGGATTCGACTACTTGAATATTCGAACAGATGGCGTTTCGACTAATTAAGCATTCGAACATTTGTGAATTCGAACAAATGAGCATTCGAACATTGGACAATTCGATGTTTTGAACATTCGACAAATTGACGATTCGATGTTTTTTGCATTCGAACAGATGGCGTTTCGACCAAATGAGCATTCGACTATTTGAGGATTCGACTACTTGAATATTCGAACAGATGGCGTTTCGACTAAATGAACATTCGATCATTTGCGGATTCGAACTTTTGTGCATTCGACGAATTGACGATTCGACGTTTTAAACATTCGACCAGCTGACAATTCGATAAAATGAACATTCGACCGTATGAGGATTCGACTACTTGATAATTCGAACAGATGGCGTTTCGACTAATTGAGCATTCGACCATTTGACGATTCGATGTTTTTAGCATTCGACCAGTTGACAATTCGAAGTTATTAACATTCGACAAAATGACGATTCGCTGTTTTTAGCATTCGATCAATTGATGATTCGATGTTTTGAACAATCGACGATTAGATAATTCGACGTTTTGAACATTCGACAAATTTACCATTCTACTACTTGATAATTCGAACGGATGGCGCTTCGACCAACTGAACATTCGACTAAATGACGATTAGACGTTTTAAGCATTCGACGTTTTAAACATTCGACGCTTTTTGCATTCGACGAATTGATAATTCGACGTTTTGAACATTCGACGAATTAAGAAATAGATGTTTTTAGCATTCGACTAAATAAAGATTCGATGTTTTTATCATTCGACGATTTTATCATTCGACGTTTTGAGCATTCGACGAATTAACAGTTCGATGTTCTGAGCATTCGACGTTTTTATCATTCGACGTTTTGAACATTCGACTACTTTACCATTCTACTACTTGACAATTCGAACAGATGGCGCTTCGACTACTTTACCAATCGACTACTTTACCATTCTACTGCTTGACATTTCGAACAGATGGCGTTTCGACTATTTGAGCATTCGACGAACTGACTATTCTATGTTCTGAGCATTCGACGATTTGAGAATTCGATGTTTTTAGCATTCGACGTTTTGATCATTCGACGTTTTGAACATTCGACGAATGGAAAATTCGATGATTTAAGCATTCGATGAATTAACAATGCGATGTTTTGAGCATTCGATGAATTGTCAAATCGATGTTTTTATCATTCGACTAAATGAAGATTCGATGATTTTATCATTCGACGTTTTTATCATTCGACGTTTCAAACATTTGACGATTTTATCATTCGACGTTTAGAACATTCGACGTTTTGTACACTCGACATTTTGAACATTCGACGATTGACGATTCGATGTTTTTAACATTCGACGAATTGATAATTCGACGTTTTGAACATTCGACGAATTGAGAATTCGTTGTTTTTAGCATTCGACTAAATGAAGATTCGATGTTTTTAGCATTCGACGATTAGATAATTCGACGTTTTGAACATTCGACAACTTTACCATTCTACTACTCGATAATTCGAACAGATGGCGTTTCGACTATTTGATCATTCGACGATTGGACTATTCGATGGTTTTACCATTCGACTAAATGACGAATCGACGTTTTGAGCATTCGACGTTTTAAACATTCGACGTTTTTAGCATTCGACGTTTTGAGCATTCGACGAATTAACAGTTCGATGTTCTGAGCATTCGACGTTTTTATCATTCGACGTTTTGAACATTCGACTACTTTACCATTCTACTACTTGACAATTCGAACAGATGGCGCTTCGACTACTTTACCAATCGACTACTTTACCATTCTACTGCTTGACATTTCGAACAGATGGCGTTTCGACTATTTGAGCATTCGACGAACTGACTATTCTATGTTCTGAGCATTCGACGATTTGAGAATTCGATGTTTTTAGCATTGGACGTTTTGATCATTCGACGTTTTGAACATTCGACGAATGGAAAATTCGATGATTTAAGCATTCGATGAATTAACAATGCGATGTTTTGAGCATTCGATGAATTGTCAAATCGATGTTTTTATCATTCGACTAAATGAAGATTCGATGATTTTATCATTCGACGTTTTTATCATTCGACGATTTTATCATTCGACGTTTAGAACATTCGACGTTTTGTACACTCGACATTTTGAACATTCGACGATTGACGATTCGATGTTTTTAACATTCGACAACTTTACCATTCTACTACTCGATAATTCGAACAGATGGCGTTTCGACTATTTGATCATTCGACGATTGGACTATTCGATGGTTTTACCATTCGACTAAATGACGAATCGACGTTTTGAGCATTCGACGTTTTAAACATTCGACGTTTTTAGCATTCGACGTTTTGAGCATTCGACGAATTAACAGTTCGATGTTCTGAGCATTCGACGTTTTTATCATTCGACGTTTTGAACATTCGACTACTTTACCATTCTACTACTTGACAATTCGAACAGATGGCGCTTCGACTACTTTACCAATCGACTACTTTACCATTCTACTGCTTGACATTTCGAACAGATGGCGTTTCGACTATTTGAGCATTCGACGAACTGACTATTCTATGTTCTGAGCATTCGACGATTTGAGAATTCGATGTTTTTAGCATTCGACGTTTTGATCATTCGACGTTTTGAACATTCGACGAATGGAAAATTCGATGATTTAAGCATTCGATGAATTAACAATGCGATGTTTTGAGCATTCGATGAATTGTCAAATCGATGTTTTTATCATTCGACTAAATGAAGATTCGATGATTTTATCATTCGACGTTTTTATCATTCGACGTTTCAAACATTTGACGATTTTATCATTCGACGTTTAGAACATTCGACGTTTTGTACACTCGACATTTTGAACATTCGACGATTGACGATTCGATGTTTTTAACATTCGACGAATTGATAATTCGACGTTTTGAACATTCGACGAATTGAGAATTCGTTGTTTTTAGCATTCGACTAAATGAAGATTCGATGTTTTTAGCATTCGACGATTAGATAATTCGACGTTTTGAACATTCGACAACTTTACCATTCTACTACTCGATAATTCGAACAGATGGCGTTTCGACTATTTGATCATTCGACGATTGGACTATTCGATGGTTTTACCATTCGACTAAATGACGAATCGACGTTTTGAGCATTCGACGTTTTAAACATTCGACGTTTTTAGCATTCGACGTTTTGAGCATTCGACGAATTAACAGTTCGATGTTCTGAGCATTCGACGTTTTTATCATTCGACGTTTTGAACATTCGACTACTTTACCATTCTACTACTTGACAATTCGAACAGATGGCGCTTCGACTACTTTACCAATCGACTACTTTACCATTCTACTGCTTGACATTTCGAACAGATGGCGTTTCGACTATTTGAGCATTCGACGAACTGACTATTCTATGTTCTGAGCATTCGACGATTTGAGAATTCGATGTTTTTAGCATTGGACGTTTTGATCATTCGACGTTTTGAACATTCGACGAATGGAAAATTCGATGATTTAAGCATTCGATGAATTAACAATGCGATGTTTTGAGCATTCGATGAATTGTCAAATCGATGTTTTTATCATTCGACTAAATGAAGATTCGATGATTTTATCATTCGACGTTTCAAACATTTGACGATTTTATCATTCGACGTTTAGAACATTCGACGTTTTGTACACTCGACATTTTGAACATTCGACGATTGACGATTCGATGTTTTTAACATTCGACGAATTGATAATTCGACGTTTTGAACATTCGACGAATTGAGAATTCGTTGTTTTTAGCATTCGACTAAATGAAGATTCGATGTTTTTAGCATTCGACGATTAGATAATTCGACGTTTTGAACATTCGACAACTTTACCATTCTACTACTCGATAATTCGAACAGATGGCGTTTCGACTATTTGATCATTCGACGAATGGACTATTCGATGGTTTTACCATTCGACTAAATGACGAATCGACGTTTTGAGCATTCGACGTTTTAAACATTCGACGTTTTTAGCATTCGACGTTTTGAACATTCGACGTTTTGAACATTCGACGAATTGAGAATTCGATGTTTTTAGCATTCGATTAAATGAGGATTCGATGTTTTTAGCATTCGACGTTTTGTCCATTCGATGATTTTATCATTCGACGTTTTTATCATTCGACGTTTCAAACATTTGACGATTTTATCATTCGACGTTTAGAACATTCGACGTTTTGTACACTCGACATTTTGAACATTCGACGATTGACGATTCGATGTTTTTAACATTCGACGAATTGATAATTCGACGTTTTGAACATTCGACGAATTGAGAATTCGTTGTTTTTAGCATTCGACTAAATGAAGATTCGATGTTTTTAGCATTCGACGATTAGATAATTCGACGTTTTGAACATTCGACAACTTTACCATTCTACTACTCGATAATTCGAACAGATGGCGTTTCGACTATTTGATCATTCGACGAATGGACTATTCGATGGTTTTACCATTTGACTAAATGACGAATCGACGTTTTGAGCATTCGACGTTTTAAACATTCGACGTTTTTAGCATTCGACGTTTTGAACATTCGACGTTTTGAACATTCGACGAATTGAGAATTCGATGTTTTTAGCATTCGATTAAATGAGGATTCGATGTTTTTAGCATTCGACGTTTTGTCCATTCGATGTTTTTAGCATTCGACGTTTTTATCATTCGACGTTTTGAACATTCGACGTTTTGTCCATTCGATGTTTTTAGCATTCGACGTTTTTATTATTCGACGTTTTGAACATTCGTCGTATTGACGATTCGATGTTTTTAACATTCGACGAATTAATAATTCGACGTTTTGAATATTCGACGTATTGACAATTCGATGTTTTTAGGATTCGACTAAATGCCGATTCGATGTTTTTAGCATTCGATGTTTTGTCCATTCGATTACTTGGCATTCGACTATTTGATCATTCGACGACTTGGCGATTAGGGGATATGCATGCGTCTCTTATAAAGTTGCTTTTACAATAACTTTTTTTCATCGACATGAGCGAGAAAACGTTGCGCGCGCAACTATTTTGTATGGTTTTAACAATGCATCTTGTTTTTGTCGATGAAAACGTTGCGCTCGCAACTATTTTGCATGGTTTTAACAGTGCATTTTGTACATGTCGATGAAAAAAAAGTTGTTGTAGAAGCAGCTTAAAGTACGTGAAAGATTAGTTGATTATGCTTGAAAATTCTGTAGAGCATGTTCAGTGTGCGTTGCGCGTTTCTATGCAAAGTAAAAGCATGAAGTATTATAAGGAGACCGAACGACCATGCAAATTTTGTATTGAAGGCGGTTCCAGAATAGGTGCAAAAGGCAGGTAGCAAGTCCGATTCCTATATCTTTAGCATTAGTTCATACTTGCACTTGTACTTTCATCTTGCCTTTTGCACCTATTGTGGGGGCGCATGATTATTCCCCAAATTTCAATTTCCTAATATACAAGACATGGAAATTTTTATCATCGAAACTTCATTTCGCATAATTTTCAGATTTCGAAATTTCATTTAACATAATTTTTAATTTATCAAATTATTTTTTATCCTAATATTTAAATAGTCGAATTTTTTTGTAATATAATTTTTAATATGTCGAAAAATTCTTTGACATAAATTTTGTTTTTTCGAATGACTATTTTTCATAATTATTAATCCTCCGAATTGCCATTTGACACAATTTTCAAACCTTCGAAATATTATGTTACATAAATTTTATTTATCGAAATTTTAATTGTCATAATGTTCATTTACTCGACTTATCAAGTGACATAAAACGCATTTACTCAAATTCTCATGTGACATAACCTTTAAATCTTAGAAACGTCATATTTAAGAAATTTCATTTATCGAAATTTTATTCGTCATAATTTTTACTCATTCGAATAACCATTCAACATAAAATCTGTTTGTCCGAAATTCCATTTGACATAATTTTCAAACATCAGAATTACTTTTTAAACTATAATGCAAGTCACAGAAATTTCATTTCTCCTAAAACAACAATGCAATTTTCAAAAATTTTTCTCATCTCTATTGTTGTTTTAGAACAAATGAAATTTCTGTGACTTGCATTATAGTTTAAAAAGTAATTCTGATGTTTGAAAATTATGTCAAATGGAATTTCGGACAAACAGATTTTATGTTGAATGGTTATTCGAATGAGTAAAAATTATGACGAATAAAATTTCGATAAATGAAATTTCTTAAATATGACGTTTCTAAGATTTAAAGGTTATGTCACATGAGAATTTGAGTAAATGCGTTTTATGTCACTTGATAAGTCGAGTAAATGAACATTATGACAATTAAAATTTCGATAAATAAAATTTATGTAACATAATATTTCGAAGGTTTGAAAATTGTGTCAAATGGCAATTCGGAGGATTAATAATTATGAAAAATAGTCATTCGAAAAAACAAAATTTATGTCAATGAATTTTTCGACATATTAAAAATTATATTACAAAAAAATTCGACTATTTAAATATTAGGATAAAAAATAATTTGATAAATTAAAAATTATGTTAAATGAAATTTCGAAATCTGAAAATTATGCGAAATGAAGTTTCGATGATAAAAATTTCCATGTCTTGTATATTAGGAAATTGAAATTTGGGGAATAATCATGCGCCCCCCTATTGTGGACTCTACATGAAAGTGGGACATATTTCGATACCTGAATTGTGGGTGAAAAATACGAGACGCATGATTTTCCCCTAATCACCAAGTAGTCGAATGTTCAAATGGTCGAATACCAAATCGTCGAATCGTCATCTGATCGACAGATTGATACTCAGTTGCACCCAGGATAAACAGTTTTTATATCCTGCAATAATTGTGTAAAGGGGTCAACATCTAATTTCTTTACACGTCTTCGCCATAGAAATTCACAAAGGTGATTGGCGAGATTGTCTTTTCGAACACCGCCGCGACTTAAAGATCGGCGCATCCACCGCCAAGACGACTCGATATTCTGAGTATGGGCGCCGGTTTCAGAGTTTACGAACTCTTTGGAATGATTCACAGTTTCATGCACATAACCATGTTCTTCTAAATTAACATATCCTTTCCAGCAATCGAAATGGATTTCTGTCCCAACAACAACGTGCTTTTTAATTAAAGCAATTAATGTGTCTTTGTCACGTTTGTTGTCAGGACAGATCTCCAGTCGATACTTATGTGCATTACCTCTGTGAATCATTCCTAAGATCCACGAACCTTCAACCACGCGCCCTCTCTCGTACTTACGGCGGCCGATCTTACACTCATCGACTTCCACAATCTCGCCAATACCTCCAATTTGACCTTCCTCCTCCAATTCTACATCAAGTGCGACCATGCAGACTTCACGACAGTAAGATATACGGTCAGCAACTGTCTCTCGAGACAATTGCTGACTATCAATATTTGCTCAAAATTTAAATTTACAGCAAAACAATAAGAGAGCAATACGCACGTTGCTGCAGACACATGACAATTCTCTAACCATGTGTTGTCTGCAACACTCACTTGATGCTCATGCTTCCCTTTCTTTTTACAAATGAATACACCACAAACAGATTTATTCAAATTTTTTTCATTTGCTTTTTATGTTTGGCGCAATACCTTTCTTTAGGTATGATTCCGATATCGCAAAGCCATTCCAAAGTGCTTTCACGACTTTGCAGTATCGAACTCAACCTAAACAAGTTGTACCCATGATCCATATTGTGTTTAAAGTGATGATGACAGTGAACACCCGAAGTTTTAAATGTAGAACACTAACAATGGACAACACAAACACAACTGACAACAAAGTAAATGAATCGCACGAAAAGAAGCTTCTATTAATTTTACGCTCTAAAAAGTAAAGAGATTTAAAAATGTAGTGGCAATACCAAAGGATACGTCTAAGAACACTAAACACCTTATGGGTAGTCGAGGTGCTTAAAATGCTCTGAGACACAATGAGATGTACCATGTATCAGCATGGATCGCCATGTATCACTCGTGTCTGGGTTCAGGAACATTGTACTACAAACTAGGAAGTCAATTTAACTCCCATTCTATATTAAAACGTGTAAGGAAATTAGGTGCGGCGGGCTTCGCCCGCCTCTGAGTGGTGTCTTTTCGGGGCACCTATAAAAAAGGTTTTTTTAAAACGTTGGAGGGGGATTGGTTCTGGGTTCAAGTACCTTCTAGTACCAACTAGGAAGTCAATTTGACTCCCTTTTTACATAAGAAAGTAAGAGGACTTCTCTCTAAACGTGAAGCGTAATTAGGTGCGGCGGGCTTCGCCCGCCTCCGTGTTCTCTCGTTCAGGAACATTTGAAAAAAGGGTATTTATTTTTTTTTGTTGTAAGGGGCATTGGTTCTGTGTTCAAGTACCTTCTAGTACCAAATAGAAAGTCAATTTGACTCCCTTTTTACATATAAAACATTTTTTAAAATTTTGCGTTTTTTACGAGTTAAATGCAAAAAATCAGATTTTTATGGTGTTTTTTACTGTTTTTACTATGAAGCTGACGTCAGTCGAGAATTTTTACTATGATTTTCGTAATTAGCGGATCAAAATACATCATAATACCTAAAAAAATGTATTTCATTAAAACTGGATGTCCTTTTAAGTTACAGTATATTTCAATTAATTTGTATGGTATTTTATGGTTTTTTACATTTTTCTCGAAAACTAACAGTTTTAGAAAAAAATTAAAAAGACATAAAATGTGTATTTTTGTGAGATCTATATCTTTTGTATGAAACATTTTTTGAAATTTTGCGTTTTCCATGAGTTAAACGCAAAAAACCACAATTTTATGGTGTTTTTTATGGTTTTTATCATAAAAATCAAATTTGCGCCAAATTTCAATATCATATTCGTGATCAGCACGTCAAATTACATAAATATACCAACTGTTATGAAAATCGGAGGGGGGACGTTTTCGGAACTGCACCCAAATAATTATAGTGTTATTTTCAGTGTTATAAGTCTATCAATTGTGAATGAACTGTGTTTTCCATTTTTCCCAGCTAATCGTCTGTTTCCATTTGTGGTTATTTCAGATGTGAACATACTATTATTTTATGAAAAACAAATAGTGTTAATATATATTTGACTTCCAGAATTGACTTTCAAAAAAATATTTTTTATATTGTGTTTCTCACAAAACAGAATGTTATGTAATTCGGGGCCGTTCAAAAAATACGTAACGTACCAAAACGTGTTACGTATTTTTTGAACGGCCCCTTCTCAGTTTTCAGTGAAATAGCATGTCTCTCAAGTCGTGAAAAATTTCGCCATGTGGTATATAAAAACAATTCGATACGTACTTTTATGTGTTAAGTGTGAGTTTATATTTCAGTTTTACGCGAATATATGTGTGTGTTATAGATTAGTTCATAAATGCTTATTAGTCCTGTCGCCCTGTAAAAAAGTGGTCATTTTTTGCCAAAATTGATACCTGAAGTCTGATTGTAGATTCATATAGTGTGGAGTAGTAGTATGAATATATATGTTTCCTACTCGAGATTTTAAAAGCTGCGAGTTATAAACAATTTGGAATGTGCCGAATAACAGTTTTTTGATGACCGTTCTTTCCCATCAAATTATAGGGCCACTAAAAATGGCACTTTCTTATTTGTTTAATAACTTGAAAAAAAGATAACAAATTCTTTCGATATTCTTCCAAAATATACCTCTCAAGACTCTTACGATGTGTGCCAAATCTGAATCCAATTCAATAAATAGCCCAAGTGCGAAAACCAATGCGGCTCAACATTGGCCCCGTATTGGCAAGACTGGCATCGAGACTTGGTAGACAATATTGGTCTGACTTTGCGCCGACTCTTGTGGTGTTAATCACAGTTTGGCGTCGGCAGCCAGATCTCGGCAGACATTAGTGGCCCAATATTGGCAGCCAGATTTGGGCAGACATTAGTGGCCCATTATTGGCTGCCAGATCTCAACAGACATTAATGGCCCAATATTGGATGCCATTACTCCCACAGTGTTGACAAAATTAAAAAAAAAAATTTATTTAATTAACTAATTAATTTATAATATTTATACGGCTTATTTCCCTAAGCTAAACGCAAACTTACAAATATTTAAAAAAAATTTACCGCTCGCGGGGATCGATACCTATACCTTATGCACCACAGCCTAACACTTTGAACACTCTGTTAGTCTGACGTGAAGTCGAGGAAGCAAAAGGGTTATTATAAGCTTCACTACACTGTCCGATACTATGCCATTATTGGGCCGAGCTACGTCCCTATATTTGTAATTTTAATTTTCCATCATAGCTACAAAATGTTAGAAATTAATGTGCCATTCCTGGGCCAAATTACGCCCCAATTCTAGCAATTATAATTTTCCTTCGTGGATACAAAATTTTTGCCACTAATGTGCCATTAATGGGCCGATTTTCGTCACATCACTGGCAATTGAATTTTGACATTAAAGATTGATCAACTTTGCCAATATTGTGCCGTTATTGAGCCAAGCTACGATCCAATTCTGGCAATTATAATTTTCCTTCAAAGATATAAAATTTTTGCTATTAAAGTGCCACTAATGTGCCTTTAATGGCCTGATCTTCGTCACATCATTGGCAATAAAATTGAATTTTTTAAAACTTTAAAATACTTTCTATTTCTTAATTACAATAGCTTGAAAATATTTACTTAAGAGTTTTCGGGGTCCCTGATTACGAATCTGATATTAGTTTTCCAAAATTCAAAATGGTGGATCCAATAAGGCGGACGATAAAAATGTTATGAATATCAAAGAATTAATTTATCGTCATTAATATTAATAAATTCTTGTTACTGATTAATAATTAATAGTTTCTATTATTATATTCACTTTCATGAATTTTTCATTGTTTTTTGCTTCCTCGTGAGGAAGCTTTGTAGTCGTTTAATTTACAAAATT
This sequence comes from Leptopilina drosophilae, assembly GCA_032873175.1. Classification (NCBI taxonomy): domain Eukaryota; kingdom Metazoa; phylum Arthropoda; class Insecta; order Hymenoptera; family Figitidae; genus Leptopilina; species Leptopilina drosophilae. The sequence continues at coordinate 36,474,085 of CM065479.1, forward strand.
TTTAAAAATCCTTTTAACAAATTTTCTTCTATATGGGACTATGTTATATAAGACCCTGAACAATTGTCCGGATGTATGTATGTGTGTGTGTATGTGTGTGTGTGTGTGTGTGTGTGTGTGTGGATCCCGATTTTTGTGAACACGATAACTCGAAGAGATTTTAACGAATTTGGCTAAAATTTACCAGGTATATTTATCATAAAAATATCTCGAACTGGATTGATAGACTTTAAAAAATTCTCAGAAAAAAATTTTTTTTGACTTTTTTCTAAAAAAAAATTTTTTTCAAAAATTTTTTTTTAAGTTGGTTATTGAAGTTAATATATAATAAAATCTTATTCTTTGCATCAAGACGAATCGATTGGTATATAAAAAGAATAAATGGTATGAGAATTTATAGAGTTAATCACAATTAAAGCTGAAAAATTCGCATTTTTCTCAAAAAATGAGTTCTTTCCGCAAAATTATGTTGCTGCATAAGAAAATCTTACTCACTTATTTCTAAAATTTTATTCTTTGCTTCAAGACGGATCGATTGGTATATATAAAGTATATATTGTATTTAAATTTATAAAATTAAAACCAATTACAGACACAAAATTTGCATTTTTAATAAAAATTCATTTTTTCTTAAGAATCATGTTGCTGTACAATAAAATGTTATTATTTATTGAAAAATAAATCTAAAATCTTATTCCTTGCATCAAGACGAATCGATTGATATATGTAAAATATATATTCTATTGAAAATTATATTGTTCATTTAGGATTAAAATAAATTTTATAAATATTTTTTTGATTTTATAAATATTAGATCGTATTAGAAATTACTTAAAAATTAAATATACTTAAAACTAATTATTATTTTTTTATATATTTTATTTAGACCAATAAATAAAATTAATTTTTTTTCTAATTTTAAACAATTTTTTATTTATTTAAATTTTGTATAGACTATAAAAAATATTTTTTAATAATATTTTCTGAATTGATGGTATGAGGTTCGTGTTTGTTTGTAGTTTGCTTGCGGTGGTGGGTAGTAAATCTGAGGTGGTGCATAGTATGCTTGTGGTGTTGGGTAGTTTGACTGTGGTGGTGGGTAAGGTGCTTGTGGTGGTGTTGGGTAGTTTGATTGCTGTGGTGGGTAAGGTGCTTGTGGTGGTGGTGGGTAGTTTGACTGCTGTGGTGGGTAAGGTGCTTGTGGGTAGTTTGACTGCTGTGGTGGGTAAGGTGCTTGTGGTGGTGGTGGGTAGTTAGACTGTTGTGGTGGGTAAGGTGCTTGTGGTGGTGGTGGTGGGTAGTTTGACTGCTGTGGTGGGTAAGGTGCTTGTGGTGGTGGTGGATAGTTTGACTGCTGTGGTGGGTAAGGTGCTTGTGGGTAGTTTGACTGTTGTGGTGGGTAAGGTGCTTGTGGTGGTGGTGGGTAGTTTAACTGCTGTGGTGGGTAAGGTGCTTGTGGTGGTGGTGGTGGGTAGTTTGACTGCTGTAGTGGGTAAGGTGCTTGTGGTGGTGGTGGTGGGTAGTATTGTGTGGGTCTTCTTCTTGTATAAGGTCTAAATTCTGTCTCCTTGTATGTTCTTGGTCCCCTGTAATTTCTTGCTTGGAAATTTTTTTTCATTCTGAAATTATAAATAATTAAAAATGTAATTATTTTTTTTATACAAAGGGGCCGTTCAAAAAATACGTAACATTATTTTTTGTAAATTTGGACCCCCCCCCTCCTCCTCTAAAAAGCGTTACGTATTTTTTGAACGGCCCAAAATTTAAACTAAAATTTTAGAAAATAATTTGCAGAATGTATACTAACAGGAAAATAACCGTGTATTAAATTTAACCTTGAAAAACCTTGAATTTTATACCAAACCATGAATTTTTTCACGAAAATTAAAAAATTTTTATTTTTCAAATTGTTTTTAAAAAATCACTTTTTATTTCAATTTATATAGATATTTAAACTTTTCTTTAAATTGAAATTAGTTAAAAATAATTAATTTGATAGTAAAAAATCAGTCACCAATTCAAACATATTATGTAAATAAAATTTAAAAAATTATGTAGTTAATAGAAATATTGTTAAATTCGACTGAAAATGTGTAATTAAATTTTTTAAAGAATTTTATTATAAACTTTTTAATAAATAGAATTTTCTAAGTATTTTAAGTTAATAATTGATTAATAATTCAATTTTATAAAGAGTCATATGTTTCTAAGGGCGAAGATTAATAATTAAAATTTCTATTAGTTTATTTTAAAAAAATATACGTACTTAAAATTGTTTAATAAAATTGAACTTTCATAAATTTTTTTTTTAAATCTAAAAAATACGATCGTTGTAATTTTTTAATTCTATTGTTTCATGATAATTGAATTTTCTAAATAAAAAATTGAAATTTCTTTACATTTTTTGAAAAATAATTAAATTCTTTTGAACAATTTTATTTAAATTTTATGAAAATAATCAAGGGAAGTTAGTGATCATAATTATAATTTTATTTTTAAAATTTTAAGTCCCTCTTACAGTTTTAAATAAATTTTTTGTTTCTAAAATTATTATTAAACTTCTCTTAATTTTTTTTATTATTTATTAAGTAAATAATTAATTATTAATGTTTATTATTTTCGAAAAATTTAAATATTTATTTATGTTCGAAATCAAATTTGAATTTAAATTGAATAAAAAAACCGAGAAAAAATTAGAACATAACAGGGAAATAACTGGGAAATTTGTAGATCGAAAATAATAGACACCCTGAATTTGATTTTAAAGAAATCTAAAAATTATGTTAAAAAAATGAGGGTGATATATATATATATATATATATATATATATATATATATATATATATATATATATATATATTTAAACGAAATAACCTTTTTTGGTCTTTTTCTTTCAATCTCCTTCTTAAATTTCGTTCAGTATTTTTGGGAGCATTATTTTTTTCAGTTTTTGTGTCTCCTTCATCTTCATTTCCTTCACTTGTATCTTCCTTACTTTCATTTTCTTCTTTTTTTTCGTCTTCTATTTTCTCTTCATTAGATTTAATAATTTTGTTATTTTCACTACTCTTCTTCTTTTCATTCTCCTCGGAATTACTTTCTTTATTAATGTATTTTTTTAAAAATACAAACACTGAAAAAAATAAAATATTTTTTTAAATATAACATAATAATAAAAACCTTAATTTTAATTTTATAAAAATGTAACATTTTTTAAAAAAATTTTTAATTTTTTATTAAATTAAATTTTGTTATTACTTACTTTTTATTTATTAAATAATTTTTGAATAAAATTTTTTTTAGATGGTTGTTTGTAAACTGGCAGTTGACAAATTGCGATTCTATTTTTTTATTTAATATTATCTACACTTCATATTGTTCAATTTAACTATTTAATTTTTTTATTAAAAAATTGTATAAATTTATATAATTAAATTCATTTTATTTAAAACTATTTATAAATTGTGAACAACCATCTAGAATAGAAAAATGTAATATTTTTCAAATATTATTTTTAAAAAGTTACATTTTTTATAAAATTAAAATTTTTATTATTTTTTTTTATTATTATATTATGTTAAAATAAATATTTTAATTTTTTAATGTTTATATTTTAAATAGATTATTTAAATAAAAAAAAATCTGAAACTAAACAATCTATCTGAAGATAATAAAGCGCTTCAATCAGAAGAATATTTACGGAATTTAGCAATCTTTTGAAAATTTTAATTATTTATTTATTTTATTTCTCTAAATTAGATTATTAAAAAGTTGAATAATTATTATAGAAGACAAAAATAATTAATTATTTCTTAAAATTAAATTATATAGAAGTTTATAAAAATCTAAAAATGTTTTTAAATAGTAGCAAATTGTAAAAAAAAATTTTAATTAAACAGAAAAAATTTTTTAATGAAAAAAGTTTGAAAAATTAATCTAAAAAAAAGAAAAATAATCAACAATTAAAGAAAAATAATCAACAATTAAAGTTTAAAAAAAAATATATTAAAATAAATAAGATTGAAAAGAAAATTTAAAACATTTAAACATATATAATTTTAACATTTTACATGAATAATAGTTTTGTTTTATTTTTTTTTGTAAATACAATTTTTTTTATATTTAAGAAGTATCTTCTTTTTTCTTTTTTTCATTATAATTTTTCTCCCATGTTAAAATAAAAGCTACAAGTTCTTCATCAGAATCTGTTAATTCTGTAAATACGAGAAAATGAGGTTAATAGAAAATAATAATAATTAATACCTAATAATAATAAATAATAATAAAAATAATAATAAAAATAATTACAACTAGGAATAAAAACAGTTAATTTAGAAATAGTATAAATTACAAATTTTTGTATATCTTTGTAAATTTTTTGTCAAGAGATTTTAGATAAAAATATACAATATAATGTGTTTAATTGTAAAATAAAAACCTTTACTTTAAATATTTACAAGTATTATAATATATTACTATATATATCTAACGCTACAATGAACTAACCTGCACACTTATCTTCTTCTTTATTATTTTGATTAGTTTCATTTTTTGGTTCACTTTTAATTTTTTTATTTTGTGATTCTTTTGAATCTTCTGGTTTTCTTTCTGTAAATATATCACAATTTTTATTTTTATTAATATTTTAATTTTATTTTTTGTTTTCTATTTATTATTATTATTATTATTATTATTATTATTATTATTATTATTATTATTATTATTATTAATATTATTATACATACTTTTATCATTATTATTATTATCATTATGCTCCATTTTATTCTGAATAATATTTTTATTATTTAATGTCAAACTTGATTGGTTTCAAAAATATCGAATTTTTTTGTTGTATTGTTTGTATGTTAACTTCAAGTTTAACTTTTTTAAATAAAAAAAAACCAACACTAAATGTGTCAAATTAAAAAATAATGAACAATAATATTGACAATATTTGAAAAGAAAATATATTCCGTTTTGAAATAATATCTGAAAAGAATTATACAAATAATAATAAAATACTTAATAAAATATAAAAATTCTTCACTGGAAAAAAAGAAGGAATCAATTGCAAAAAAATTTATACATAAAGGTTAGAGATATAAAATTATTTAATAAAAAATAACATTTAAAAAAAAGATAATATTTTAAAACATTACAGAATTAAGATTCACTGTTAAACTTTATTTATTAAATTTAATAAAATTAAAAATAGTGGTAGTTTAAATGTATAATGTTTTCGTCTACTATTTTCGTTCAACAAAATTACCGGTTTTACTTTCTCATCAATTTTAAATTTATTCCATTTCGAACATAAATAAATCTACAAATGGCTTCCAAATTTTTTATTAAATTTTTTATGAATAATTAAATTATTTTGACTAGTTCCTTTAGATTTGTTTTATTATTAATTAATCCTTACAAAGAATGTTATTATTTGTGAAAATTATTAAATATTTTTCGAAGAACTTTATCTAAATTTTTGAAATTAATTCTATTGTGGAGAACAATTTAATTATTTATAAAAATAATTTAAATTTTAAGGAAAATTAAAAAAAAATTTAAACATAATTTAATTTTTGTGAAAAATTTTATTACTTTTGAAAATAATTGAATTCTTCTGAAGAATTTTTAAAAAAATATCCAAGAGAATTTAGTAAATGTAAAGAATTTTCCTATTTATGGAAATAATTACATTCTTGAGAAGAATTTTTTACAGTTTCTAGAAATAATTGAATTTTTTCGACGAATTTTCATCAAATTTTTAAGAATAATTACTTTTTTCGAGGAATTCGATTAAAATTGTATTAAAAATAATTGAAATTCTGCAATGAGTTTTACTATTTATGAAAATAATTGAACATATTTTATATAGCGAAGAAATTTCATAAAATAAAATTATAACTAACTTTCATTGATTATTTTCGAAAATTTTGATTAAAATTTTTTTTAAAAAATTAAGTAAATTATTTTTAATAGAATGTAAATAAATTTCAATTTAGTATATAAAAAATTTTAAATTATTTGTTTATAAAAATTTAATTATCTGAAAACAACAGATTAAAAAAAAAATGTTTTAAATCTTATTTTTAAAAAATTTTAAACAAACTTTGTGAAAATTCAATTTTATTAAAAAATTTATCTTTAAATAAAAATTTTTTTAATTTATTTTCAGTTTAATTTTATTTATTTTCAATTTAATGTATCTTTCTTAAATTAACTAATAAAAATTTTAATTATTAATCTTCATACTAAGAAGAATGAATATATTAGAATGTGACTCATTATAAAATTTAATTATTTTTAGTTTAATTTCAGGAAATTTCTATTAATTCGATAAGTTTTTTAAAATTTATTTATTTACATAGAATATTTGAATTAATAACTGATTTTTAATATCTAATTAATTATTTTTAAATATTTCAAATTTAGAGAATAAAAATTTATCTATAAAAATTTAAATAAAAAGGTATTTTTTAAACACAGCTTAAAATAATAAAATTTTTTCTAATTTTGTGTAATAATTCCTGGTTTTAAATAAAATTTCTGGCTTATTCCCGGTTTTTCCTGGTGAGTATACACCCTTGAAAATATGAATACTACTTTTTTATCAACGAGGCTACTATTTGTTAATTTTTGTTATTGAAGCAAGTTTTTCATACTTTTTTTAAACTCATAATGGACTGCGAAGCCTGAATAAACAATTTTTAAAAAATTGTTTATGTTAATTTGATGACGAAAATTAAAGAAAATGAATTAAAAACTAATTATGGTAATTTTAAAAACTCGAGTGATTATTTTTATTTTAATATGTTAACTTTTAAAAAATTTGGTCGCCATAATGGATCCACAATTTAGAATTTTTTTCAAAAAACTTCTGTGACTTGTAAATGAAACCAGTGATTTAAGGGGTAATATCACTCAGAGCACATAAAAAATATACTGAATATCAATTAATTAAATTAATTGATAATTAATATGGGAGGCGTTTTGAAAAAGAAATTTTTTATTTTTTTAAAATTAAGTTTAATATGTGTTTAACGTTAAATAAAATCAAGCTTAATGATAATAAAATGTATTTTTCTTAAAATAATTGATTAAAAAATAATATATTTTTAGTTAGCTTTGGGTTATGTTATTCCTTAATGTTGCGCAAAAAATCTAATAACTTTAAAAGTTTATAATTTATTATTTTCAGATAATTTTTGAAAATTATAGAAGACTTTTATTATACAATTGAATTATCACATTTATAAAATCGAAAGAAACAAAACACTTATATTATTATTCTAAATTTGTATTATAATTTTCTTTAAATTTATAAAATCAAAATTTATTTTATTTATAAACGGTTTTTATATTTATATTATAAAATGGGTTTGTGTAGAAGAAAAAGTTTTGATCACCGTAAAAAAATGAGAAAAGATATTATGAGACAAATGAGAGAAAATTGTCAAGAATATCTTTCTTTGAATGTTTTGACCAGAGATAAAACTGATTCTAAATTATTAAAATTATTAAAGAATAAAAAACATAAAAAATTATTAAGAAATGATGTCACTTATCGAAAAAATGAAACAATTAAAAATATGCAACGTAATAAAATATTGCGATCTAATGTCGTGTATCGTAATACAGAAGCAATTAAAAATAGAGAGCGTAATAATATTTTGCGTAATAACGAGGCGTACATTCAGAAAGAGTCAATTGGAAATATTAAGCGTAATAAAATTTTACGTTTAAAAGAGGCGTATCGTGGGAAAGAATCGGTTGAAAATATTAAGCGTAATAAAATTTTACGTTTAAAAGAGGCGTATCGTGGGAAAGAATCGGTTGAAAATATTAAGCGTAATAAAATTTTACGTTTAAAAGAGGCGTATCGTGGAAAAGAATCAGTTGAAAATATTAAGCGTAATAAAATTTTACGTTTAAAAGAGGCGTATCGTGGGAAAGAATCGGTTGAAAATATTAAGCGTAATAAAATTTTACGTTTAAAAGAGGCGTATCGTGGGAAAGAATCGGTTGAAAATATTAAGCGTATTAAAATTTTACGTTTAAAAGAGGCGTATCGTCGGAAAGAATCGGTTGAAAATTTTAAGCGTAATAAAATTTTACGTAATAATATAAGTTTTTCAACAACAGAAAAATTATTAAACATTGAACGAAATAAACTATTAAGATCCAATGAAATATATAAAAATACAGAATTGATTAAAAACAATGATCGAATTAAAAGTTTACGGAATAATGAATTGTATTTAAATCGAGAAAATGCTTTAAATATAAAACGTAATAAAACTATGAGAGAAACCACATTTTATAAAAATAGAGAAGCAAATAACAATATTAAAAGAAATAAAATTTTAAGGAGTAACCAAAATTATAAGACTAACGAATGTACAAAAAATATTATACGAATTAAAAAATTGAGATCTAACAATAATTATTCAGAAAGAGAAAAAATAAAAAATCAATTAAGAATAAAAAATTTAAGGAAAGATTGTTTTTATTCTAATTCAGAAAAAATAAAGAATTCCAATTATAAAAAATTGAACGATATATATATTAATAAATCAGTGAAAGAAAGAGAAAAGAAAAGGAAAAAAGATCAACGGTTAGATGAACTTCTTTATTTTCGAGAACGTTATATGACGAATATTAGAAACAACTTAAATTTAAATAGTGAAAATTATAATGAAAATAAATTGATCTATGACTTTATAATGGAAAGAAAGAATGGACCAAATGATTCATGTGTTTGTTGTGATAATTTATTTTTCTCAAGATCATTAGTTTCATGGAAGAAGGAAAGTATTGAAAATCTTTTACTAGATAAATGCTCTAAAAATGACTTAGAAAATTTTTTTTCATTAATTATAAATAACGATTCAAATTTAATTTGCAAAACTTGTAAAAATTATGTAACAAAATTCAAAGTTCCTAAAATGGCAGCTAATTGGAATCTTAAATATCATGACGTTCCAGAAATTGTAAGAAGTTTATCGCCGGTTGAAGAACGTTTAGTTTCACCAATTATACCATTCGGGCAAATAAAGGCATTATTACCATTTTCAATGAATTCTCAATTATCTTTAAAGGGTAGCGTTGTAAACATTAAAGTTGAAATTAATGAAATGATTAAAGTTTTGCCAAGAAACTTTAATGAATTATCAACTGTGCAAATAAAACTTAAGAGACATGAAGATCATAAATCTCATTATATGTTTGAGACAATAAAACCATCAAAAATATGCGAAGCTTTAGAACATTTAATTGGTTGTCCTTTATATTTAGAAAATGAAATAAAAATTGATGATAATTTTTTTAAATCGTATGATAAATCATTTGAAAAAGAAGTTAACTTCATTGTTTCTCCACGAGATGAGAAATACGTTAATAAAAATAATGAATATACTAACAAAAATTGCAATGATAATGAGCAAAAAACGAATGAGTGTAATGAAACTAAAAGTGAAATTGATAATGATTATACTTTGAGTGATAAAACTGAAAATGAATTTAATAGTGAAAATAATTTCAATGATAATGATGAAGTTCTAATTATTGATAGAAATAAATTTATTAGTAATGATGTAATAAATATTGCTCCTGGTCAAGGAAAATCCCCTCTTCCATGGCATGTTATGAAACATATTCAAGAACTTTCATTTCCATCAATATATGGTGGTTTCCCTATGGATCCAGAAGAGAAATTAACTTATTCTGAACGCATAAAATCAGAATGTCGACGTACTGATCGTCGAGCGTGTAATCCTACAAACATATTATTTATGGCTGATAGAAAGATTGAATTGTCTGTAAATTCTAATCTTAATATTTGTCTAAGAAAACATAAATTAAAAAATGTTATAAATGCAAAACAAGCTAAAGATCAAGATTTTCTTAGCGATATAATTAAACACGATGATGGATTTCGATTCTTAAAACATGTTAGAGGATCTCCTGCTTATTGGGAATATAAGAAAAAGAAATTATTTTCTTTAATAAATTTATGTGGAATTCCTACATTCTTTATTACATTTTCCACAAATGAAAGAAATTGTCCAGAGCTCTTACAAATATTATATAAATTGAAATTTAATAAATCTATTAGTGTTACTGATGCGCTTCATTTAGATTTAGATAATAAAACTAAATTAATTAGAGATGATCCCATAACATGCGTGCGGTATGTAGAAAACAAATTTAATGAAATACGAAAAATTTTAGAAAGTAAATATGGCCCATTTCGAGAAAATTTTGTAAATGATTATTTTGAAAGAAGAGAATTTCAATCTAGAGGATCTGTTCATACCCATAATCTTGTTTATTGTAATAATGCACCTATCTTTGACAATAATAATAACGCTTCTCGCCTTGAATGTACGAAGTTCATTGATAAGTTCATAACTTGTGAATATGATTCAAAGAATCCATTGGTATCATATCAAAGACATTCTCATACACAAACTTGTTATAAAGGGTTTAAAAATTTGAAAAAATGTAGATTTGATTATCCCAAATTCGTAATGAAGGAAACTTTAATTCTTGATCCTTTAAATGAAAATGAAAAACAAAAAGATTCAAAAAAAAGAAATTGTAATTTAAAAAAGATTAGAGATTTAATGGAACTATATTTTGATAAAATAACTTATATATCATTTGAAGAAATATTAGTTATTTTAGAAATTTCAGAAACAGAATATATTGATGCTATTAAATCTTCCTTAAAAAGAACTAAAATTTTTCTAAAGCGACGAAGTGAAGACGTTTCAATTAATGCATACAATTTACAGCTTTTGAATTTAATGGAATCTAACATGGACATTCAATTTGTACTAGATCCATTTTCGTGTGCGTCATATATGATAAATTATGTGACAAAAATTGATGCAGGACTTTCAAAATTATTACGTGAGGCAGCAACGGATGTTAAAAATGGTAATCTTGATTTAAAACAACAATTGAGAAAATTCGCAAATATATTTATTAACGGCCATGTGTTATCAAGTCAAGAAGCTTCGTATCATGTTTTGTCACTTCCATTATCAAAATGTAGTAGGTCTGAAACTTATATAAACACTGTACCTATTGACCAACGAGTGAGAATGTTAAAAAGAAAAAAGGATTTAGAGAATTTAGAAGATGATTCTACAGATGTATACTATTCAAATGTATTCGAGAATTATTCTAAAAGATGTGAAGCATTAAAAAATGTATGTTTGGCTGATTATGCAACATCTTTGATAAATCCCAAAAATTTTGATAATGAATTAAGTGATAATGATTTTTCCGAAGCAGATAATGTTAAGAAAAGAAAAAAAAGTAAAATTTTAAGGTATAGAAGATATAAATTAAGTCAAGATAAAAATAATTACTTTCGTGAACAAATTCTTTTATTTCTACCTTGGAAAAATGAAAAATTGGAAGTTGAAGATGTTAATGTAGAACAGGTTTATGATCAAAATCTTACATTAATTCAAACCAATCGTCAAAAATTTCAAATTATCGGTGATGATGAAATTGAAAAAGCTTTAGCAGATGCAGAAGCAGAAAAATGTTTTGATTCTGATAATGATGAGAATGACACTGAATCAGAAAATAATTTTAGCGTTGACATTTTTAATCAATTTAATCATGGAAAAGATTTTGAGAATCTTTTTAAAAATGAAAGTAATTGCAGTAAAAATAATAATAGAATAATTATCCCATTAGTTAAAGATACAGAAAACATAAATGAAATTATTGACGAATTAAATTTTAAACAAAGAATGATTACTACACATATATTACATTCTTTTAAAAATAATAAACTTCCCTTGCGAATTTTCATAAGCGGTTCAGCTGGAGTTGGTAAATCAAAAACTATTAATGCTATTTATCATGTAATATCAAATTATATTAATAAATATAAAACAATTTTAAGTCCTGATAGTGCTAAAGTTTTATTATGTGCCCCTTCTGGTAAGGCTGCATTTCTAATAAATGGTGTCACACTTCATACAGCTTTCGCATTACCAATAACACAATTCGGTGGAAAAATTCAAGAATTGTCATCTAATGTTGCAAATAGTTTACGCGAGAAAATGAACGATGTACAACTTTTAATAATTGATGAGGTTTCTATGGTTGGTAGTACAACTTTAAATAGAGTTGATATTAGATTACGACAAATTAAAGGAGTTAATGATAGTTTTGGGGGTGTTTCAGTAATTTTGGTCGGAGACCTCCATCAATTACCACCTGTTATGGACAAACCAATTTACTTAACACCAAACACTTCTGATTTAAGCATATTGGCATGTAATCCTCTTTGGGATGAGTTTGAATTTTTCGAGTTAACAGAAATAATGAGACAAAAGGATGAAAAAGTTTTTATTGAAAGCTTAAATAATTTAGCAAATGGGACAATTTGTTTAAAAGACATATCTCTACTTTCAACTCGAATCGTAAAAGAATCTGAGATTCCAAAACAAGCTATTAGATTATTCACAGAAAATAAACTTGTAGATATATATAATGAAAAGAAAATTAAAGATAATGATAATTTATGTTATCATTCTTATGCAAAAGATCATATTCTTGGTAAAATTGATATAAAGAAAATTAAATATTTACAAAAAATTATGAAAAATAAGACTAGAATTCAATGTGCAGGATTTTCTTATAATTTAAATTTGAAGTTTGAAATAAAGTATATGATAATTACTAATATCGAAGTTTCCGATGGACTAGTAAATGGAGCATGTGGAACATTGAAAAATATAACATTTTCTGAAAATGGCACACCATCAATATTATGGCTAGACTTTTATAAAGAGATTGTAGGATGTAATAGTCGTCGCACGTATAAAGAATTTATGATAAAAAACAATATAGATCAAAATCTAGTTCCTATAATTAAATCTAAAGTTCCAATTAATATAAATGAAAGAATGGGTTATAAAATAATAAGAGAGCAATTTCCTTTAGTTCCTGCTGAAGCAATAACCGTGCATAAAAGTCAAGGTCAAACATACAATGAAGTTTGTATAGACTTTAGAAATAGTTATCGACTAACAAGATCTATGGTTTATGTTGCTCTTAGTAGAGTCTGTCATTTAAATGATTTATATATTTTAGGTGATTTAAATTTTTTAAACAATTTAAAGAAAGATGTAACACTAAATTCTGAAATGGATAAACTCAGAACTAACAAAAAATTAAAACTGTCTTATATAAATAACATTGATGGTGATATCAAAATTATTTATCAAAATGTATGTTCGTTAAAAAAGAATATTAAGCATATACAATGTGATGCATGGTTTAAACAAGCAGATGTATTAATTTTTTCTGAGACCCGTTTGAAGGAATTCGATGAATTATCAATGGATAATTATGTAACAGCTTTCAGATCTGATTATGAAACATCAAAATTACCGCGAGGAGTTATTTGTTTTGTTAAAAAAGATATAAAATACAAAATAGTCAAGCATGTTCGTAAAACCGCTATTATATCCGATTATGAACATCATGTTGATTTATTTAATATAAAAATTTTTAATTTAAATATAATAAGTGGTTATAAATCTCCTAGTACCTCCAGAAAAATGTTTTTGGATAATTTTTGTGAAATTAGTAATTGTAATAGTGATACCAAGAATAATATTATTATTGGTGATTTCAATTTTGATTGTTATCATGTGAATTCATTTTTAGAAAAACATTTATTTAGCCTTGGGTATAAAAGAGGTATTGCTGCTGGAATATCAACGACTAATTTCAATACTCAAATTGATATAATATTTATATCAAGTGAATTTAAAAATTATTTATCAGGTGTTTATGAGAGCGTTTTTTCTGATCATAGACCGATTTTTATTGGTCTATTTACTAATGAAAATTTAAGAATTCAAAACACTAGAGATGAAATAAAAAATGAAGAAAAAAAAATAAACACTCATTTTAGTGATATTTCTAATTTGAAAGATGAAAGCAAAATAGGTAATATCAATGAGATAATAAAAATTGAAAATAAAGTAAACAATTCTGGTATGACAAACAAACCTATCATTTTGCAAAATACATTAATTCGCAAAACTGAAAAGATTCAAACAATAAATGAAAGCAAAAATAAAAGTAGGAAAATTAAGTTCTTTGACAGGATAGATAATTCAATTAAATTGCGAGTATTAGATACCAGCAAATGGCTAGAAGATATTGAACTGGATATTTTTATGGATATAATAACTTCACAAACTGAATACACTCCTATTACAGTTTTATCAATTCAAAATATTGAAGGAATTCAAGGAATTAGCAATAATAAAAAAGATATTCAAATTATAGGTGGATTAATTTTATCACCACATTGGCGTTGTATTCATTTTGATGGATGTAACTTAAATATATATGATAGTCTCTATTATGACACACTTAAATTTAAAGATTTACATCCACTTGAACAAGCGTATATTCTCAAAAGATATCCAAATTTGAATATTGTTAATATCATTATTAAAGAACTTAAGCAAAAACAACCAGATACTACTTCATGTGGTGTGTATGCTGCTGCATTTGCATTATCAATAATTTTAAAAAAAAAACCCATCAAATTTAAATTATTCTATGAATAATAATATAATGCGAAAAGCATTTCTAAAAATTTTAGAAACAAATGAAATTAAACATTTCCCTACCTACGGTTGAGCAAGCGGATGATTCGACTGTGGGCAGATAGTGAGCGGTAATTAAAAAAAATAGTAGGGACCCACAGTTGAGCAAGCGGATAGTTCGACTGTGGGCAGATAGTGAGTGGTAATTAAAAAGTAGTAGGGACTCATGGTTGAGCAAGCGGATAGTTCGACTGTGGGCAGATAGTGAGCGGTAATTAAAAAAAGTAGTAGTAACCCACAGTTGAGCAAGCGGATAGTTCGACTGTGGGCAGATAGTGAGTGGTAATTAAAAAGTAGTAGGGACTCATGGTTGAGCAAGCGGATAGTTCGACTGTGGGCAGATAGTGAACGGTAATTAAAAAAAGTAGTAGTAAACCACAGTTGAGCAAGCGGATAGTTCGACTGTGGGCAGATAGTGAGTGGTAATTAAAAAGTAGTAGGGACCCACAGTTGAGCAAGCGGATAGTTCGACTGTGGGCAGATAGTGAGTGGTAATTAAAAAGTAGTAGGGACCCATGGTTGAGCAAGCGGATAGTTCGACTGTGGGCAGATAGTGAGTGGTAATTAAAAAGTAGTAGGGACCCATGGTTGAGCAAGCGGATAGTTCGACTGTGGGCAGATAGTGAGCGGTAATTAAAAAAAGTAGTAGTAACCCACAGTTGAGCAAGCGGATAGTTCGACTGTGGGCAGATAGTGAGTGGTAATTAAAAAGTAGTAGGGACCCACAGTTGAGCAAGCGGATAGTTCGACTGTGGGCAGATAGTGAGTGGTAATTAAAAAGTAGTAGGGACCTATGGTTGAGCAAGCGGATAGTTCGACTGTGGGCAGATAGTGAGTGGTAATTAAAAAGTAGTAGGGACCCATGGTTGAGCAAGCGGATAGTTCGACTGTGGGCAGATAGTGAGCGGTAATTAAAAAAAGTAGTAGTAACCCACAGTTGAGCAAGCGGATAGTTCGACTGTGGGCAGATAGTGAGTGGTAATTAAAAAGTAGTAGGGACCCACAGTTGAGCAAGCGGATAGTTCGACTGTGGGCAGATAGTGAGTGGTAATTAAAAAGTAGTAGGGACTCATGGTTGAGCAAGCGGATAGTTCGACTGTGGGCAGATAGTGAGCGGTAATTAAAAAGTAGTAGGGACTCATGGTTGAGCAAGCGGATAGTTCGACTGTGGGCAGATAGTGAGCGGTAATTAAAAAAAGTAGTAGGAACCCACAGTTGAGCAAGCGGATGGTTCGACTGTGGGCAGATAGTGAGTGGTAATTCAAAAGTAGTAGGGACCCATGGTTGAGCAAGCGGATAGTTCGACTGTGGGCAGATAGTGAGCGGTAATTAAGAAAAGTAGTAGTAACCTACAGTTGAGCAAGCGGATAGTTCGACTGTGGGCAGATAGTGAGTGGTAATTAAAAAGTAGTAGGGACCCACAGTTGAGCAAGCGGATAGTTCGACTGTGGGCAGATAGTGAGTGGTAATTAAAAAGTAGTAGGGACTCATGGTTGAGCAAGCGGATAGTTTGACTGTGGGCAGATAGTGAGCGGTAATTAAAAAGTAGTAGGGACTCATGGTTTAGCAAGCGGATAGTTCGACTGTGGGCAGATAGTGAGCGGTAATTAAAAAAAGTAGTAGGAACCCACAGTTGAGCAAGCGGATGGTTCGACTGTGGGCAGATAGTGAGTGGTAATTCAAAAGTAGTAGGGACCCATGGTTGAGCAAGCGGATAGTTCGACTGTGGGCAGATAGTGAGCGGTAATTAAAAAAAGTAGTAGGAACCCACAGTTGAGCAAGCGGATGGTTCGACTGTGGGCAGATAGTGAGCGGTAATTAAAAAAAGTAGTAGTAACCCACAGTTGAGCAAGCGGATAGTTCGACTGTGGGCAGATAGTGAGCGGTAATTAAAAAAAGTAGTAGGAACCCACAGTTGAGCAAGCGGATGGTTCGACTGTGGGCAGATAGTGAGTGGTAATTAAAAAGTAGTAGGGACCCATGGTTGAGCAAGCGGATAGTTCGACTGTGGGCAGATAGTGAGCGGTAATTAAAAAAAGTAGTAGTAACCCACAGTTGAGCAAGCGGATAGTTCGACTGTGGGCAGATAGTGAGTGGTAATTAAAAAGTAGTAGGGACCCACAGTTGAGCAAGCGGATAGTTCGACTGTGGGCAGATAGTGAGTGGTAATTAAAAAGTAGTAGGGACTCATGGTTGAGCAAGCGGATAGTTCGACTGTGGGCAGATAGTGAGCGGTAATTAAAAAGTAGTAGGGACTCATGGTTGAGCAAGCGGATAGTTCGACTGTGGGCAGATAGTGAGCGGTAATTAAAAAAAGTAGTAGGAACCCACAGTTGAGCAAGCGGATGGTTCGACTGTGGGCAGATAGTGAGTGGTAATTAAAAAGTAGTAGGGACCCATGGTTGAGCAAGCGGATAGTTCGACTGTGGGCAGATAGTGAGCGGTAATTAAGAAAAGTAGTAGTAACCTACAGTTGAGCAAGCGGATAGTTCGACTGTGGGCAGATAGTGAGTGGTAATTAAAAAGTAGTAGGGACCCACAGTTGAGCAAGCGGATAGTTCGACTGTGGGCAGATAGTGAGTGGTAATTAAAAAGTAGTAGGGACTCATGGTTGAGCAAGCGGATAGTTTGACTGTGGGCAGATAGTGAGCGGTAATTAAAAAGTAGTAGGGACTCATGGTTGAGCAAGCGGATAGTTCGACTGTGGGCAGATAGTGAGCGGTAATTAAAAAAAGTAGTAGGAACCCACAGTTGAGCAAGCGGATGGTTCGACTGTGGGCAGATAGTGAGTGGTAATTCAAAAGTAGTAGGGACCCATGGTTGAGCAAGCGGATAGTTCGACTGTGGGCAGATAGTGAGCGGTAATTAAAAAAAGTAGTAGGAACCCACAGTTGAGCAAGCGGATGGTTCGACTGTGGGCAGATAGTGAGTGGTAATTAAAAAGTAGTAGGGACCCATGGTTGAGCAAGCGGATAGTTCGACTGTGGGCAGATAGTGAGCGGTAATTATAAAGTAGTAGGGACTCATGTTTGAGCAAGCGGATAGTTCGACTGTGGGCAGATAGTGAGTGGTAATTAAAAAGTAGTAGGGACCCATGGTTGAGCAAGCGGATAGTTCGACTGTGGGCAGATAGTGAGCGGTAATTAAAAAGTAGTAGGGACCCATGGTTGAGCAAGCGGATAGTTCGACTGTGGGTAAATAATGAAAGGTAGTCAAAGAGTATTTGTTTATAATTAGAAACCCTCCTTTTTATTAGAAATCTATGATGGGTTTGGGTTATAATGTTCTTTGTTTTCGTGTTTAGATTTATATTTCAAAATGGGTTCAATTTGTTTTTTCGGTATGTAAAAATTTTTATTATTAATAATGAAATATTTTATTTAAAACTTTAGTAATTTATTAATATTAATTTTTTTTAATATTTAGAAGAATTATCATACGAGGAGTATTTAGAAGCATACGAATTAAAATTAAATTTGGATGAAGTACCACGGGGAAAATTTATTATTGAATGGGAGTCTAAAGAGTCGGCAATGTTTCGAGAATCAACAGTAACAAAGAATTCGAATTCGTCTAAGACTAAGAGAAGAAAGTTAACGAAGTCAAAAATCAAATCAAAATTATATGGTAAAGGAAATCGTTTGTGAAGAAAATCTGTATGTAAATATAAATTTTCAACAATTTTTAAAAAATTTTATATTTAAATTTATTATTTACAAATTTTTATTAACTTTAATTTTTTAATATTTACAAAATTTATAATTTATTTACGTAAAATAGTTAAAAAATTTTAAAAACAAATAATAAATTTTTTTTAGATTATTTTGAGATGTGAGATTGGTTACCTCCCCGTGGTACATCTTGGAAACAATGTCATTGATTTTAATTTAAATATATTTGCTTATATTAAATATAATACGAAAATTAAATGGCATTGGCAAAAAGCCAATCATCTGAAAAAAATTATAATAAATATGTGACGTACCGCGACAAAAGGGACCTTAGCTGTTTTTGACAGAACTAAAATTAGAAGTATAAATAAATAAAAATGACCAATTTTCTTTACAAACTATTAATATTTAATTCATTATTATGTGTAATATTTTCAGAAAAATATGCTTCTGATGTTAAATAATCAATAATACATTTTTAATAAAGTTAAAAGTACTCTAAGGATAACCTAAAATTCTAAGCAGCTAAGGTCCCTTTTGTCGCGGCACGTCACATATAACAAATTTTTAAAATTAATTTTTAATTAGATTTGAAGACAACAACATGGAAAATATGTCAATACGTGACAATAAGTTAGTGCTTCCTCCACGAGGAAGCAAATTTTTTTGCTGATCGTATAGAGGAAGCAAAATGTTCATGTAATGAACATCTGGATTTACAACTTGTTTTAATTACCGCTCACTATCTGCCCACAGTCGAACTATCCGCTTGCTCAACCATGAGTCCCTACTACTTTTTAATTACCGCTCACTATCTGCCCACAGTCGAACTATCCGCTTGCTCAACCATGAGTCCCTACTACTTTTTAATTACCACTCACTATCTGCCCACAGTCGAACTATCCGCTTGCTCAACTGTGGGTCCCTACTACTTTTTAATTACCACTCACTATCTGCCCACAGTCGAACTATCCGCTTGCTCAACTGTGGGTTACTACTACTTTTCTTAATTACCGCTCACTATCTGCCCACAGTCGAACTATCCGCTTGCTCAACTGTGGGTCCCTACTACTTTTTAATTACCACTCACTATCTGCCCACAGTCGAACTATCCGCTTGCTCAACTGTGGGTTACTACTACTTTTCTTAATTACCGCTCACTATCTGCCCACAGTCGAACTATCCGCTTGCTCAACCATGGGTCCCTACTACTTTATAATTACCACTCACTATCTGCCCACAGTCGAACCATCCGCTTGCTCAACTGTGGGTTCCTACTACTTTTTTTAATTACCGCTCACTATCTGCCCACAGTCGAACTATCCGCTTGCTCAACTGTGGGTTACTACTACTTTTTTTAATTACCGCTCACTATCTGCCCACAGTCGAACCATCCGCTTGCTCAACTGTGGGTTCCTACTACTTTTTTTAATTACCGCTCACTATCTGCCCACAGTCGAACTATCCGCTTGCTCAACCATGGGTCCCTACTACTTTTGAATTACCACTCACTATCTGCCCACAGTCGAACCATCCGCTTGCTCAACTGTGGGTTCCTACTACTTTTTTTAATTACCGCTCACTATCTGCCCACAGTCGAACTATCCGCTTGCTCAACCATGAGTCCCTACTACTTTTTAATTACCGCTCACTATCTGCCCACAGTCAAACTATCCGCTTGCTCAACCATGAGTCCCTACTACTTTTTAATTACCACTCACTATCTGCCCACAGTCGAACTATCCGCTTGCTCAACTGTGGGTCCCTACTACTTTTTAATTACCACTCACTATCTGCCCACAGTCGAACTATCCGCTTGCTCAACTGTAGGTTACTACTACTTTTCTTAATTACCGCTCACTATCTGCCCACAGTCGAACTATCCGCTTGCTCAACCATGGGTCCCTACTACTTTTTAATTACCACTCACTATCTGCCCACAGTCGAACTATCCGCTTGCTCAACCATGGGTCCCTACTACTTTTTAATTACCACTCACTATCTGCCCACAGTCGAACCATCCGCTTGCTCAACTGTGGGTTCCTACTACTTTTTTTAATTACCGCTCACTATCTGCCCACAGTCGAACTATCCGCTTGCTCAACCATGAGTCCCTACTACTTTTTAATTACCGCTCACTATCTGCCCACAGTCGAACTATCCGCTTGCTCAACCATGAGTCCCTACTACTTTTTAATTACCACTCACTATCTGCCCACAGTCGAACTATCCGCTTGCTCAACTGTGGGTCCCTACTACTTTTTAATTACCACTCACTATCTGCCCACAGTCGAACTATCCGCTTGCTCAACTGTGGGTTACTACTACTTTTTTTAATTACCGCTCACTATCTGCCCACAGTCGAACTATCCGCTTGCTCAACCATGGGTCCCTACTACTTTTTAATTACCACTCACTATCTGCCCACAGTCGAACTATCCGCTTGCTCAACCATAGGTCCCTACTACTTTTTAATTACCACTCACTATCTGCCCACAGTCGAACTATCCGCTTGCTCAACTGTGGGTCCCTACTACTTTTTAATTACCACTCACTATCTGCCCACAGTCGAACTATCCGCTTGCTCAACTGTGGTTTAACTACTACTTTTTTTAATTACCGCTCACTATCGGCCCACAGTCGAACTATCCGCTTGCTCAACCATGTGTCCCTACTACTTTTTAATTACCACTCACTATCTGCCCACAGTCGAACTATCCGCTTGCTCAACTGTGGGTTACTACTACTTTTTTTTAATTACCGCTCACTATCTGCCCACAGTCGAACTATCCGCTTGCTCAACCATGAGTCCCTACTACTTTTTAATTACCACTCACTATCTGCCCACAGTCGAACTATCCGCTTGCTCAACCATGAGTGCCTACTACTTTTTAATTACCTCTCACTATCTGCCCACAGTCGAACTATCCGCTTGCTCAACTGTGTGTCCCTACTACTTTTTAATTACCACTCACTATCTGCCCACAGTCGAACTATCCGCTTGCTCAACTGTAGGTTACTACTACTATCTCTACTAGCTGTGGTCGAACTATCGTCACTCACTATCTCTACTATTAACTCACTATCTGCCCACAGTCGAACTATCCGCTTGCTCAACTGTGGGTTACTACTACTTTTTTTAATTACCGCTCACTATCTGCCCACAGTCGAACTATCCGCTTGCTCAACCATGGGTCCCTACTACTTTTTAATTACCACTCACTATCTGCCCACAGTCGAACTATCCGCTTGCTCAACCATGGGTCCCTACTACTTTTTAATTACCACTCACTATCTGCCCACAGTCGAACTATCCGCTTGCTCAACTGTGGGTCCCTACTACTTTTTAATTACCACTCACTATCTGCCCACAGTCGAACTATCCGCTTGCTCAACTGTGGTTTACTACTACTTTTTTTAATTACCGTTCACTATCTGCCCACAGTCGAACTATCCGCTTGCTCAACCATGAGTCCCTACTACTTTTTAATTACCACTCACTATCTGCCCACAGTCGAACTATCCGCTTGCTCAACTGTGGGTTACTACTACTTTTTTTAATTACCGCTCACTATCTGCCCACAGTCGAACTATCCGCTTGCTCAACCATGAGTCCCTACTACTTTTTAATTACCACTCACTATCTGCCCACAGTCGAACTATCCGCTTGCTCAACTGTGGGTTACTACTACTTTTTTTAATTACCGCTCACTATCTGCCCACAGTCGAACTATCCGCTTGCTCAACCATGAGTCCCTACTACTTTTTAATTACCACTCACTATCTGCCCACAGTCGAACTATCCGCTTGCTCAACTGTGGGTCCCTACTATTTTTTTTAATTACCGCTCACTATCTGCCCACAGTCGAATCATCCGCTTGCTCAACCGTAGGTAGGGAAATGTTTAATTTCATTTGTTTCTAAAATTTTTAGAAATGCTTTTCGCATTATATTATTATTCATAGAATAATTTAAATTTGATGGGTTTTTTTTTTAAATTATTGATAATGCAAATGCAGCAGCATACACACCACATGAAGTAGTATCTGGTTGTTTTTGCTTAAGTTCTTTAATAATGATATTAACAATATTCAAATTTGGATATCTTTTGAGAATATACGCTTGTTCAAGTGGATGTAAATCTTTAAATTTAAGTGTGTCATAATAGAGACTATCATATATATTTAAGTTACATCCATCAAAATGAATACAACGCCAATGTGGTGATAAAATTAATCCACCTATAATTTGAATATCTTTTTTATTATTGCTAATTCCTTGAATTCCTTCAATATTTTGAATTGATAAAACTGTAATAGGAGTGTATTCAGTTTGTGAAGTTATTATATCCATAAAAATATCCAGTTCAATATCTTCTAGCCATTTGCTGGTATCTAATACTCGCAATTTAATTGAATTATCTATCCTGTCAAAGAACTTAATTTTCCTACTTTTATTTTTGCTTTCATTTATTGTTTGAATCTTTTCAGTTTTGCGAATTAATGTATTTTGCAAAATGATAGGTTTGTTTGTCATACCAGAATTGTTTACTTTATTTTCAATTTTTATTATCTCATTGATATTACCTATTTTGCTTTCATCTTTCAAATTAGAAATATCACTAAAATGAGTGTTTATTTTTTTTTCTTCATTTTTTATTTCATCTCTAGTGTTTTGAATTCTTAAATTTTCATTAGTAAATAGACCAATAAAAATCGGTCTATGATCAGAAAAAACGCTCTCATAAACACCTGATAAATAATTTTTAAATTCACTTGATATAAATATTATATCAATTTGAGTATTGAAATTAGTCGTTGATATTCCAGCAGCAATACCTCTTTTATACCCAAGGCTAAATAAATGTTTTTCTAAAAATGAATTCACATGATAACAATCAAAATTGAAATCACCAATAATAATATTATTCTTGGTATCACTATTACAATTACTAATTTCACAAAAATTATCCAAAAACATTTTTCTGGAGGTACTAGGAGATTTATAACCACTTATTATATTTAAATTAAAAATTTTTATATTAAATAAATCAACATGATGTTCATAATCGGATATAATAGCGGTTTTACGAACATGCTTGACTATTTTGTATTTTATATCTTTTTTAACAAAACAAATAACTCCTCGCGGTAATTTTGATGTTTCATAATCAGATCTGAAAGCTGTTACATAATTATCCATTGATAATTCATCGAATTCCTTCAAACGGGTCTCAGAAAAAATTAATACATCTGCTTGTTTAAACCATGCATCACATTGTATATGCTTAATATTCTTTTTTAACGAACATACATTTTGATAAATAATTTTGATATCACCATCAATGTTATTTATATAAGACAGTTTTAATTTTTTGTTAGTTCTGAGTTTATCCATTTCAGAATTTAGTGTTACATCTTTCTTTAAATTGTTTAAAAAATTTAAATCACCTAAAATATATAAATCATTTAAATGACAGACTCTACTAAGAGCAACATAAACCATAGATCTTGTTAGTCGATAACTATTTCTAAAGTCTATACAAACTTCATTGTATGTTTGACCTTGACTTTTATGCACGGTTATTGCTTCAGCAGGAACTAAAGGAAATTGCTCTCTTATTATTTTATAACCCATTCTTTCATTTATATTAATTGGAACTTTAGATTTAATTATAGGAACTAGATTTTGATCTATATTGTTTTTTATCATAAATTCTTTATACGTGCGACGACTATTACATCCTACAATCTCTTTATAAAAGTCTAGCCATAATATTGATGGTGTGCCATTTTCAGAAAATGTTATATTTTTCAATGTTCCACATGCTCCATTTACTAGTCCATCGGAAACTTCGATATTAGTAATTATCATATACTTTATTTCAAACTTCAAATTTAAATTATAAGAAAATCCTGCACATTGAATTCTAGTCTTATTTTTCATAATTTTTTGTAAATATTTAATTTTCTTTATATCAATTTTACCAAGAATATGATCTTTTGCATAAGAATGATAACATAAATTATCATTATCTTTAATTTTCTTTTCATTATATATATCTACAAGTTTATTTTCTGTGAATAATCTAATAGCTTGTTTTGGAATCTCAGATTCTTTTACGATTCGAGTTGAAAGTAGAGATATGTCTTTTAAACAAATTGTCCCATTTGCTAAATTATTTAAGCTTTCAATAAAAACTTTTTCATCCTTTTGTCTCATTATTTCTGTTAACTCGAAAAATTCAAACTCATCCCAAAGAGGATTACATGCCAATATGCTTAAATCAGAAGTGTTTGGTGTTAAGTAAATTGGTTTGTCCATAACAGGTGGTAATTGATGGAGGTCTCCGACCAAAATTACTGAAACACCCCCAAAACTATCATTAACTCCTTTAATTTGTCGTAATCTAATATCAACTCTATTTAAAGTTGTACTACCAACCATAGAAACCTCATCAATTATTAAAAGTTGTACATCGTTCATTTTCTCGCGTAAACTATTTGCAACATTAGATGACAATTCTTGAATTTTTCCACCGAATTGTGTTATTGGTAATGCGAAAGCTGTATGAAGTGTGACACCATTTATTAGAAATGCAGCCTTACCAGAAGGGGCACATAATAAAACTTTAGCACTATCAGGACTTAAAATTGTTTTATATTTATTAATATAATTTGATATTACATGATAAATAGCATTAATAGTTTTTGATTTACCAACTCCAGCTGAACCGCTTATGAAAATTCGCAAGGGAAGTTTATTATTTTTAAAAGAATGTAATATATGTGTAGTAATCATTCTTTGTTTAAAATTTAATTCGTCAATAATTTCATTTATGTTTTCTGTATCTTTAACTAATGGGATAATTATTCTATTATTATTTTTACTGCAATTACTTTCATTTTTAAAAGGATTCTCAAAATCTTTTCCATGATTAAATTGATTAAAAATGTCAACGCTAAAATTATTTTCTGATTCAGTGTCATTCTCATCATTATCAGAATCAAAACATTTTTCTGCTTCTGCATCTGCTAAAGCTTTTTCAATTTCATCATCACCGATAATTTGAAATTTTTGACGATTGGTTTGAATTAATGTAAGATTTTGATCATAAACCTGTTCTACATTAACATCTTCAACTTCCAATTTTTCATTTTTCCAAGGTAGAAATAAAAGAATTTGTTCACGAAAGTAATTATTTTTATCTTGACTTAATTTATATCTTCTATACCTTAAAATTTTACTTTTTTTTCTTTTCTTAACATTATCTGCTTCGGAAAAATCATTATCACTTAATTCATTATCAAAATTTTTGGGATTTATCAAAGATGTTGCATAATCAGCCAAACATACATTTTTTAATGCTTCACATCTTTTAGAATAATTCTCGAATACATTTGAATAGTATACATCTGTAGAATCATCTTCTAAATTCTCTAAATCCTTTTTTCTTTTTAACATTCTCACTCGTTGGTCAATAGGTACAGTGTTTATATAAGTTTCAGACCTACTACATTTTGATAATGGAAGTGACAAAACATGATACGAAGCTTCTTGACTTGATAACACATGGCCGTTAATAAATATATTTGCGAATTTTCTCAATTGTTGTTTTAAATCAAGATTACCATTTTTAACATCCGTTGCTGCCTCACGTAATAATTTTGAAAGTCCTGCATCAATTTTTGTCACATAATTTATCATATATGACGCACACGAAAATGGATCTAGTACAAATTGAATGTCCATGTTAGATTCCATTAAATTCAAAAGCTGTAAATTGTATGCATTAATTGAAACGTCTTCACTTCGTCGCTTTAGAAAAATTTTAGTTCTTTTTAAGGAAGATTTAATAGCATCAATATATTCTGTTTCTGAAATTTCTAAAATAACTAATATTTCTTCAAATGATATATAAGTTATTTTATCAAAATATAGTTCCATTAAATCTCTAATCTTTTTTAAATTACAATTTCTTTTTTTTGAATCTTTTTGTTTTTCATTTTCATTTAAAGGATCAAGAATTAAAGTTTCCTTCATTACGAATTTGGGATAATCAAATCTACATTTTTTCAAATTTTTAAACCCTTTATAACAAGTTTGTGTATGAGAATGTCTTTGATATGATACCAATGGATTCTTTGAATCATATTCACAAGTTATGAACTTATCAATGAACTTCGTACATTCAAGGCGAGAAGCGTTATTATTATTGTCAAAGATAGGTGCATTATTACAATAAACAAGATTATGGGTATGAACAGATCCTCTAGATTGAAATTCTCTTCTTTCAAAATAATCATTTACAAAATTTTCTCGAAATGGGCCATATTTACTTTCTAAAATTTTTCGTATTTCATTAAATTTGTTTTCTACATACCGCACGCATGTTATGGGATCATCTCTAATTAATTTAGTTTTATTATCTAAATCTAAATGAAGCGCATCAGTAACACTAATAGATTTATTAAATTTCAATTTATATAATATTTGTAAGAGCTCTGGACAATTTCTTTCATTTGTGGAAAATGTAATAAAGAATGTAGGAATTCCACATAAATTTATTAAAGAAAATAATTTCTTTTTCTTATATTCCCAATAAGCAGGAGATCCTCTAACATGTTTTAAGAATCGAAATCCATCATCGTGTTTAATTATATCGCTAAGAAAATCTTGATCTTTAGCTTGTTTTGCATTTATAACATTTTTTAATTTATGTTTTCTTAGACAAATATTAAGATTAGAATTTACAGACAATTCAATCTTTCTATCAGCCATAAATAATATGTTTGTAGGATTACACGCTCGACGATCAGTACGTCGACATTCTGATTTTATGCGTTCAGAATAAGTTAATTTCTCTTCTGGATCCATAGGGAAACCACCATATATTGATGGAAATGAAAGTTCTTGAATATGTTTCATAACATGCCATGGAAGAGGGGATTTTCCTTGACCAGGAGCAATATTTATTACATCATTACTAATAAATTTATTTCTATCAATAATTAGAACTTCATCATTATCATTGAAATTATTTTCACTATTAAATTCATTTTCAGTTTTATCACTCAAAGTATAATCATTATCAATTTCACTTTTAGTTTCATTACACTCATTCGTTTTTTGCTCATTATCATTGCAATTTTTGTTAGTATATTCATTATTTTTATTAACGTATTTCTCATCTCGTGGAGAAACAATGAAGTTAACTTCTTTTTCAAATGATTTATCATACGATTTAAAAAAATTATCATCAATTTTTATTTCATTTTCTAAATATAAAGGACAACCAATTAAATGTTCTAAAGCTTCGCATATTTTTGATGGTTTTATTGTCTCAAACATATAATGAGATTTATGATCTTCATGTCTCTTAAGTTTTATTTGCACAGTTGATAATTCATTAAAGTTTCTTGGCAAAACTTTAATCATTTCATTAATTTCAACTTTAATGTTTACAACGCTACCCTTTAAAGATAATTGAGAATTCATTGAAAATGGTAATAATGCCTTTATTTGCCCGAATGGTATAATTGGTGAAACTAAACGTTCTTCAACCGGCGATAAACTTCTTACAATTTCTGGAACGTCATGATATTTAAGATTCCAATTAGCTGCCATTTTAGGAACTTTGAATTTTGTTACATAATTTTTACAAGTTTTGCAAATTAAATTTGAATCGTTATTTATAATTAATGAAAAAAAATTTTCTAAGTCATTTTTAGAGCATTTATCTAGTAAAAGATTTTCAATACTTTCCTTCTTCCATGAAACTAATGATCTTGAGAAAAATAAATTATCACAACAAACACATGAATCATTTGGTCCATTCTTTCTTTCCATTATAAAGTCATAGATCAATTTATTTTCATTATAATTTTCACTATTTAAATTTAAGTTGTTTCTAATATTCGTCATATAACGTTCTCGAAAATAAAGAAGTTCATCTAACCGTTGATCTTTTTTCCTTTTCTTTTCTCTTTCTTTCACTGATTTATTAATATATATATCGTTCAATTTTTTATAATTGGAATTCTTTATTTTTTCTGAATTAGAATAAAAACAATCTTTCCTTAAATTTTTTATTCTTAATTGATTTTTTATTTTTTCTCTTTCTGAATAATTATTGTTAGATCTCAATTTTTTAATTCGTATAATATTTTTTGTACATTCGTTAGTCTTATAATTTTGGTTACTCCTTAAAATTTTATTTCTTTTAATATTGTTATTTGCTTCTCTATTTTTATAAAATGTGGTTTCTCTCATAGTTTTATTACGTTTTATATTTAAAGCATTTTCTCGATTTAAATACAATTCATTATTCCGTAAACTTTTAATTCGATCATTGTTTTTAATCAATTCTGTATTTTTATATATTTCATTGGATCTTAATAGTTTATTTCGTTCAATGTTTAATAATTTTTCTGTTGTTGAAAAACTTATATTATTACGTAAAATTTTATTACGCTTAAAATTTTCAACCGATTCTTTCCGACGATACGCCTCTTTTAAACGTAAAATTTTAATACGCTTAATATTTTCAACCGATTCTTTCCCACGATACGCCTCTTTTAAACGTAAAATTTTATTACGCTTAATATTTTCAACCGATTCTTTCCCACGATACGCCTCTTTTAAACGTAAAATTTTATTACGCTTAATATTTTCAACTGATTCTTTTCCACGATACGCCTCTTTTAAACGTAAAATTTTATTACGCTTAATATTTTCAACCGATTCTTTCCCACGATACGCCTCTTTTAAACGTAAAATTTTATTACGCTTAATATTTTCAACCGATTCTTTCCCACGATACGCCTCTTTTAAACGTAAAATTTTATTACGCTTAATATTTCCAATTGACTCTTTCTGAATGTACGCCTCGTTATTACGCAAAATATTATTACGCTCTCTATTTTTAATTGCTTCTGTATTACGATACACGACATTAGATCGCAATATTTTATTACGTTGCATATTTTTAATTGTTTCATTTTTTCGATAAGTGACATCATTTCTTAATAATTTTTTATGTTTTTTATTCTTTAATAATTTTAATAATTTAGAATCAGTTTTATCTCTGGTCAAAACATTCAAAGAAAGATATTCTTGACAATTTTCTCTCATTTGTCTCATAATATCTTTTCTCATTTTTTTACGGTGATCAAAACTTTTTCTTCTACACAAACCCATTTTATAATATAAATATAAAAACCGTTTATAAATAAAATAAATTTTGATTTTATAAATTTAAAGAAAATTATAATACAAATTTAGAATAATAATATAAGTGTTTTGTTTCTTTCGATTTTATAAATGTGATAATTCAATTGTATAATAAAAGTCTTCTATAATTTTCAAAAATTATCTGAAAATAATAAATTATAAACTTTTAAAGTTATTAGATTTTTTGCGCAACATTAAGGAATAACATAACCCAAAGCTAACTAAAAATATATTATTTTTTAATCAATTATTTTAAGAAAAATACATTTTATTATCATTAAGCTTGATTTTATTTAACGTTAAACACATATTAAACTTAATTTTAAAAAAATAAAAAATTTCTTTTTCAAAACGCCTCCCATATTAATTATCAATTAATTTAATTAATTGATATTCAGTATATTTTTTATGTGCTCTGAGTGATATTACCCCTTAAATCACTGGTTTCATTTACAAGTCACAGAAGTTTTTTGAAAAAAATTCTAAATTGTGGATCCATTATGGCGACCAAATTTTTTAAAAGTTAACATATTAAAATAAAAATAATCACTCGAGTTTTTAAAATTACCATAATTAGTTTTTAATTCATTTTCTTTAATTTTCGTCATCAAATTAACATAAACAATTTTTTAAAAATTGTTTATTCAGGCTTCGCAGTCCATTATGAGTTTAAAAAAAGTATGAAAAACTTGCTTCAATAACAAAAATTAACAAATAGTAGCCTCGTTGATAAAAAAGTAGTATTCATATTTTCAAGGGTGTATACTCACCAGGAAAAACCGGGAATAAGCCAGAAATTTTATTTAAAACCAGGAATTATTACACAAAATTAGAAAAAATTTTATTATTTTAAGCTGTGTTTAAAAAATACCTTTTTATTTAAATTTTTATAGATAAATTTTTATTCTCTAAATTTGAAATATTTAAAAATAATTAATTAGATATTAAAAATCAGTTATTAATTCAAATATTCTATGTAAATAAATAAATTTTAAAAAACTTATCGAATTAATAGAAATTTCCTGAAATTAAACTAAAAATAATTAAATTTTATAATGAGTCACATTCTAATATATTCATTCTTCTTAGTATGAAGATTAATAATTAAAATTTTTATTAGTTAATTTAAGAAAGATACATTAAATTGAAAATAAATAAAATTAAACTGAAAATAAATTAAAAAAATTTTTATTTAAAGATAAATTTTTTAATAAAATTGAATTTTCACAAAGTTTGTTTAAAATTTTTTAAAAATAAGATTTAAAACATTTTTTTTTTTAATCTGTTGTTTTCAGATAATTAAATTTTTATAAACAAATAATTTAAAATTTTTTATATACTAAATTGAAATTTATTTACATTCTATTAAAAATAATTTACTTAATTTTTTAAAAAAAATTTTAATCAAAATTTTCGAAAATAATCAATGAAAGTTAGTTATAATTTTATTTTATGAAATTTCTTCGCTATATAAAATATGTTCAATTATTTTCATAAATAGTAAAACTCATTGCAGAATTTCAATTATTTTTAATACAATTTTAATCGAATTCCTCGAAAAAAGTAATTATTCTTAAAAATTTGATGAAAATTCGTCGAAAAAATTCAATTATTTCTAGAAACTGTAAAAAATTCTTCTCAAGAATGTAATTATTTCCATAAATAGGAAAATTCTTTACATTTACTAAATTCTCTTGGATATTTTTTTAAAAATTCTTCAGAAGAATTCAATTATTTTCAAAAGTAATAAAATTTTTCACAAAAATTAAATTATGTTTAAATTTTTTTTTAATTTTCCTTAAAATTTAAATTATTTTTATAAATAATTAAATTGTTCTCCACAATAGAATTAATTTCAAAAATTTAGATAAAGTTCTTCGAAAAATATTTAATAATTTTCACAAATAATAACATTCTTTGTAAGGATTAATTAATAATAAAACAAATCTAAAGGAACTAGTCAAAATAATTTAATTATTCATAAAAAATTTAATAAAAAATTTGGAAGCCATTTGTAGATTTATTTATGTTCGAAATGGAATAAATTTAAAATTGATGAGAAAGTAAAACCGGTAATTTTGTTGAACGAAAATAGTAGACGAAAACATTATACATTTAAACTACCACTATTTTTAATTTTATTAAATTTAATAAATAAAGTTTAACAGTGAATCTTAATTCTGTAATGTTTTAAAATATTATCTTTTTTTTAAATGTTATTTTTTATTAAATAATTTTATATCTCTAACCTTTATGTATAAATTTTTTTGCAATTGATTCCTTCTTTTTTTCCAGTGAAGAATTTTTATATTTTATTAAGTATTTTATTATTATTTGTATAATTCTTTTCAGATATTATTTCAAAACGGAATATATTTTCTTTTCAAATATTGTCAATATTATTGTTCATTATTTTTTAATTTGACACATTTAGTGTTGGTTTTTTTTTTATTTAAAAAAGTTAAACTTGAAGTTAACATACAAACAATACAACAAAAAAATTCGATATTTTTGAAACCAATCAAGTTTGACATTAAATAATAAAAATATTATTCAGAATAAAATGGAGCATAATGATAATAATAATAATGATAAAAGTATGTATAATAATATTAATAATAATAATAATAATAATAATAATAATAATAATAATAATAATAATAATAATAATAATAATAATAATAATAATAATAATAAATAGAAAACAAAAAATAAAATTAAAATATTAATAAAAATAAAAATTGTGATATATTTACAGAAAGAAAACCAGAAGATTCAAAAGAATCACAAAATAAAAAAATTAAAAGTGAACCAAAAAATGAAACTAATCAAAATAATAAAGAAGAAGATAAGTGTGCAGGTTAGTTATTTGTAGCGTTAGATATATATAGTAATATATTATAATACTTGTAAATATTTAAAGTAAAGGTTTTTATTTTACAATTAAACACATTATATTGTATATTTTTATCTAAAATCTCTTGACAAAAAATTTACAAAGATATACAAAAATTTGTAATTTATACTATTTCTAAATTAACTGTTTTTATTCCTAGTTGTAATTATTTTTATTATTATTTTTATTATTATTTATTATTATTAGGTATTAATTATTATTATTTTCTATTAACCTCATTTTCTCGTATTTACAGAATTAACAGATTCTGATGAAGAACTTGTAGCTTTTATTTTAACATGGGAGAAAAATTATAATGAAAAAAAGAAAAAAGAAGATACTTCTTAAATATAAAAAAAATTGTATTTACAAAAAAAAATAAAACAAAACTATTATTCATGTAAAATGTTAAAATTATATATGTTTAAATGTTTTAAATTTTCTTTTCAATCTTATTTATTTTAATATATTTTTTTTTAAACTTTAATTGTTGATTATTTTTCTTTAATTGTTGATTATTTTTCTTTTTTTTAGATTAATTTTTCAAACTTTTTTCATTAAAAAATTTTTTCTGTTTAATTAAAATTTTTTTTTACAATTTGCTACTATTTAAAAACATTTTTAGATTTTTATAAACT
Organism: Leptopilina drosophilae; assembly: GCA_032873175.1. NCBI lineage: Eukaryota > Metazoa > Arthropoda > Insecta > Hymenoptera > Figitidae > Leptopilina > Leptopilina drosophilae. The sequence goes on from CM065479.1 coordinate 36,507,179, forward strand.
TCTATATAATTTAATTTTAAGAAATAATTAATTATTTTTGTCTTCTATAATAATTATTCAACTTTTTAATAATCTAATTTAGAGAAATAAAATAAATAAATAATTAAAATTTTCAAAAGATTGCTAAATTCCGTAAATATTCTTCTGATTGAAGCGCTTTATTATCTTCAGATAGATTGTTTAGTTTCAGATTTTTTTTTATTTAAATAATCTATTTAAAATATAAACATTAAAAAATTAAAATATTTATTTTAACATAATATAATAATAAAAAAAAAATAATAAAAATTTTAATTTTATAAAAAATGTAACTTTTTAAAAATAATATTTGAAAAATATTACATTTTTCTATTCTAGATGGTTGTTCACAATTTATAAATAGTTTTAAATAAAATGAATTTAATTATATAAATTTATACAATTTTTTAATAAAAAAATTAAATAGTTAAATTGAACAATATGAAGTGTAGATAATATTAAATAAAAAAATAGAATCGCAATTTGTCAACTGCCAGTTTACAAACAACCATCTAAAAAAAATTTTATTCAAAAATTATTTAATAAATAAAAAGTAAGTAATAACAAAATTTAATTTAATAAAAAATTAAAAATTTTTTTAAAAAATGTTACATTTTTATAAAATTAAAATTAAGGTTTTTATTATTATGTTATATTTAAAAAAATATTTTATTTTTTTCAGTGTTTGTATTTTTAAAAAAATACATTAATAAAGAAAGTAATTCCGAGGAGAATGAAAAGAAGAAGAGTAGTGAAAATAACAAAATTATTAAATCTAATGAAGAGAAAATAGAAGACGAAAAAAAAGAAGAAAATGAAAGTAAGGAAGATACAAGTGAAGGAAATGAAGATGAAGGAGACACAAAAACTGAAAAAAATAATGCTCCCAAAAATACTGAACGAAATTTAAGAAGGAGATTGAAAGAAAAAGACCAAAAAAGGTTATTTCGTTTAAATATATATATATATATATATATATATATATATATATATATATATATATATATATATATATCACCCTCATTTTTTTAACATAATTTTTAGATTTCTTTAAAATCAAATTCAGGGTGTCTATTATTTTCGATCTACAAATTTCCCAGTTATTTCCCTGTTATGTTCTAATTTTTTCTCGGTTTTTTTATTCAATTTAAATTCAAATTTGATTTCGAACATAAATAAATATTTAAATTTTTCGAAAATAATAAACATTAATAATTAATTATTTACTTAATAAATAATAAAAAAAATTAAGAGAAGTTTAATAATAATTTTAGAAACAAAAAATTTATTTAAAACTGTAAGAGGGACTTAAAATTTTAAAAATAAAATTATAATTATGATCACTAACTTCCCTTGATTATTTTCATAAAATTTAAATAAAATTGTTCAAAAGAATTTAATTATTTTTCAAAAAATGTAAAGAAATTTCAATTTTTTATTTAGAAAATTCAATTATCATGAAACAATAGAATTAAAAAATTACAACGATCGTATTTTTTAGATTTAAAAAAAAAATTTATGAAAGTTCAATTTTATTAAACAATTTTAAGTACGTATATTTTTTTAAAATAAACTAATAGAAATTTTAATTATTAATCTTCGCCCTTAGAAACATATGACTCTTTATAAAATTGAATTATTAATCAATTATTAACTTAAAATACTTAGAAAATTCTATTTATTAAAAAGTTTATAATAAAATTCTTTAAAAAATTTAATTACACATTTTCAGTCGAATTTAACAATATTTCTATTAACTACATAATTTTTTAAATTTTATTTACATAATATGTTTGAATTGGTGACTGATTTTTTACTATCAAATTAATTATTTTTAACTAATTTCAATTTAAAGAAAAGTTTAAATATCTATATAAATTGAAATAAAAAGTGATTTTTTAAAAACAATTTGAAAAATAAAAATTTTTTAATTTTCGTGAAAAAATTCATGGTTTGGTATAAAATTCAAGGTTTTTCAAGGTTAAATTTAATACACGGTTATTTTCCTGTTAGTATACATTCTGCAAATTATTTTCTAAAATTTTAGTTTAAATTTTGGGCCGTTCAAAAAATACGTAACGCTTTTTAGAGGAGGAGGGGGGGGGGTCCAAATTTACAAAAAATAATGTTACGTATTTTTTGAACGGCCCCTTTGTATAAAAAAAATAATTACATTTTTAATTATTTATAATTTCAGAATGAAAAAAAATTTCCAAGCAAGAAATTACAGGGGACCAAGAACATACAAGGAGACAGAATTTAGACCTTATACAAGAAGAAGACCCACACAATACTACCCACCACCACAAGCACCTTACCCACTACAGCAGTCAAACTACCCACCACCACCACCACAAGCACCTTACCCACCACAGCAGTCAAACTACCCACCACCACCACAAGCACCTTACCCACCACAACAGTCAAACTACCCACAAGCACCTTACCCACCACAGCAGTCAAACTATCCACCACCACCACAAGCACCTTACCCACCACAGCAGTCAAACTACCCACCACCACCACCACAAGCACCTTACCCACCACAACAGTCTAACTACCCACCACCACCACAAGCACCTTACCCACCACAGCAGTCAAACTACCCACAAGCACCTTACCCACCACAGCAGTCAAACTACCCACCACCACCACAAGCACCTTACCCACCACAGCAATCAAACTACCCAACACCACCACAAGCACCTTACCCACCACCACAGTCAAACTACCCAACACCACAAGCATACTATGCACCACCTCAGATTTACTACCCACCACCGCAAGCAAACTACAAACAAACACGAACCTCATACCATCAATTCAGAAAATATTATTAAAAAATATTTTTTATAGTCTATACAAAATTTAAATAAATAAAAAATTGTTTAAAATTAGAAAAAAAATTAATTTTATTTATTGGTCTAAATAAAATATATAAAAAAATAATAATTAGTTTTAAGTATATTTAATTTTTAAGTAATTTCTAATACGATCTAATATTTATAAAATCAAAAAAATATTTATAAAATTTATTTTAATCCTAAATGAACAATATAATTTTCAATAGAATATATATTTTACATATATCAATCGATTCGTCTTGATGCAAGGAATAAGATTTTAGATTTATTTTTCAATAAATAATAACATTTTATTGTACAGCAACATGATTCTTAAGAAAAAATGAATTTTTATTAAAAATGCAAATTTTGTGTCTGTAATTGGTTTAAATTTTATAAATTTAAATACAATATATACTTTATATATACCAATCGATCCGTCTTGAAGCAAAGAATAAAATTTTAGAAATAAGTGAGTAAGATTTTCTTATGCAGCAACATAATTTTGCGGAAAGAACTCATTTTTTGAGAAAAATGCGAATTTTTCAGCTTTAATTGTGATTAACTCTATAAATTCTCATACCATTTATTCTTTTTATATACCAATCGATTCGTCTTGATGCAAAGAATAAGATTTTATTATATATTAACTTCAATAACCAACTTAAAAAAAAATTTTTGAAAAAAATTTTTTTTTAGAAAAAAGTCAAAAAAAAATTTTTTTCTGAGAATTTTTTAAAGTCTATCAATCCAGTTCGAGATATTTTTATGATAAATATACCTGGTAAATTTTAGCCAAATTCGTTAAAATCTCTTCGAGTTATCGTGTTCACAAAAATCGGGATCCACACACACACACACACACACATACACACACACATACACACACACATACATCCGGACAATTGTTCAGGGTCTTATATAACATAGTCCCATATAGAAGAAAATTTGTTAAAAGGATTTTTAAAAATTTTGTAAATTAAACGACTACAAAGCTTTCTCACGAGGAAGCAAAAAGTAGTAGGAACCCACAGTTGAGCAAGCGGATGGTTCGACTGTGGGCAGATAGTGAGTGGTCCTTTCCTAAAAACGAGATGAGTAAGATCGACTAACTTCAAGTGTAGAACTTTTTCGTGATTGGCTCTTTTTTAAAATCCTTCATTTTGATTGGATAATCGTGACGCCATTTTACTTACTGGTGTCACATCAGCTAACTTCACGCGTAGAACTTTTTCCTCATTGGCTGTGAATTTAAAATGAGTGATCCTGATTGGCTGAATTTTGTAAAGATGGAGAATGGAGACCTAACACTTTTAAATTTTCGTTTTTCATTTCTTTTAAGGTAAAAAAATAATAAAATTATTAACTAAAAGCAGTTTAAGATAATATTTTTTATTTATGGTTTGTAATAATGAAAAGTTTAATAATAAAATATATTTAATTTCATGATTCATTTTAGATGCTTCAAAATTGTTGCGCGCGCATCTTTTTTCCAAACGATTGTTTGTTTGCTACAGCCATGTAACCTCACCTCAGTGTGAAACGCATAGTTTTTGGTTACGTTTTGGAAAATTACAAATTGTAATTAAAGGAGTGTTAATTAATTAATTAATTACAAGTGTTAGCAACTGTCGGCTACTTGAAAAGTGAAAAGTGTGAAACGTGTATCTTTTCGTTAGATGTATTTGCCCAGTGATTTTTCTTTTCTGAAAAAAAGTGTTGATTGTGAAGTTTGTGTTTTTGTTTTTTTGTGCATTTAAAAGAAGTTAAAGTACATTACATACTACGTAAGTATTGAAAATACATGTAAATACAAATTTAATTTTTTGTTAATATTATTTGTATATATAAATATATATTTATTAGGAGGAGTTTGTAAATATAATGTGAATTATTGGATTTATTAATTTAAAGGATTTAATTAAAGTTAATTAAAGGAATAAAAGGACATTTATCTATTGTTTTGATTTCTGAATGTAGAATATAGATTTTTTTAAATTCTTATGTTTGTTGATTTGTAGATAATTATATTATAGTGGTGTGGTAATAATTGTGATTTAATATTCAATTATATTTGTTTTCTTAATCTTAATTATTGATTTTTCAACATTTTGGTAGTTAGTTTTTTATGACAAAAACTTTATAAATATTAAAGATTAAATACAAAAAATAACATGTGATTACGAGATACCAGATACTTGCTAAACAGGATTTAGTCGAGAGATACTAGATTAACAGATACTAGATTAACATATACTAGATTAACAGATACTAGATTAACAGATACTAGATTAACAGATACTAGATTAACAGATACTAGATTAACAGATACTAGAATTATTTATAATAAAAGATAAATATAAACAGATACAAAACAGGAAATTACTAAAAATACACTTATATTTATTTTGTTGAGAAAATATAAATAAATACATAACAAATTTAGTAATCTTAATATAATAAGAAAGGAAAAGATAAAAAAAAACAGTTACTGTTAAATGTGACAATAGTAACATTATTTATTTGCCTTTTTTTTAGAAGCGACATCTTTTCAATAAATGGAAGAAATCATGTCGAACAAAGAACGAACTGTTAATTTAAGTGTTGAAGATTTTAATATTATACTTACTGAAGGAGGAATGTTAAATGATACTCATATTGATGAATTCGAAAAATTGTTGAGAAGAGAATCAAATTCTGCTTTTAGCATGCAAAGCACTTTGTATTTATATACGCTTGAATTTATTAATCCGATTGCAAAAGATGAAAAGCATATTCAAATACTTTTTAGTGGACCTGAGAAATATGGTCATTGGATTTGCACTTATTATGATGGAATGAGACTTTATATTTATGATAGTCTTAATGAAGGATGTTTAAATGAAGATCAAAGGAAATATTTAAGTAGATTGTATCCTTTTAAACCACCAGTAGTTTTCACAACTGTTGATCAACAACCACAATATAGTCTTTCTTGTGGGATATATGCAATAGCCTTCGCAACATCGATATTTTTTAATATTATGCCCCACTCTGTAAATTACTATTATTGTAATATGAGAAATCATTTAATGTTAATGTTCAAGAACAATCGTTTAAGTAAATTTCCGTCAATAAGGACGACTAATGCTAGAAGTATGATTGTTGAATATGATTGGGAGTGTCTTCTTAAGAATAAAGCAACAGAAGAAAGTTTCCAAAATGAAGACAATAAAATTGTTGACAATAATTTATCATCGTTGAATTCAACTGACAATGTTTGTAAAAAGATTTTTGTTGATAGTTGTCTAGAAAATTTGACTTCAATTCCATCAAATAATGTTAATAATATTTCTATTGATTCAAGCAATAGGATGAAAGATACAAGATTATTAATAACTGAGAAGCAAAGAGAAAAAAGAGCTATGGTTCATTTTCCTGAGGAAGAAGAACAATGTAAAATCATAAAACGTCAAAGAAAAGCTGCATATCAAAAAAATTATCGACAAAAAAAGCGAGAAATTAATAAAATTGTTCTCTCAGAATCATTGGATTCTAATGAATTCATTCGTGCAGAGCAAACTTTGAATATGAGGTCCCAAAGCAGATCTACAGCTTTAACATCAGCAGAAGAAAATAAAAGTGCGATAGGAAATTTGTCAAATATTTCTACTTCTAATGTTAAAACGACAATTCGTGACAGAAATCTTGCTCGCAAGCGCATCTCTCGGCAAAATAAACATACTTCTGTTCAAAAACAAAATCAGTCTGATATTATTTCAAAGTCACATATAGCGACAGACTATTCTAATGAAATGAACATTACACGTGATCATTCTTATGTAAAACTTTGTGAACATAAAGTTAACAGTGATTCATTTATAAAATCAAAAAGTAATAAAAATGAGGGAGAAATTATAATAAACAGAAGTTTGCAAAGTATGCCTTCAAGATCAGTGGAGAATGATAATAGTACATCAGAAGAAGTAATAAACAAAAAAAATTATAAAGACAAAGATAATGTAATTATTGAAAATGCAAGAATTAATTCAAAAATCAATAGTTCAGAGGAAATGTTTAATGATAGACAATTACAATGCTTGCCTTCGAGATCATTAGATAATTGTAATGATTCAAGAAATGTCACAAAATATACTAATTTAATAAATGAAAATCAAGTAAAACAAAAATCAATAATACGTTCTTTAGAGGAAGAAGAACAACATCAAGTCATGAAACGTCAAAAGAAAGCTGCTTATCAAAGAAAGTTTCGACAAAAAAAAGAAGAGAATAATAGAATCCTTAACCCTCAATTATTCCAAACAAAGGACAGTATTATTACAGTGGCAAAATCAAATATTAATTTAGAAAAATCCTCTACAACTGTTACTACATCTTTAGTAAAAGATAATGTAACTGTTACAGCAAATTTATCAAATACTAATATTTCCGGTCGTCAAAAAAATGTAGCGTATCAAAGAACTCACCGCCAAAAAAAACGAACTGCTGTACAGAATCAAAATTTCTCTGACTCTGACAGTATTTCAGTGTCGTATATAGAGGAACATTTTGCTGGTGAGATGAACATTTCATGTGAGCATTGTAATGCTAAACATTTTCAAGCAGAAAGAGTATCTAATAGAAAAAATTCATTTCATGATTGTTGTAAACATGGCGAAGTCATTCTTGAAGATTTACCTGCTCCTCCAAGCATATTACAAAGTTTATTTGATGGCACCCACGAATTATCTGGGCATTTTTTTCATAATATACGACGATACAATAATTCATTTGGTTTTGCTTCTTTCAATGCTAACTTAGTTAATTTTAACAATAGACGACCAGGACCATATTGTTTCAAAATACATGGTCAGGTTTATTATCAAATGAATACATCTTTGTATGCTGAAAGAAATGATACTCCTTCATTTGGACAGTTATTTATTGTTGATCAAAACGAAGCTTCCGAAATTCGTTGTAAGAATAATGTTCAATTAAACCGAGATATTGTTGATGCAATTGATACTGCTCTCAGAGATTGTAACCTATTTGCACAGTCCTACCGTATGATGCATGAAGAAATTAAAAAAACAATGATTGAAAATAATGCAGAAATTGAGCCTGAGATGCAATTATTATTTTCATTAAAGCCTGGGATGGATAGTAGACGTTATAATTTACAAAGTGTCAATGAAGTTGCAGCAATTTTTACTACAACTGCTGATGGAGATATTCCAGAATCATATGTTACCGTATATAATAAGAATACAAAAAGTTTACAATATATAAGTTCTATGAATCCCAATGTTGAGCCATGGATATATCCTTTATTTTATCCACATGGCACAAGAGGTTGGGACAAAAATCTGACCTGCACTAACACAAATAAGCGTGTATCAAGAGCTGCATACATCAGGCATAGAATGGCTTCTAGAGACAACAATGTATTTTTAAAGGGTGGAAGATTATTTCAGCAGTGGATTGTAGACAGTTATGTGAAAATAGAAAAAGATAGGACGAATTTCTGTCGAAATAATCAGAAGATACTTCGTGCAGATACTTACGAAGGTCTAATTGATCATTTACAAAGAAGAGTTGATGATTCGAACAATGAAGTGGGTAAAATTGTAATACTTCCATCATCTTTCACAGGTTCTCCGAGAAATATGTTACAGCATTATCAAGATGCAATGGCTATTGTGAGGAAATTTGGTAAACCTGATCTTTTTATTACGATGACGTCTAATCCAAATTGGCGTGAAATAAAAGAAAATTTATTACCTAATCAAACTGCCTCTGACAGACCAGATATTGTATCGCGTGTTTTTGCTATAAAAAAAGATAAACTTATTAATACCATTGTAAAGGAACAATTATTTGGCGAAGTGATTGCTTATGTGTATGTTATTGAATATCAAAAACGTGGATTGCCGCATATGCATTTGTTAGTGACTTTGAAACAAAATAGTAAAATAACAACACCCGAGATTGTAGACAAATATATTTCGGCAGAAATTCCAAGTCCATCAGAAAATGTTATACTTCATGACATCGTTATGAAAAATATGATTCATGGTCCATGTGGAAATTGGTGTAAAGATAATAATAGTAAATGTTTGAAAGGTTTTCCAAAGCAATTCTGTTCTGAGACAATAATGGATGAAAACGGATACCCAACTTATCGCCGCCTTAATACAGGACCATATGATCGCCTAAATGGAGGAACAGCAGATAATCAATACGTTGTTCCATACAATCCTACATTACTTCAGCTATTTAATTGTCATATTAATGTAGAAGTAGTTTCAAGTATTAAATCCGTAAAATATTTGTATAAATATATTTTTAAGGGACATGATGCTGCTGCTGTAGTAATTACAGATAATAGCAATAATAGAAGTTCTTTAGAATATGATGAAATAAAAAACTTTATTGAAACTCGATATGTTAGTCCCGTTGAAGCATGTGATAGAATATTCGGTAGACCATTACAGAGTAAAAGTCATTCTATTCTCCGATTACCTGTTCATTTAATTAATCAGCATACTGTAACTATTAGTGAAGAAGCAAATGATGATGCTATAAATGAAGCTTTGCAGAAACGTACTATGTTATTAGATTACTTCGATTTAAATAGACGTGATCCACAAGCTAGACAATATACATACGCAGAGATTCCATGTCATTATGTTTTTAAGAAAGAACGTGGTGAAAATGCATTAAAATGGGTGAAGCGTAAAAAGTCGTTTAATGTCATTGGACGGATGTATTCAATTTCACCCAGTCAATTAGAATTGTTTCATCTCAGATTACTCTTAATAGTAGTGAAAGGCGCTACAAGTTATGATCATCTTCGAACTGTCAACAGTATTGTACATGACACTTTTCGAAGTGCATGTTTAGCATTAGGCCTTATTGAAGATGATGCAGAATGGGATCGTGCTTTGACAGAAGGAGAAGTATGGATGATGCCACAACAATTAAGACGTTTATTTGTGCGCATTTTAATTTATTGCAATCCAGTTCATCCAAATGAACTTTGGGAAAAGTTTAAAGATGCTATGTCACAAGATTATCAGATAAATTGTCCATTTAATGAAGCTTATAAAAGAGCATATAATGATATAATTAACTTTCTTCTGCATGAAGGATCAAATATTCGCAATTTTCCTGAAATGATACAGTTAAATGAGATAAATATTGAAACAGAAAATCAAATTAACAACGAAATGTCATTACAACAACATAAAGAGATTGGTGAAATGCAATATGTCAAACTGAATTCCAAACAGAAGGATATTGTTGATGAAGTATTAAATATACTTATCCAAGATGAAAGAATACCATCTTCTTCATGTTATTACATTGATGGACCAGGTGGATCCGGAAAGACATATGTTTATACAACTTTATACCATTTGTTAAAAAGTAAAGGAAAATGTGTTTGTACTATGGCATTTACAGGCATTGCCGCAATATTACTTCCACATGGTAAAACTGTACATAAAACGTTTGGAATGCCTGTTCCATTGTTCTATGATTCTACATCAAATATTAAAAGTCAATCTAAAGAAGCTACATTTTTGAAAGAGGTTGATGTCTTTATTTGGGATGAAGCTCCAATGGCGCCAAGATATGCTATGGAATTAATTGATAGAACATTACGTGATTTTATGAATGTTGATTTGCCATTTGGTGGAAAAATTATGCTTTTGGGTGGTGATTTTAGGCAATTATTGCCTGTTAAAGTTAATGCAACTAGAAGCGAAGTAGTTAATTTATCTATTAAATCTAGCACATTATGGAGTCAATTTAAGATAATATCATTAACTGAAAATATGAGAACTTTACCTGGTGAAATAGAATTTGCAAAATATTTATTATCAGTTGGAAATGGTACTTTAAATGATAATGATAATAATATACTGGCACCAGAGCAATGTGTAGAAAATGGTGATATAATTCATAAAATATTTGGAGAATTAATTATCAATAAAAAATACGATGATTTAGCAAAAGTAGCAATATTGTCTGCTCGAAATGTTGATGTTGATGAAATTAACAACAAGGTACTTGAACTGTTTGATAATAAAAGTGAGCGAATTTATACAAGTGTTGATAGTGCCGAAAATTGTGATAATGGAAGCATAAATGATGCTATTTTAACAGAGTATTTGAATACTTTAAATCCATCAAATTTTCCGCCTTATGAATTACGATTAAGATCCAATTGTATTGTCATGCTACTTCGAAATCTTAGTATTAATGAAGGTTTATGTAATGGAACGCGAATGCAGGTATTAGAATTATCAAACAATCTGCTGCGTTGTCGTATTTTAACAGGTGATAAGGCTGGAGATATTGTATTCATAAATCGTATTACGCTATATTGTGAGGATATATATCCTTTTACTTTCAAACGACGGCAATTTCCTATAAAATTAGCATTCGCAATGACAATAAATAAAAGCCAAGGACAAACATTTGACAAAATTGGTGTAGACCTTCGTAAAAATGTATTTATTCATGGGCAATTATATGTTGCATACTCTCGAGTTCAATCTTGGGATTCATTACTTATATACTTAGGAAATCAAAGGCCTAATTTACTGATCAAGAATTATGTTTATACTGAATTATTGACATAAAAATAAAAGTAAATATTTTATCTATAAAAATGTCTGAGTGATTATATATTTTTTCTTAAAAAAAGAAGTTTGTCTCACTTTGGCTTTCTTACACATAACATGTTTCTTACTGATCAATTAGTCAATGACATCATAATTTTTTAATTTCAAATAATAGTTCCAACTTAAGATAATTCAGTCGCTTATTTGTACGTATTTTAATGTTCTACCAACCAGTTTATCTGAATGAACTTTGGAATAAATTTAAATATGATATGTCTCAAGATTATTAACGAAATTTTGCATCCCATGAAAAATAGGAGAGCATATATTGAAATAAATTATTTTCTTCGGAATGACGGAGTAATTTTTTGAAAACGTCTTACCAAAAAATGTTAAGTGATAAAACTAGAGACTACACTATGGAATAATTTAGAAGCATTGATGACAAAAATACATAAATAATTAAATTCTTTAAATTTTGCAAAATTTTCCACCTAATTTAAAATTTAAATATATTTATTCAAATAATTTTATTATTATTAATTTATTATTAATTAAAATTATATAATTTTATTATTTAAAATGCACTATATAATGTAAAAAATATTATTCTTTATTATTTGTTTATGTATCTCTATACTCTGAGGTATCGAAACTTTTATTCGTAATAAGGTACGCATATTATTTTTCACATGTAATTTAATACGTAAATGACATTAAATTTATATTTATAAGATAAAAAACGTGATTTTATTTACGTACGTATATTTGACGCGATATGAAAAAAAGGACCTAAGAAGCCAAACATTATAAATCATGCTTTAGAAGTTTGAATTAAAAGTAATAACAGAGAATCAATATTTAATGCAAGTCAATGATGTTTAAGTATTTATTACATCTAAAATAAAATATAATTCAATAAACTCTTATTTTAACATTAAAGAAACTAAAAGATTCATTTTTAATTAATCAAGGTAAATCTGTCGTAAACGCAACCTTTTAGATAAATAAATAAAATTAAATTATCAATATTTTCTTAAATTCTATTATATTCTCTCGAGAAAATTAAATTAGCGTAATTTCCTTGGTCATATTAAACGAACCTAAATTTTCTTGAAAATTTAAGAACACTATATATGAAGTCCAAAGCAGAATAGAAACTTTATACAACCGGTACTACAATCGTAAGCGGAGAATGAGTCAGAGAAGGATAATTATATTGTTTATACTTTTCTAAATCATTCTTATACTTTCGATTGCGGTTAAGTTTCTTTTATATTTAATTGAGAAGATTACTTAATTATGGTTAAATAGATCCTTTATGTTTAAAAAATTTATGTGTCTTAAACAATATACTTAATTTAAATTTTAAATAATTTTGCTAATTTAAACTCACAGTCTATAAGTTTAACCTTAATATATAGAACATATTTATGATTTTAGTTTCAAAATATCATTCGTTTGAATATACTTATATTCTTTTTAATTTAAATACAAAGACAATTTTAGATAATTTTGTTTACTTGAACTCACAATCTATAAGTTTAACCTTAATTTACAGGAAATATTTATTACTTTAGTTTCAAAATATTATTTGTTTGAAGAATATAACAAAATATAAAAATATTTTTTAAAGTTTTAAATTGTCTTGAGAATTTAAATATTGAAATTAAGTTATATTTAATTCAGAAGATTATGGCTACATTGTACAAAATAAAACAGTTAGTTTAGTACCTCAATCAACAATAAAGTTACTTATGTTTAGAACAGCGATTGTCCTGCTTTTCCGCATAATAAATTTTCTTAAATTGATCTTTGACCACCTTCCGAGTTCTACAGTGTAAACATTTTTAATTGTTTAAACATTATTTTTATATATAACTTATTATAAAAATATATTTAAAAAATACATACAAATAAGTCTAACGATTATTAATCACAAATTATTTTTAAAGTATAGAAATATTTTTATGTGGATTTCACAATATAAATTGAAGAAAATATAATTTGATGTTATGATTATTGTTCATCATGACTAAACTGACGTATAAAATTTCATAAATAATCATTTTTTAGCTTTTTACCCAATATTGTAAATACTTTCTTTGTATTTTATTTATTTTTTACATTCCTTAATTAATTTACATTATACTTTTCTTTTTCTTTATATTTAATAACTTAAATAATATTTAAAAATTTACTAGCATTGTAATACTTAGATTATTTATCTTATCAGATTTTGAAGTTTAGGCATTCGCGACATCGTTTTAGCGATATATCGATATTTGTTTACGATGACGATTGTATCTTTAAATATCGATATTACTGTTGAAGTATCGATATGTTAAATATCGATATATATTTTTTTGATATCCCATCAACCTTATAGTCCAACCCACAATAGGTTCACGAAAGTCGTTCGCGAACGAGACGCATGGGATAGAAGAGGACACAAATATATCTCTGTCCTTTTTTAACTCATCATGCTTTGCGTTCGCGAACGACTTTCCCGAATCTATTGTGCTTAAGCCTTATTAGCAGAAGATTTCAACCAATCAAAAAACATTCTCTTGCTGTAGAAGAGAATTCTACGCTATTCTTGAATAGCGTTTGCAACAATAGCCTACTTTTTTAGTGGCTGAAATCTATTCTGTTAAACTGCTTATCTGCTCTATGTGATTGAACCATTTTTGAAGGAGAGTTCAGAATTGAGTCGACATTGGTGTTAACGCTTCGTCCTATGTATTCCATATAGGCCTTTCTCCAATTGGTTTTAAAAAGTGTGCGAATGACTGCGTTACGTTGATTTTAGCATATGTTGACATAGCAACCGACACAAACACAACTTTTTAAAACCTATTGGAGAAAGGCCTTTTAGGTGCCTATACATTGTGGTGAACGCGAACATCATACATGATACGTGAACGCAAATGTGTGACGTCATACGTTCACGTTCGCGTACCCTGTACTTTGTTCTCGCCTTCATGCTGACTCTACATTGAACGTGAACGCGAACGTGTGACGTCACAATGTTAATCAAATGGGGGAACGTACAAATTCGCGTTCACCACAATGTATAGCTACCATAGAGATCACGTGATCAACGCGTTCCTTCCGACTCTATTCTGGACTCTCCTTTAAATAAGTGCTCATTACTGATGAAGACGCACATGGTGTACAGTATATTTTATTTTGCAATAATTAAATCGACATAAAATGGCTGCATCCAAAAATTGGGAATTTTCCAGTGACATGGAAATTGATGCATTCAACGATGGAGACAAATCAATGTATGTATTTTTATTTTATTTAATACTTAACCTACATTTTCTTTGGATCAAAAGTGTTTCTTTTTTCTTGAAATTGTTACCACGTGTTGAGGTGCATGAAAATTCTCCAATTTTTATTTTCCGAATCTTTATTTTATCGAATTTTTTGTTATCTAATAAGAATTCATTATAATTTCTTTTAATAAAAAAAAATAATTATCAGAAACATTATTTTTTTTTGAATGATTAATTGACAGAATGTTTATTACTACGAAAGTATATTTTTTATAATATTCAAATCATGGAATTATCATTTCTAAAAATTATCATTTTATATATTTCTAATTTACACTAATATTTTTATTTTCGAAATTTCAGTTTTGATAAATATTATTTTATAGATTTGTTAATAATGATAATAATTATATTCCTGAATTATTAATTTTAATATTACCGAATTACCAATTCTTCAAAAATGTATTGTTCCTAATAATATTTTTTATGTGTAAATGTTCTAAATTCTAAGGTTTCAAAAATTTTATTTTATCGAAGTATCATTTGTTATAAAACTTTTTTAATAAACTTTTTCAAAATAATTTTAACCTTTTCGAATTAATATTAATCATCATTTTCTTTACTTCTTATTATTCTTCTTTATAATTACTATAATTTCTAACCTGTATTTCTTCTAACTGTAAATTTACCGAATTGTCACTTCTCATAATTATTATTATATCGAAATAGTATTTTTCAAAATTTTTGTAATATTTAATAATTTTTTATACGATTTTCTTTATTCTACAATAACCAGTTTTTATAATTTTATTTTATTCGAATAATCATTTTGTACAATATTTTTATTACCGAAATTCTATTTTAAATAATTTTTTATGATTCGAATTTTTATTTTTCCTAATATTCATTTTTACAAATAATTCTTTTTTCTAATTTTTATATTTCCTAATTCGTATTTTACATAATATCCAATTTTTCTAAGATTTAAATTCTCTAATTTATTTTTTTCTAACCTATAAATGTAAAAGAATAATAATTAATAATAATAAATAATAATAATAATTAATATAATAATCATTTGATATCATTTTAATAGGGACATTACGGGATACGTCGATATGATCAACGGAACAAAAAGTTTAAAAACGCCTCAAAAAGTTGTTTTTAAATTTGTATTAAATAATAATTCCAATCAAAGGATCAGAGTACTGGTTTGGGGCACTGATGATGTTGCGAAATTCATGCCGCTCATTAAAATGAATTCTGTAAGTTCTTCTTAAATTCCAATTTAGTATTCATCAATATTCTAATAATAACTGCCTAAGAAGTTTTTCAATTATCCGTGTATCTGTACATCTTCTTTTTTTATTTGACAAACATTTCAAAAAATAAATGGAGCATTCTCCTTTAGATTTTCACACAAAAACTTTTTTGGATTAAAACAATTTTTTTCGAATTCTATATGAAAAATAAGTAAATACGTATTTTTTTATTTGATCAAAATTATGAGAGTTATGATTTTTTTTAAATTTAACATCTTCAGTAGCAACGAACTTTTGAAACACTTTTTTTTTGTTATACTAAAAGATAAAAAATAATATAATATATGGAAATTATTTATTTTTTCCTGAATATTTCAAATATGTAATAAAAAATAACGTTAATAAAGCGAAAACATTAAATAAATTGAAATTTCGTATAAAATGTGACTTTTCTCAAAAAAAGTGAAGTAATTGATTTTCGATTTTTTTCTTTCATTACAACCGCTGATAAATAAACAAATTTTTCCCATTTATGTCAAAGTGGTGTTCTTTAGGGTTTAGATTATATTTAAAATTATATCAGTCGTTGCACAGAGTTTTATTTGATTTTTACACTTTTTAAAAAATTAACCTTCAAAAACAAAAGAAAACGAATGTTTTGTGGTTAATTTCTCAATTTCCTTCTCTAAAATCTGTTCAACGGCTGATGTAATTTTATATATAACTTGAACCATAAATATATAAATGGGAAAAATTTGTTTATTTATCAGCGGTTGTAATGAAAGAAAAAAACCGAAAATCAATTACTTCGCTTTTGAGAAAAGTCACATTTTATACGAAATTTCAATTTATTTAATGTTTTCGCTTTATTAACGTTATTTTTTATTACATATTTGAAATATTCAGGAAAAAATAAATAATTTCCATATATTATATTATTATATTATTCCTGTCTACAAAGCACTCATTAATGTCTAGAAATTAATCGTTCATGTCCAGACAGCAATGACAGTTGTCAAATTCAACTGTTTTTCTAGACAGGAACCATTCCTGTCTGGACAGTACCCAGTAATGTTTATTTTTCTCAGTGTATAACAGAAAAAATGTGTTTCAAAAGTCCGTTGCTACTGAAGATGTTAAATTTTAAAGAAATCATAACTCTCATAATTTTGATCAAATCAAATCTCACGGAGAATGCCCCAAATCAATTAGTTTCATTTCAAAGTTACATTTTCTCATTAAATTATTTATTATTAATATAGTTTAGTTAAGAATATTTTTTATTAATTCTGTAATGAATTAAATATGAAATTTTTAATTTTCTTCGAATGAATTTCGGTTCATTTGTTAAAATAATATTCAATACTTGTAGAAAATATTCATGTATCTTCATTAAATAATTATTTAATAATAAAAAAAATAATATTATTTAATAATTATTTAATTTTTATTTATTTTTTTTGTAGGTTATTGAAATTACAGGCGGTAATATTAAATTGTCAAACCCAACATTTCGAATTCCCAACGAGGAAATAAATTTGCTAGAATATAATGTCCAATCCCACAGTATTGTAATAAATCATGGGCAATTTGCTAGGAATGACATTGGTAATGCTGAGATCACATTTAAAAGCATTCCACTTCGCGATATCATGCTTTATAACGAACCCATAGGTTTGTGCACTTTATTATATTTTTCTTCATTCAGTTATATCATATTATATTATTATATATATATTATATTTTATAATTAATGAAAATGATATACCTGAATGAACAACAATTCAACAATTTTATTTTGTTTCCTATTATTTACTATAATGTATTAGCAAAATTTTTTATTTACATAAAATTTTTTAAACCATTTATTTTAAACAAGTTTGGAAAAACTATAACAGGGTCAGAATTTGTAAAATTTTCATTAAAAATAAAAATTATTTTTTTTAATCGAAATGTTAATAAAACATTTCTATTTGGCTTTAGAAATATGTCTATCAAAGAAAAGTAAAATAAAATCTGTTTTATAAAAGTTATTGCAAAATGAATTTTTTTGCAACTTTTTAAACAAAATTTTATTTTCTCCTAAATGAATGAACCGATTTAAATGAGCTAAGCGGAAATACAAAGGAGAAAAAATATACTTTAATTTAGAAATAAAAAAATTTTTTAAAGTTTATTTTTTAATAATTATTTAATAAATTGTTTATAAACAATTTTTTTTACGTTCTGCGCTCCATAAGGGCATTTGAACCATTATGACGTCACAATTTATTGAAAGCATTTGTTTTAAGTGTGGGACATCATAATGGTTCAAATGCACTTAAGAATTTGAAAAAAATCTCAACATACAATTGAAACTATAAGGAAT
Source organism: Leptopilina drosophilae (assembly GCA_032873175.1). Classification (NCBI taxonomy): domain Eukaryota; kingdom Metazoa; phylum Arthropoda; class Insecta; order Hymenoptera; family Figitidae; genus Leptopilina; species Leptopilina drosophilae. Next base: position 36,525,563 of record CM065479.1, read on the forward strand.
CAAAACCCGTTGAGAAAATTTATGAGCGACAATTATTTTGAATGTTATGATAAAAATTATATTGCCCGGAGATGCGATTTTGATGCTTTTCAAAATTGTAAATTATTTTCAACTTCGAAATGAACAAAGAATTGTACTGATGCACTACACCGCACCAATTTAATTTTCATTATAACTTTTAAAATAATTGTCGCTCATAAATTTTCTCAACGGATTTTGATTTCTTATAATTTCAATTGTATGTTGAGATTTTTTTTTAAATTTGAAAAGGCGCAGAACATAAAAAAAATAAATTGTCTATAAACAATTTATTTAATAATTATTAAAAAATAAACTTTAAAAAATTTTTGTAATTCTAAATTAAAGTATATTTTATCCCCTTTGTATTCCCGCTTATCTCATTTAAATCAGTTCATTCATTTTGGAGAAATAAAATTTTGTTTATAAAGTTTAATTCATATAATGTTCAAAACTGGAGATATATAAAAAAATTGAATACAAACAATTTCTTTATTTGAATTATAGTTTAATTTTAAAATTTTGTTTTAAATCACGATGTAATTCGTTACTTTCAATTAAGATGATATTAATCATTGCAATATCAGCATTGGTAATGTTTGTAATGATTTTTGTGTGAGGTACTTATTTATCACTTTACATTTTAGAGATTGATACTTTCATAAAATCTCCTTTTTACGTGGTCAATACAAGAAATTCTTCATATGGCCAAGGGGTCGTATGTGATGGCCATTACCGTTTGGTGGTGCAAATTGCATCTTTCGTTACTGACACAAGGCTACAGAAAGGAGTTCATGTGAAATTGAGAGGGGAAATGAACAAATTAGGTATGTAACGAATGTAGCAATTGACAAATTATAAAATTTTTGTAATATACATATTTATTTAATCCCTTCTTCATTGTATGATTTTCGTTTTTTATTCTTTATTGTATGATAATAGTAATACTAATGGCATTCATTACGATATTAGCAAAAATAAATAAATATGACTACTCACATTGATACGTTTTACATAACGGTATTTCTAAGCTTTACCATTTACTCATTCAAATAAAATGAAATCAAATAAATATTTAATTTATCAATTTAATATGATAGTCTAAATTTTTGAGAATTGTTTGTAATTTGCTACTGTCGCAAATATTAAATACTAATTTTTTTCTTAACAGATGGAGGCATCCTAAAACTTAAAGATATGAACGGATTAGATATCTTAGAAGATGAAATTATGAGTCCTGAAAATTTAAAGAAGTCGATTTATAATGTCATTTATAATCACAAACGAAAACTTAGTACTGAGGATGAGAACATGTTAAAAAAATTGCGATTAGACGAGAAATAATGTTTATTTCTTTTCTTATGAAACGTAAAATTCTTTTTCTTTACGTTGAACGTCATTAGTTTCTAATTTGAAAGTATTTTCTTTTTTACTTAATAAGACTTGAATGATGAAAATTAAAATATTCATCTTATCTATTATGAAATGTAACAACTTTTTTTTTCTGCACAATGTTATTATACGTTATCAATTTCTAATTTCAAAGTTTTGATAAATTTACGCTAAGATGATTAAAATTGAAATGTTGACTTGATTAATTATTATTAAGGTATTAATTAAAGATGTTAAAGGTGTTGATCAGTCATTCGTAATTAATAAAAAGATGTTAAAAACTTTTTGATTCTTCTGATCATATATTTTTTATTCAGTTTAACTGAGCTTTCACTCTACGACGCAGAGCCTCTTCAGAGCATTACAAACAATCATGTTTTTAAGATTCATTCAAAAGTATAAATATAAATATAAAAATATAAAAACTTTACATAACAAATTGTTAACAAACATAAATATATAAACATTTTTTAAAAATGTTAATTAAAAATAATAATAATTTAAAAAATATATTTATGTTTGTTAACAATTTGTTATGTAAAGTTTTTATATTTTTATATTTATATTTATACTTTTGAATGAATCTTAAAAACATGATTGTTTGTAATGCTCTGAAGAGGCTCTGCGTCGTAGAGTGAAAGCTCAGTTAAACTGAATAAAAAATATATGATCAGAAGAATCAAAAAGTTTTTAACATCTTTTTATTAAGGTATTAAGATTATATATTATGTTTATTTCGTGTTATCTAATTATATAAATATATTTTTTACTTTACAAAGTGCGGAACGCAAAACGACTGATATTCAGACTGACTTAGGTGTACTAATAATTGTTATAAAAACGAACGTTTATTTTGTAATCGCGAAAAAATATTCTGTATTTAGGTACATAAATTCTTCCATTTAAATAATATGTGTCATTATTCATTCACTCCCTGAATTTGTCTATTTATTCTGATTTTATGTTTTGAATCATTATGAAGAATTATACGCATTATGATCGTTCAAATCACCATTTATTTTGAAGTCTAAATTTTTTCACTTAAAAAATAATTTCATTTATTTTTCAATAAAATAGTAACAAAACGCGCGTGCTGTAGCACGCGTTCGGTCTCGTAATTAAAAAGTAGTAGGGACCCATGGTTGAGCAAGCGGATAGTTCGACTGTGGGCAGATAGTGAGCGGTAATTAAAAAAAGTAGTAGGAACCCACAGTTGAGCAAGCGGATGGTTCGACTGTGGGCAGATAGTGAGTGGTAATTAAAAAGTAGTAGGGACCCATGGTTGAGCAAGCGGATAGTTCGACTGTGGGCAGATAGTGAGCGGTAATTATAAAGTAGTAGGGACCCATGGTTGAGCAAGCGGATAGTTCGACTGTGGGCAGATAGTGAGCGGTAATTAAAAAGTAGTAGGGACCCATGTTTGAGCAAGCGGATAGTTCGACTGTGGGTAAATAATGAAAGGTAGTCAAAGAGTATTTGTTTATAATTAGAAACCCTCCTTTTTATTAGAAATCTATGATGGGTTTGGGTTATAATGTTCTTTGTTTTCGTGTTTAGATTTATATTTCAAAATGGGTTCAATTTGTTTTTTCGGTATGTAAAAATTTTTATTATTAATAATGAAATATTTTATTTAAAACTTTAGTAATTTATTAATATTAATTTTTTTTAATATTTAGAAGAATTATCATACGAGGAGTATTTAGAAGCATACGAATTAAAATTAAATTTGGATGAAGTACCACGGGGAAAATTTATTATTGAATGGGAGTCTAAAGAGTCGGCAATGTTTCGAGAATCAACAGTAACAAAGAATTCGAATTCGTCTAAGACTAAGAGAAGAAAGTTAACGAAGTCAAAAATCAAATCAAAATTATATGGTAAAGGAAATCGTTTGTGAAGAAAATCTGTATGTAAATATAAATTTTCAACAATTTTTAAAAAATTTTATATTTAAATTTATTATTTACAAATTTTTATTAACTTTAATTTTTTAATATTTACAAAATTTATAATTTATTTACGTAAAATAGTTAAAAAATTTTAAAAACAAATAATAAATTTTTTTTAGATTATTTTGAGATGTGAGATTGGTTACCTCCCCGTGGTACATCTTGGAAACAATGTCATTGATTTTAATTTAAATATATTTGCTTATATTAAATATAATACGAAAATTAAATGGCATTGGCAAAAAGCCAATCATCTGAAAAAAATTATAATAAATATGTGACGTACCGCGACAAAAGGGACCTTAGCTGTTTTTGACAGAACTAAAATTAGAAGTATAAATAAATAAAAATGACCAATTTTCTTTACAAACTATTAATATTTAATTCATTATTATGTGTAATATTTTCAGAAAAATATGCTTCTGATGTTAAATAATCAATAATACATTTTTAATAAAGTTAAAAGTACTCTAAGGATAACCTAAAATTCTAAGCAGCTAAGGTCCCTTTTGTCGCGGCACGTCACATATAACAAATTTTTAAAATTAATTTTTAATTAGATTTGAAGACAACAACATGGAAAATATGTCAATACGTGACAATAAGTTAGTGCTTCCTCCACGAGGAAGCAAATTTTTTTGCTGATCGTATAGAGGAAGCAAAATGTTCATGTAATGAACATCTGGATTTACAACTTGTTTATAATTTAAATGTGTTATTAAATAAATATAATCGATATTACTTTTCCAAAATTCAAAATGTCGGATCTAATATTATGCAATTATTATGCTAATAATAATTATTTCATTTTATTATATTTATTTAATAAAATATTTGAATTATTAAAAAATAATGAAAAAACTATAAAAGTTAATATAATAATAAAAATTAATAATTTTTAATTAGTAACAAGAATTTATTAATATTAATGACGGCAAATTAATTGTTTGATATTAATTACATTTTTATGCACTCTTTTACATGTAAAGTTTTTATCATTTTGAAAAATTCGCGCATTTCCTTTATAATCCTGTTTTCGTCCGCCAGATATGGTAATGTTCTATTTCTCTCGCTATGTAAATGCGTTATGAAATATATAAGAGTAGGAATCTTTTGTTCTTCAAGTAATGCGAATTTTTCGTTTTTTCAAAGGTAAGTGGAATTTTTTCTTATTTCTTCAGTTTTCTAAAATGTAACAATTTTTATTATCATAATAACTGCCTAATATTAAATCCGCCATTTTGATTTTTAAAATGCTAATATCCTACTCAAAATCAGCGAACCCAAAAAATCCCTGATTAAGGATTTTCAAAAAAATCCGACTGAATTTTGAAAATTTTTTTCGCCATATTACATCTGCTATTTTGAATTTTGGAAAACTAAGATCAGACTAGTGATTAGCGACCCCACAAACCTCCATGCACGGATTTGTAGGAAAATACAACCAATTTTTGAAATTTTCATCCGCCATATTGGATCCGCCATTTTGATCAGTTCAGATTCGTTATCAGCGACCTTAAAAATCCCCGAGTAAAGATTTGTTAGAGAATATACATTTTCAAGCCAAACTTTTAAAAAAATGTATATCGAGCATCAAATTCCAAATTTTTAAAAAAATTTTAGTTTTTAGGCGCCATTTTTAAAAGTCAAATGTTTAAATTCAAAAAGTCAATATATTTTTTGAAAGTATAACAATCGAGTGCACGGTTTATGGTAATATTAGTTATCAAAAAAATTTTATTGGCTTTAAAATTTAAGAATTTGTAATAAAAAACCTTTAAAAAATCGTTCAATTTTTTATTATATGCAAAAAATATTGTTAAACAATTTTGTATTAATTTTCTAATATCATATTCGGGTAGAGGACACTTTAATGCGAAAAAAATTATTTGTCGAAGAGAAAATAATAAGTTTATTAGAAAATATTTAAGTTTGAAGTCAGACTAAAAATTCAGTGCATTCAGGCGTTAATGGGTTAAGAAAAATTAAAAGATTTTTAAGAATAATGAAAAAATTTTTTTATAAATTCTATTCGTCAATTAGAAAATTTAATTGAAAATGAAACTAAAAATTTTTGAATTTTTAGAAAATAAAGGAAGAGATTTTATTGAATAAAATGATCTGTTACATTTATTTACGAATTTAATTGTAAAATTATTTGAAAAAATCAATAACTTCTTTTTTAAAAATATTTATTTTTCTAAATTGCCAGTTGAAAATATAAAAAATTTCAAATATTTTAATTTGAATCCTTTTCAAACTTATTCATTTACTTAAATACCAAATAAATAATTTATTTAATAACTGAATGTTTCTTAAAATTAAATTTTCATAAAAAAATTTTATCAAATTAAAATGCCATTAATGTACATTTAATGACAGAATGTCCAACGTCCTTCCGGCAGGACCAAAAACTCAGGTGAGTCCGTCCGAAATCGCTAAATAAAACTAACATGGATTAACATAAACAAAAAATAATATATATCGTTGGAAAGGTGATGAAACAAGCTTTCAGCTCATGTAAATGTCGAGCTTGTAAGTTCAAACCGAAGAGCAGGGTAGCTTAAAGAAGTTGAATTTTCCAAAAATTCATATAATTTTTAGTCACAAAATGATTTTCCTTTGTTTAAAAGGCTACCAAGCCTACACTGTTAAAAATTTTTGTTCCAAATTTCATACAAAAATGTTTGAAGCAATTATCATATACAATTTTGAAAAACTACAACAAACATTTTTAAATTTAATACAAATTTTTGTATTAAATTTTAAAACACATTTCTTTTAAATTTTCAAAATTTTTTTTTGAAAATTAATACAAAATGTTTGAATGAAATTTCAAACAAAACTTTTTGAAATAATCAAATCATTTAAATATTTATATAAAAAATAAAAATTTTTTATAATGTGTACTGATGTGTTATAATAAATGTAAATTAAGTAAAAAAAAGTATCATTAGCATTATTTTGGAAATGCGACACCACGATTTGAACCCTTAAGTCTATATAGTGTTGTCTGTGTATAGTGTGTTTTGTCAAGACCCATCAACCTTGGGAGCTGCGCCTAGACGCGCTCGACCAAGGGAGGCTATGAAAATCTCTGGCTAAGTGTCGGTTGTAAGAAACATGTGGACCATACCATTTTTTTACTTCTAAATTTCTAAAAATTCAATATCTTTAAAATTCTTCACCAACCAATTCATAGTAATCTTTAATTTTTATTTATTATACAAACCAATTTATTATACAAAAATACTTTTTTATTTCATTTAGCAGTTTTAAAATTTTAATAAGTAAAAAATAACTAACCACATTAATTAATTAATTATATTTTATTATCCGGATAAATAATTTCCGCTTAATGCGTTTTAAAAAATTAAACTGATTAACCAACAATTTTAGATATTTTTTAAAAATTTTAAACACTTTTATGTGAAAATATTGTAAATTTATAAAACTTTCAAATATATATGCTTGAAGTTATTTTATACAAAGTTTTTTTGAAACTTTCAAACACTTTTGTATGAAAATATAAAATTACAAAACTTTCAAACATATGTGTTTGAAGTTATTCCATACAAAATTTTTTGAAATTTTCAAACACTTTTGTGTGGAAATATTGTAAATTTACAAACTTTTCAAACATGGGTAAGACTCCGTCAGAAAATATGCGATTTGCATGGGGTCTTTGGATTAGGCAGTAATTTGGTGAAATTGTAATATTGGATACTAGAAACAAGTAAGCCAAAAAGTTTTTGAAAATTTTGAAATTTGTTAAAGTTACGCCATTTTGAATTTTCTTGTTATAATTTTTTTAAATCTTAATATTTCCGAAAGTTTTTGATGAAATTTAATAAAATTTGGAAGGCTTATACTTGACATCATGTTTCTTCTGACTATCACATAAAAAAAACAAAAAAAATTTTTTTTGCCCAAAAAAAGTCAAAAAAATTTTTTTGAAACCGTTTTGCCCGAGCGGGACCGATTTTTGAGTTTTCTTGTCAATTAAAAAAATATTCCTTATAATTTCACCTTTCATTTAAAAAAAGAAAATCGATGGAGACTCAAATAGTTTTTGAGATATTGCAATTTTTGTGGAAGCGCGACCAGGTTTCGGTGTCAGCGATGTGTGAGTGCCCGGGAATCCTAATTCTTACACTTTACTGTTCAAAATTGTGTAGAACCTAAAAGTTTTATCCGATTTTGATGTTCTTGGTCTCAAATGAAAGAAGATAATTTTTCTAAGAGTTTCCCTAAAACTGTTGTTTCAATTATTAATTATTTATATATTTTTTTGTTACTCAAAGTAAACAATTTACAAGAATTTACACAAAAAATCGTGTTTATTTTTTATTTTTCCATTCCTCATGATCGAAATCAATTTAAATTAGTTTAGTATGACCACCCGATAAATAATAATGCATATTTCAATTTATTTACATAATTTCGTTAATTAATAAATAGATAACTCTGGTTCTTCTTAAAAAAAATTATATTTTTTACAGATAAATTTATGTTTATTTAAGTAATTTATGTCTATTTAGTTACAAAATAATTTTAAAATTAATAATTATTATTATATATATTAATGATGCTATCACTCGGTCGACAAATTAGTAAGATGATGATAAAATCGATCAGTGTCTAATCGTTCTTGCTTTGACGAAGACGTTCGTTTTGTATAAGCAATATGTGACTCACATGATATATAATATTTTCTTGCGTTTCTGAAGAGGACAGCCGTGCTGTCGAAACGTTAAAAAGAAATTACTCTTTTTGTTTATTGAATCCTGACTCGGAGTGATCGATTTTATCATCATCTTAATAATTATTATTGTTATTGTTAAAATTATTTTGTAACAAAATAGACATAAATTACTTAAATAAACATAAATTTATCTGTAAAAAATATAATTTTTTAAAAGAAGAACCAGAGTTATCTGTTTATTAATTAACGAAATTATTTAAATAAATTGAATTATGCATTATTATTTATCGGGTGGTCATACTAGACTAATTTAAATTGATTTCGATCATGAGGAATGGAAAAATAAAAAATAAACACAATTTTTTTTTAAATTCTTGTAAATTGTTTACTTTGAGTAACAAAAAAATATATAAACAATTAATAATTAAAACAACAGTTTCAGGGAAACTCTTACAAAAATTATCTCCTTTCATTTAAGACCAAGAAAATCAAAATCGGATAAAATTTGTAGGTTCTAGACAATTTTGAACAGTAAAGTGTAAGAATTAGGATTCCCGGGCACTCATACATCGCTGACACCGAAACCTGGTCGCGCTTCCACAAAAATTGCAATATCTCGAAAACTATTTGAGTCTCCATCGATTTTCTTTTTTTAAATGAAAGGTGAAATTATAAGGAATATTTTTTTAATTGACAAGAAAACTCAAAAATCGGTCCCGCTCGGGCAAAACGGTTTCAAAAATTTTTTTTTTTTTTTTTTGGGCAAAAAAAATTTTTTTGTTTTTTTTATGTGATAGTCAGAAGAAACATGATGTCAAGTATAAGCCTTCCAAATTTTATTAAATTTCATCAAAAACTTTCGGAAATATTAAGATTTAAAAAAATTATAACAAGAAAATTCAAAATGGCGTAACTTTAACAAATTTCAAAATTTTCAAAAACTTTTTGGCTTACTTGTTTCTAGTATTTAATACTACAATTTCACCAAATTACAGCCTAATCCAAAGACCCCATGCAAATCGCATATTTTCTGACGGAGTCTTACCCACATATGTGTTTTTGAAGTTATTTTATACAAAATTTTTTGAAAATTTCAAATATGCGTTTTTGAAATTATTTCATATACAATATTTGTAAATTTTTAAACACTTTTTGTATGAAAGTGTTGTAAATTTACAATCTTCTTTAACAGTGTAGGCATATAAATTTAGAAACTTGATATTTACATCATTGGAAAACTTGTTTCATTACCTTTCCAACGATATATTCGTTTTTGTATTTATCTGCTTCCATATTCCGGAAAAGAAAAATTGAATTTCCTTTTTTAAAAGCTTTATTTTCGGAACATCCTTCCGGTAGGACGGACGCTTGGACGTTCTATCATTAATGGGCACATCTTCATCACATCACTGGCAATTGAATTTTGACATTAAAGATTGATCAACTTTGACAATAACGTGCCGATATTAGGCCAAGCTACGCCCCAATACTGGCAATTATAATTTGCCATCAAAGATACAAAATGTTTGCCATTGAAGTACCACTAATAATTTACCATTAATGGGCCGATCTTCGTTACATCACAAGCAATTGAATTATTCCATTACACATTTATCAACTTTGCCAATAATGTGCTGTTATTGGGCCAAGCTACGCCCCAATACTGGCAATTAAAATTTACCATCAAAGATTCAAATTGCTTTCCATTAATGCGCCATTAATGAGCCATTACTGGACCAATGGTTTTGAACACCAAGTAATGGCCCAGTAACTACTGTCAATTCTTGGCAGACATTACTGGACCAATGATGGTCCGTTTTTGGAGTCATGGCATTTCGCATTTGGGACTTTATGAGAAATTCCATTTGTTAACTTAAAACATGATTTTTTTAAAATGGAGTTTTTACATTTTTGGCCGGATGAAAATAAATTTTTTTTGGGCTCTCTTCATAAAATGCAATCTATCAATCACAATTTGTAGCAAATTGAATTTTTACAAAAAAAACTGGTTTTTGGGGAACACTACATCAACTATTTTTACTTTAACAATTTAGCATAAACGCCATTTGATTACTTATTCTTTCCTGCATATTTTGCAAAAAAAAATTTTGATCTAGGTCAAACAAATTTATTAATTTCTTGTTATTTTAAAGTTACAGACAAAACAAAAAGACTGTAATGTTACATGCTTCATGATGTTGACTATATATTTTTTTAACTTTTTAAAAGATTGGTGCATCAATATTTTGTTGTATTTCATAAAATTTTTCTAGGGAAGTAAAGTAACAAGTTCATGCAAAAAAATCAATCTATGTTATGTTCTAACAAAAATAATGAATATTTTTGGCGAAACATCGATATTCCGTTTACATTTACCCAAAATGACCCTATATATAAGAACATGATTTCAACCTTTTAAAAAATCAAATTAATATATTAGACCTTTTTACTGTGAAAAATTGAAAGTTCTACATTTAATCATGTACTAAAAGATCCCCAAGTTTGAGAATTTAAAAAAAATTTGTGCAAGCTAGATAAAATTTTGAGCTATTTCCAGGATAAATTATATGTATTTTCCATTGAAAAATTTAGTCGACTAGAGGCACGCGTTAATATTGATCGATTTGCTTAAAACATTCAGGAAAATTTTTTTTATACCTTGATTAATTTTTTGGTGTGAGATATATGTATATAAATAAAATAATATTATCTATATACAGTACAGTAGGATCATTCAATAGTGGAGTTCTGAATAGTGCAGTCATTACTGAGTTAAGTAGACGAGGGGTGCCGTGCAGCAAAAGGAAAGGGAATCTGTGACGTCAAATACAATACACGGACCTAAAATATTTTGGTTTATGCACTCTTCCAACAGTGCACAATATTTCTGACGACTGCACTATTCAAAGATCCTACTGTAATTTCGAAAATACCTCAATTTTGAAAAACAAAAAAGTTCTGTGAATAGTATTTTTCCTAAAACCTTAATTCTTTTAATAAGAAAATAATAAATTAGTGTTCGTTTTATTATTCAAGAAGTTAAAAATAAAAAATTTGAAAAAATAAATTAAAAAAAAACAAAATTTTTTAATTATTAATTTTTTGACATTATTTATACATTTTTCAAAAAAAAACAAATAAAAAATTCGAATTCGTGAGAAACATTTAGCCCAGTTTAAAAAAAATAATCAAAATTCATTAATTTCTTTCAAGGTATAACAACTTTTACGAATTTGAAAGTTTGAATTCAACTTTGGCGTGAACGACTGATGATTTCCCCCATTATGCTGCTTTGAGCAGAACGTCCCATACTTTACAAAACTGAACAAATGACTTTTAGTTAAAATTTAAAAAAACACTGTTGCCCATTCTAGTACTAGAATAATTCTAGGACTTTGTTATATTTTCTAATAAAAAGTATATAATACAGTTTTGTATTTTTGTCTTATCCAAAGGTCAAGCACTTTCAAGGAAGGATTCACGTACTATTTTGCGTGCACGAGTACCGGCAAGATGTGCTGGACACTTAAATTTTTTCTGCTAAAGTTATTGTCTCATAATTAAATTTACAAGATGTATCCCATATATTATAGACAATATCTACAAAAAAAATTTCAAATTGAAGTAATAGTTTTTTCAAAATTTGAATTAAAAGAATTATTAAAAATTGCTTTAATAAAATTAAATTTTTAAAAATAAAGAAAAAAATGTTTGTATATTTTATTTGTGAATTGCAAATTTTAATTTACGACATTAAAATTGTTTACATTTTAAGAAAAGAAAGGAAAAAATTTTATTAAAAAAATGTTTTGTTATATTTGTTTACGAATTTCTTTATACCGAGAAAAATGAAGTATTCAACTAACTATCTGCAGGGACAAACAGACCATATTTGAGGTTAAGTTTTTCGTAACCATCTTGGAAGGATATATGTTTTCAGAAATGTTGTGTCAGAAATTTGTAAATAACAATTTTTTACACAAACAGTTATTGAATTCTTATTAAAAAATCTTTCATATTATACTACTTTGTGTGAAAAGTTAGTAAATGCAATAATCATTATTTTAAAAAATTCAAAAATTGTTAAAATCATAAAGTATATGAAAAATATAAATTTGTTACATAATTATTAATACTAAGTAATAGAGAAGTAAAAAACAATCAAAGTTTTAATAAGTTTAAAAATACACGTGTAAAAACACATATAAATACACGCCTAAATCTGATTTCAAATTCGTACATATTATAACACGTATGTAAAAACGCATGTTTTGACACGTGTATTTATACGCGTATTTTTTCAGTAGGGATACTGTTATAATAATTATTTTATTTGTAATTATTTAAATTTTAATTAATTTATAAAATTTTATGTTTCTTTTTTGTAAAAGAAAATATATCACGAAATAAACAAAAATTATAAATTAAATATAAATAAATAATTTAACCCTTTAACGATGAGATGTGCTGCTTTTCAACATGAATTTCAAACGCCTACAATTAGTAGAAAGAAGCCATAAAATTTTTCAAAAGGTCATATCCTACTAATATTGGGGTCAGTCTTTCGATTGGGGTGGTCAAAATTTTCAAAAAATGATATTAAACCCTTCTTTTTTCAAAAATACTTAAAAATGTCAAGTTTTTTTAATGCAATTTTTTTTAAAAGAATGTTTTTCTCCGCCATAACATTTTTTAAATAAAATAAAAAGTATCGGAAACGTGTTCCCGATAGTTGTACTTGAAAAATATCCATTTCTATTTTTTATTTTTTTCGATTTTGAATTAAAAATGGCGCTTGGTGGACAAAAGAATTTCCTAATTTTACGTAAGATTACAAAGTTTTTCAAAATTGCTCAAATCTAATTGAAATTTGTTACTTGGGGGTTTTGGGGGTCACTGATTACGAATCTGAAGTCAGATTCAAAAAATTCAAAACGGCGGCTTAATTTTCCAAAATTACTATGAGTTGCATGAAATTTGTTACTCTAGAGTTTTTGGGGTAGCTGATTTTGGATATGAAGTCGCCTTTAGCCTTTAAATAATTAAAGTTGCCCGATTCTCACCACATGGAGGAAGGCGATATAGAGAATCATTTTTTTTTATTTTTCCAGTGATTTTTAATTTTTTTTTGTTTTTATTAATTTCTTTTTGTTTTTTCAATTTTATAATTTATTTATTTCAACTTTTTATTAAAAACTATTAATTTGTATTATGCTTTTTTTGAAGCAATTGACACAGTAATATAATTTGCACGTTTTGTAGTAGTTCCTTGTTCGGATTTTGCATTTTGAGGTGCAACATTATCGAGATAAATGCTGTTTTTCTGTCTCATGTACTGACGACTTTTCCGTTCTTATTTTGTTTAAATAATCTTTGCTAGTGCACATAGCCAAAAATTTTGTACTTTATGTTTCCTAATAAGGAAATACTGTAAAACATGCAAGTTATATTACTGTGACAATTGCTTCAAAAAAGCGCATAATACAAATTAATAGTTTTTAATAAAAAGTTGAAAGAAGTAAATTATAAAATTAAAAAAAACAAAGAAAAAATTAAATATCACTGAAAAAGTGAAAAGAAAATGATTCTCTATATCGCTTACCTCCTCATGGTGAGAATTGGGCAACTTTAATTATTTAAAGTCTAAAGGCGACTTCATATCGCTTGCTGGGTGTAAAAACATGATACATCGGATTGGCGTTGAAAAACATGATACACTCAGGGTACAGTCACACGATCAATGCATCTGCATGATGCATGCATGCACAAACATTTGACTGTTCACACCTCAATTTTTCGCTCTCGAAAAATCATTTCTATCAAATATTCTTAGTTCGTGACATACGAATGTTCTCATATGCAGCCCGATGACTCTTCTGGCTTAGCATGTAAAAAATGCTGTCTACAGAACTGTTATTCGGCACTAGACGGCGCCACGTATGCAAAAGTCATGAGACTTTTAAAAAACTTATGGTAAAAAGAGGAAAATTATTTTTTAATTAAATATACATGTTTTATATTATGATTATTGACTAAAATAATAGTAAAACGTTATTAAATATTTTTCATATTTTTAAAAATTTAGCTAAACTACATGTACATAAATGGGATATTCATTTTTACGAACATTTAAAGATAAGAAATATTTTTTCAATATAGATATTCATATTTTTCTTAAATTTTTAATTTTAATATAATTTTTTCTATATAAATAAATATAATAGTGTTCTAATAATTTAATAATATAAGGTAATAAATCATTTTATTAAAATTAAAATTTAGAATTTACTAAATGCAAAAGATAACAAATAATTTCGAAGTTTTTATTCAAAAATTAAATTAACATATTAATTAATATTAATGTATTATATTTAAAATTAAAAAAAATTCATATGTATTAAATGATAATTGAATATGTTTAATTAAAAAATTAGTTATATGAATTATATATATATATAACTATTTTATCATATAAGTTTTTATTTTGGTTTGGACGGTTTTTGAAAATAAATAGGCAGATGATTTAATAAATAAAATAACTTTTATTAATTTTCAATAAACATTTTAAATAGCATCTAACAGTTTTATATATATGTTTGATATATAAAATATGCATAAGTTTTAATTCTCATAGAATCAGAACAAGACAGTCATAATATATTAAAAAAATATCGTTAAAAAAACTTCTTTAAGTACATACTAAGTTGGCAACTTTCTTTTTTACCAAATTATGCTTTTTAGAATTTGCCATCTTAATTTTCGCAAAACTCCTCATTCTATTGTTTAAATGGAAATCCAATATATAGGCAAGTACGCCCCAGACATGAATAGAACAAGGAAATTTTATTTGGTCTTGTGTAAATTCACAAACGACTAGATCATAGACATTGCTTTTGTTGCAATGCTTTAAAAAAGATGCTTCCATTTTTGTCAACAAATCATATAATTTTTTATTAGGATGTTGCAATTTTGTATCTTCATTGAAAGTGATTAACTTTGCCAAAGGATAATTTTTTACTTGTGAAGCTTCTTCATCAGAGTAAAAAAAGGCAGAACGACAAATTTCACAATTTAAAAATTTAGTTAAACTTTCACCGATTTGGCCCGTGATGAAATACATAAGACAATCCCGAACTTCAGGCAGATCATAATCATGTTCTGCGGCGTTTGTGAAGTCTGAGAAACTATTGTCTTCGTTCTCGATAACAATATCCAATTTTTCTCGAATTTTTTCTATGCAAGACGACTTGTTACTTTTGTATATTTCTTTTAATTTTTGTAATGGTATTAATGGCTCCCCACGGGTATCATTTTTTATAGAGCAATTGCCTGTACTTGGCGGTTTTAAAATATTGTAAAAAGTTAGGATCTTAAAGATCTGTAAAAAAGTGGGAGTTGAAGGATGATTATTGGAACCTCCCGAAAGCCGAACGGTCCCGAAAAATCTCTAAATAAAAAATAAATCAAAACACATATTATATTCTGTTATATTTTATTTTCTGGCAAATTTGTTGCTGTAATTCCTAGATCGAAACCAGAAAAATAATTGATTTTAATAATTTATAAATACGATTTTTAACAATTAAAATCAATTATTTACTGATTTTTTAACTTAAAACATAAATAATTTAAAAATAACTCTTAAAGGATCATAAATGAAGAAATTGATTAAAATTAGTTATTCATTAAAAGTTAGGGTTAGTCTTCACAAAATAAAAGTCTAAAAAAGTCACGTATTTATAGTCAAAAATTCTAACCAATTTTGAAAGTTTTGACAATTTCTTAAAAATCTACTGCTATAAAACACTCAAATATTAATAATTTTCAACAATGTAATATGAATGACGTACATAATATATTATTAAATGTAGTTAAAAATTATAACTTTTTTTATAATTTGCGACAATACTTATATAAAATAGAACAGAATTTTGACATTATGACCATTTCTGACTTTTTATGTATATTTTAAAGTAAAGAATGTTACAAATTTATTAATTTTACTTAAATTAACTTCGATACCTCTAAAGGATCTTGATTGATTCGTCCGCTTAAAAGATAATCTATTTTTAATTCTCCGAGAAAATAAGCTGCTAGGTCCAAAGTCGATTGCAGAGTCATCCTCAGTCCTTCTGCAGTTTCAGGTGTTAAAAATTCATTTTTATTAATTAAATTTGAATCAACTTGTTTTTGCCAGTCGTTGAACCAATCGAGACTCTCTTGCAATATCTATATAAGTATAAATAAAGTTAATTAATAACTTCAGGACAATAAATATATAAAGTATTTTAAATGTTAAGATATATACTCGAAGATCATCAGATTCGAGTCGAAGGGCAGATTCTATAGTGACTCTATTTAAAGCGTCAAACATGTTATTAATTATTTCGCAAAATTTAGCGGTATATTCGCAATTTTGTAACCTCGATTCATATGGTTTATAAAATCTAAGAGCAAGAGCAACAGACTTACTGAATACCTACGAAAATAAAATAATTAAAATTAATTTTTCTAATATTTAAAATATAAGAAATAAGAATAAATAATTTTTAAAAATAGAACTTAATTGAAATCTTTTCAGAAAACTTACTTGAGTTGCCAATGAAACCCTCATTTTTAGAAAACTATTATTTTTCAAAAAAAACATGAGAATCATTTAATTTAGGGCACAATCTATTTGCTTTGGGCTGGAGTTTGTCTATGTCATATAAAATTGTAATATAATCCCAATCTATATAATTGTCACCTGGACAAATCTAATTAAGAGTTTAACAATTAAATATATGCTAAGTAAATTATGAATTATTTAAAATTATTCTAAAAATATAAATAATATAATTTTGTATTTTCGATAAATATCATACCTTTAATTTCGCACCATTTACCAAGCGATTTCTGATTGTTTTTATCAGATGAGGTGCATCAGAGAAAAAGAACACTTTTCTTTCTTCGTCAGTCGGATTCTCAAAAAAGTTTTTAAATATTTTTTCGCCCATTTTTCCGCTGCATCCTAATTCTGCCCACATGCGTCTATTTGTGGATGCCCCATCTGAAACAACTCCACAAACTTTAGCTCCAGCTTGTTCCAGGAAAATTATTGCTTGCACAACTAATTTGGCCAAAGTATCTCCGCAAGTTGGTCCATTAGATGCGAAAACCGCAATCGGTTGCGAATATGTGTCGTATAGAGGTTGAAACATAAGAACAAAGCCATAATTGGCCATTTCTGTGTCCAAATCTTTCGGCACATTATCACCAAAATCCTCTACTCTTTTAAATTGCATCGTTTTACGGTCCAACAACAAATTTTTCCGGGTAGTCATTTCGTCTATCAACAATATGCCATGACGTTCTATTTCGTTTTTTTTTTTTGATAAATGGGTTTTTAAAACCTCCATAAAATGAGGGTCGAAACCGCAGGGACATTCCATTCTTGAAAAGTATCTGCAAAATAGAAATGATAATTAAGAAATTTTTATTACAATCAACTTTCGCCATATTTGAAATATATCTTACCTTCGAATAGTTTTAACTTAAGGCAATGGCATCATTTTATTTTCGAGCATCAATCTGTATGTGGCTGGAGAACGCATATGAAGAATCATAGACTGGATGAGCCACTCGTCAGAATAACGTCTGCCTCTTGAATCTTCTGTAGCAGCTGCTTAAAAAATTTCACGAATCGCAGTTTTTTCGTTAGGATTAATTTTTCCGGATTCATTAATCAAATCATCCAACCTTTGTTTTTACATTTCTTTTATTTTTTGTTTATAGTTATGAATTAGTTTTTGCGACGTTTGAACTTTTTCATTGGCTTTTTCTTTTGCTTTTTCGGTCGAATTCAATTTTTGAATTAACTTTTTCAACTTTTGTTGCCTTCGAGGACTTAAATCATTTATTTTTAAATATTTCGATTCTTTATTATGTTGCCTACGAATGATTTTCATGCTTAGTCGCTGTTTCACAACATTGCAACAATTACACTGGTGCCTTTTTTTTTCTTTCTCAGTTTTTAAAATGACTAAACATTTATTATGTCGAACAATATTCTGGGCATCAACATGAGCAAAAGAATTGAGGTCTCTTGCATTGGCTTCAGTAACTGTAACATTAGGACATCCGTGACATATTTCAAGTTCATGAATATTTTTTATTGCTGCTTCTAATTCATTTGAGGAATGTATTTTTTCTTCCTGAATATTAATTTCAGAGTTGTTAAAAACTGTGCCATTAATTTTTATTAAAAGCTTCATGTTTTCGTCTAACGTTACCTCCTTCGTGCAAACGGAATCAACATGACCATTTACTTTTTTTTTACTCCAATTCGATCTGCAAATGTGATTCCTTGCTCACCAAAGCAATCAAAATTGATTTTGCTCCATGTGAACGGTAAATTGATGGATATCTCATTTTTAAAAATTTTATCGAATAAGTCCTTTGAAAATTCTGCGTCATTAAGATCTGGGTGACTTTCATTATTTGTTGGATCTTCGCTAAGAGTTTCTGCTATATTTTCGACTTTTAATCTCTTAGGATTCTCTGTTTCTTTTTCTTCATCTTGTTTGTTTCTTTTTACAGATAATGTTCTAGGTTGTGGAGTCGGTTTTAGAGGACGGCCAAGATTTAAAGATGGTACAGCACCATCACGCAATCGAGGTTTTAGATATGGAGCCTAAAAAACGATTAATATAATTAATAATATTTGTATAAATAAATACAATCTTTCTAAAAGTTTTATTACATTCTTCGAATATTTAATAATTTAGTTTACCTTTATTTTACATTTAAATCTTCTTTAAAAAATTTTTTTGAATGAATTTAGATTAAATATATATTTTTTAAACTTAAAATTTAACAAACTTATTGAATATATTTCTTGTTTACCCGATTTAACCAAAACAATATTTTTTTGAATTAAAAATAATTATCTAAACAAATAATATAACTACAATAAGAGACACTTTTTGTTTATTTTGATTACTGTTACAAATTGAATTCAATTAATTAATATATTCGAAATTACCCTTGAATTTAAATTAAGCAGCACAATTTTTCTTATTAAAAAATAATCTATAATCTATAAAAAATACATTTGAAACTTCCGAATATTCAAATAAAATGAAAACAAATTTATAGTTAAATCCTGAGATACTTACCTTTGCAACAATATTTCCATCAGGGTGTTTAAATACCTTTTCGCGAGTGATATCATCATCTTTAAAATGTTTGCTACAAACATGATGACCCGCGTTTAATTTGATGTCATCTCTCAAAATTGCTGTTTGCCATTTTTTAATAATTGTTTGTTTATTTGGAACTTGGAAAATGTGTATGTTTTCCTGTTTGTCTATTTTACGATTACTGGCATAACCCGATTTGCAACCAAAAGCGACACATTTCCAACCCATTGTACAAAATTGCTTATCCTAACAAAAATTTCAAAATATTCTTATCACATTTTTTCACACTTTTTTCGAAAGGCTCGAAAAGAAAACGTTGAAGTCCGTTGAAAGGGTTAAAAGAAAACGTTTAAACGGTTTAAACTATGCAATGAAAATAAATATGAGACTTGTTCATACGTGGCGCCACGTAGTGGAGGATAACGGCATATTTACTGTGTGAAAGAGAGAGTGTCACCGGGCTGCTCATATGTCATGAACTAAAAACATTTTGATAGAAATCAAACGACTTTGCAAAATACCGTCAAACCGGAAGGACAGCATTAATGCATCTGAGTGTACCTCGGATTTGACTTGAAAAACATGACATATCGTCGTTTGAGTTGAAGAACATGACACGTCGAAAAAAAATTTTCTTTTCAATTTTCAGTTGATATCACTGACCGCTAATTTTAAAATGTACCAAATCTTTGAAACTTTTATGAAACAAATGCTCTCGCTTCATAATATGCCAATTCAAAGAAGAAATAGGTTAAATAATTTTGTATACAGTTTATGTTGATTTGAGATATTTTAAGATTCGCGGTCAGTGGTACCAACCGAAATTTGAATAAAAAATTTTCGTTTTCGACGTGTCATGTTCTTTAACTCAAACGACGATATGTCATGTTTTTCAAGTCAAATCCGAGGTATCATGTTTTTCAACGTCAATCCGATGTATCATGTTTTTACACCCAGCAAGCGATATTCAAAATCAGCTACCACAAAAACCCCAAAGTAACAAATTTCATGCAAATCTCAGTAATTTTGGAAAATTAAGCTGCCATTTTGGATCCGCCATTTTGAATTTTTTGAATCTGACTGCAGATTCGTAATCAGCGACCCCCAAAACCCCCGAGTAACAAATTTTAATTAGATTTGAGCAATTTTGAAAAACTTTGTAATCTTACGTAAAATTGGGAAATTTTTTTGTTCATCAAGCGCCATTTTAAATTCAAAATCGAAAAAAATATAAAATAGAAATGAATATTTTTCAAGTGCAACTATCGGGAATACGTTTCTGATTCTTTTTGTTCTATTTAAAAAATGTTATGGCGGAGAAAAAAATGCTTTTAAACAAAATTGCATTAAAAAAACTTGACATTTTTAAGTATTTTTGAAGAAAGGAAGTGTTTAATATCATTTTTTGAAAATTTTGATCACGCTAATCGAAAGACTGACCCCAATATTAGTAGGATATGGCCTTTTGAAAAATTTTATGGCTTCTTTCTACTAATTGTAGGTGTTTGAATTCATGTTGAAAAGCACCACATCTCGTCGTTAAAGGGTTAAATAAAGACATCTGTATAAAAATTATAATTGTGAACTTTTCGGCTCTGCATTTCATAGCACTTACACAGTTACAACTCTCACTGATATAATCCCATGCACGTCTATACCTAGTGATTTTCCGCCGTACATAGATTTGCCTGTATTTAATAAATGAACAAATCTCTTATCTCCTATTATTATTTTATTTTATAATAATTGCAGTTTTTTTAAAAGACCTTAATTTTATAAATAATAAAATGAGTAATTTTGTGGCCTTTGGTCCAAGAAGATGTAGTTTTTTAGTGTATAAATTCAATATTTATTCTCAAATGCATTTTCACCATAGAACATGGCTCATCAGGACTACAAAAGAAATATAGGAAATTATTCTTAGCATTGTAGACATTTCTAACATAAGACACAAAAAAGATAGCAAAACGACTTACCGCATTATAATGGAAAACATAAATTAAATAAGAATTTATTATTATGGATATTTGACAGTACGAAAGTTTCCGGTTAGAACATAACCTCAAATGTCAAGTCATTCTATTATAAAAGTCGTATAAATAAAAACTTATGCTATGACATCTTTGGTTTTAGGAACATCGCATAATTTAAATGTTCATTTCACATCAAACCTAAGTCATAATATTACCTTAAAAATAATAAATTAAACATTAAGATTTTTTGAAAAAAAGAGTAGCTAAGAAAATTGATTTATAAATAATATTTATTTTATGTCATCGTTTTGTCGTCCGTCGTTCGTATAACTCCGTACTTCATTGTTCGATCGTTCGACTTTTATCATTCATTCATCGTATTGTTTATATATTTACTTAATTGTACATACATATAGGCATGTCAGGCATGCGTAGTAGTGTTCTGTCAATGTCAGGCATGCGCAGTAGACATGCACTCCCAATGCAAACAACACATACACATGTATACTCACACATATACACTCAATTCGTTCACATATATAGTCACACATATACACTCAATACATACACATGTATTGACACATATACATATACACATATACACTCAATACATACACATGTCAAATTAAAGCTTTATTCTTTCGCTTTAAGATCCATATTCATAAGATAAAAAAAGTAAAAGATTTTGAGAAAAGTAGGGTTAAAACCCCCAAAAATGTACTATTGAGGGATTTGAGAATTTTCTCTTCTTAGGGTACATTTATACGACTGTCAGTAGAAAAAAAAATTTGCCAACAAATGTCAAAATCGCCTTCACAGGAATCTATAATGGTGTATCTATACAATGGTTTGAAAATACTTTGTTTTGTCTGATTGAAAGTAATTTGATATTCTGCATATAAATTTACGATAATTTGCTTTGTCTTTATTGATTTCAAGTGAATTTTTAAGCAGAATGTGCAGTTACTTCAAATTAGAAAAAACAAATGCATTTTAAAGTTATTGCAGAAACACCTTTGCAACTTGACGTGAAGGCGATTTTGACTTTTTTCGGTAAACTTTTTTTAAAGGACAGTCGTATCAATGCATCCTTAATCTGACGTGCTTAAAACTTATACGTAGTTTTAAATTAAAGATTAAATTGTACTTTTTAAGACACACAATGCCAAAATAAAAGAAATGGAAAATGTTGAAAAAGTGGGGGTAATAAGCCTCAAACAATTTGTTTTGGTTATCAGAGTGGTTTTCAATTCATTATTATGTGCTCTACATGATTTTGGACTTCAAAATTTCCTAGCATGTACAGATTCAAGCTGCAATTTATAAGACAATAACGCATATGACTATATAGAAGTTTAAAATCAGGATTACGAGAAAAAAATACTGAAAATAGTCAAAAACACGTTTTTTCTGTGTGTTTACCCCCACTTTTCTCAAAATCCTGACGTGATACGCAATTTTGGAGACCGGGATCGTATTCAGCGCACAAAAATACATGAGAAACCACTCAGATATCTTAAAAAATCCTTGTAGACCTGTGTAATTAATAATTTTCATTATTTATTTAAAATTATTAATTTAATATATGGGCTGTTCCACGTGAGATTTCAGTCGACCACTTAAAATGGGCTCGAAAATATTTTTTTTCTATTCTGTATTGAAAAAAAACAAATACTTTTTTTTGTTTCCTTGGAGACCAAATTTTTGAGATACGAATTTTCAAAACTGGGAACTTGTAATTATAGACATATATTCAGTAGCTTATAAGTCCGAAATATTGAATTTAGGAAAACGTTGTTAAAGAATGAAAGTTTTAGATTTATTTTGACTTTTAAGAAATGTAAAAACAAATTTTATAAACAAATTTATTTTTTTTTACTTTGGGCAAGATTTTTTTTTAATTTTTTAAATATTTATATATACCTTATAATATGCAGAAGATTTTCCACAAAGACTTGGAATGGGCCTGATGCGTTTAGTGAGTTAATTTACATTTCTTGAAAGTCGAAATAAAAGTGAAACTTTCATTCTTTGACAATTTTTTCCTGAACTAAATATTTTCAGACTTACAAAATATAGGTCTATAATTACAAGTCCAAAATTTGGAAAATTGAGCCGCCGGATCGTAGAAGGGCACATAAATTTTTCTCGGCCGAGATCGAAGTCCCCTGGACATCCAAAATTCGGCTTTCGAATTTAAATATCTCATGTACATATCCTTATAGGAAATTTCATTGCGCATCTTTTTTTCTTATGAAATTTTTTTGTATCTATAACCGTTTTCAAAATATAAGGGAAAAACTGTTTTTTTAAAAAACGAAATTTTAATGGTTTTTTCACTTCAACTCGCGATTACTCAGTCAATTTTACGAATTTTTTAATGAACCAAAACGAAAATACGCGTTATTTTATTCTACGAGTGACTAAAAAATAAAAATGATGTTTTAATTATAAATAAAAAAGCTATTAATTTTGTATTGAGATATTGTAAAATTCGCAAACTGAAATTTTCACTAAGCGGGGAAGTTGAGCAAATTTTGATCAACAAAATACTTCCAGCGAGAAAGTTGTTTATTAAGGTCTAAACAAGTTTTTCCCTAAAGTTACAGTTCAATTAAACAATTAGTTAACAAATGGCGAATGTTAAAAGTCGTCTGCGGCTGAACGCCCATCGCGCGTTTCTAACCCGTATTATGTATACTCAGAATAAAACTCCAGCTTACTATAAGGTGAGAGATGCACGCTGGGTGTTCAGCCGCCAACGACTTTTAACATTCGCCATTTGTTAACTAATTGTTTAATTGAACTGTAACTTTAGGGAAAAACTTGTTTAGACCTTAATAAACAACTTTCTCGCTGGAAGTATTTTGTTGCTCAAAATTTGCTCAACTTCCCAGCTTAGTGAAAATTTCAGTTTACGAATTTTGCAATATCTCAATAAAAAATTAATAACTTTTTTATTTATAATTAAAACATCATTTTTCTTTTTTAAAAAATAACGCGATTTTCGGATAAAAACGGATAAACGGATAAAATAACGCGTATTTTCGTTTTTTTCATTTAGAAATTCGTAAAATTGACTGAGTAATCGCGAGTTGAAGTGGAAAAAACAGTTAAAATTTCGTTTTTTAAAAAAACAGTTTTTCCCTTATATTTTGAAAACGGTTATAGATACAAAAAAATTTCATAAGAAAAAAAGATGCGCAATAAAATTTCCTATAAGGATATCTACATGAGATATTTAAATTCGAAAGTCGAATTTTGGTTTTCTAGGGGACTTCGATCTCGGCTGAGAATTTACGTGCCCTTCTACGATCCGGCGGCTCATAATTTTAAACGTTCAAAACTTTGTTAATACTTTACTAATTTTTATTAATATTAAAATAAATATGTTTAAATATTGAAATATTTGCGGAGCTAAATAAATAATTCATTTTGTATTATAAGTAATTCTCTGAAAAATAGAGAACAAGTGTTTGATTCATTATTTAAAATACTTTTGGAGATTATTTTGTTGAAGTATAGAAAATTGATTTTGTTATATATGCGCATAAAAGTTTGGCACTTGCGATTTCACAGTGGTTATTGTATAATATTTATTTATCACTAGATAATCCCTGACTTTGAATGCAGGAAAGGGAAGTTCCCTAAGGATTTGCCACATGTCAGTTTGACGGTCCCGATGGTACCCTCAACGCTTATAAATTACATCGAGTTGAGTGAGGTTTAAGGGGCTGCTTAAGTTGTCAAAGCCGTCGGGGAGTTAAACGGTATCACTAGGGAGCGAGAGTAATGCTTTTTCAATTACGATCTTCAAATTCTCCAAGTCAAGTGAGCGTTAACAATTTTCTCGATTCTACTATGTTGTCCACACGGAGAAAAACAATTAGCTATTTTAGCTAATTTTTAGCTACCTTATAGTTAACCTTAATTGCTATTATATGAACAGCAATAATTAGCTAAAATAATTAACTTGTTTTGCAGAAACAGCTAATTATTAACTGCTGTAACTAAAAATTAGCTATGCATATAATAGTAAACTCATTTTTTCCGTGCAAATTCGAATATTAACTTTTCACACTGGAATATTTTTTTATATTTTCAAAAATATTTTCCAATTTTTATTATTTTTGAATATAACTTCTTACCATTTTATTACTTTTCCTTTGCTTAGTTTTACAAGATCTTAATTTTTTTAAATTTCTACTTTATAGACTCGAAGTATTTATTTTAATACTGTAT
Source organism: Leptopilina drosophilae (assembly GCA_032873175.1). Lineage (NCBI taxonomy): Eukaryota > Metazoa > Arthropoda > Insecta > Hymenoptera > Figitidae > Leptopilina > Leptopilina drosophilae. Next base: position 36,551,025 of record CM065479.1, read on the forward strand.
ATTTAAGTATGTAGTAATTATTTGGCAAATGTTAATTTCTTTTTTTCAGAAACTTTTTCTCTCTGAAAATAGAAGATCATATATCTTTACTCGATGCGAAAATCAAAAAATGCTGAATAGTTTGATGAGGATAACGAATATCGATACTTTGAGACGAAATATAAGAGTTACGTGGGTGTATGTTTTTGCTGTACGGAGAGAAAGGGAGAGAGAGAGAGAGAAAGCGTGGAGTATTGACTCGTGTTTCTAGCACGAGGGCGGAGTTTTCTACGTTCCCCGAACACCTAAAGCCCTGTAAAGGTCTTCTGCCACCCTCGGTTGCTTCCAACACCCCCGATCAGTAACAAAACTCCCGCTGAAGTGCAATCCAGCAATGGCGGCAGGACTTGTTGTATTTCGCTTTCCGAGGTAAACTCCATTCCCTTCTACCTACTCGATTTTCATTCCCAGGGTATAGGCGAGAGAGAAGGTATCAGAACCAGGAGACGAGAATCTGGAATAGATGGATGAAAAGAAAGGAAAATCTACAAAGTTAAAGGGAATGAGTGAGAGGAAGCTATATCGCTCGGGAGCAGCCTTCATTTATTTTATTACATTATCATACCAACTGCGCGTCCGATAAGTGGGGTTTTAAAACGAAGGTTCTCAAACTGCTTGCGAAAAGCTATCTTTTACTTTACTTACAGACATATCAATTTAAAGTTTTTAATTTTATTCTTGATTTGTTTTTTCTTTTCGATCGATATTTTGGAAAATATTTTCTTTGCCAGCTGCAAGTCATGAAACTTGGATCAGGAAAATTTTTTAAATTATCATTATCAGGGTTGTCACAGATCAGGAAATCCACAAAAATTTCAGAGGTGTTTATTAAAAGTACGGTAAAAAATTAATTTTTACAATTCATCAGAAAATTCTGAATTTTTGTGTATGTTTGTTTGCCCTTTTAAGTGTACCTTTAAGTGTACCTTTAAAAGTGTCATTAATTATATATATTGAAAACCTTCAATTTTTTTTATTTCGACAACAATTTCTTTTTAAATAACTTTATTCTTGAAATACTAATATATAAAATTATTACCATGAAATTATAATTTAATGAATCATTTTACTTGAATATTTCAAAATTAATTTAATTTTAAGAGTTATGTTTACAATTTTCTTTTACATTAAATACACTTTAAAAGGTTTTAATTAAAAAAAATTTACAGTTCTGAAATAACTTAATAAGAAAGTTGAAGAACTTTTTTAAAGAAAAGAAGTTAAAATTGATTGCAAAATTCAATTATTCTCAAAAGATATTACAATTCTCGTCAGAATTTTAATTATCTTTATAAATAATAAAATTCTTCTCAGAAATTAATAATGAAAAATTATTAAATATTAATATATACAGTCATTCTATTATATTTCGACTAAAGTCGTTGCCGACTAATTTTAAAAAATTGTAATATTTTGCAGGAATGATTTTAAAGATATTAGGATTACCGAACAAAACGAATTTTTAAAATATTTTTTATATTTATTCTAAAATAAGCATCCAAAGTATATGAAGTCGTAAAAACTGTCACATTTACATCTATTAGAAAATATTAAAAAAATCACATAATTTATTATAAAACGTAAAAAAATTTAGATTTTACTAAAAATGAATTATTTTATTATTATAAATTGGTACAAACAATTATTAATAAAAAATATTAAATAAAAAATGATTTTAAAGTTAACCTGGCAAATAACCTATTTTTGCAAATTTCATTCACTATAAATGTGAGAAATAGAAATCATTAAATTGAATAAAACCTTATGAAATACAAAGTACCTGTGATTAACTTTTAGTTTTTCTTAACACTTTCTTCCTTTTTTCTTCTTAAATGTTAAAAAATAAGCAATTATAACTGGCACTTTGTTTATTTTCACGATTTTAAAATGTAAATAACTTCTGCCCAGAAAAATGAAAAATTACGAAAATTGGGCAATAATTAATTGATCACTAGATACACTCACTGGAAATAGTATATTGTGCAACGAGTGGAGATCAAGGGCGATTTCTCGCGATCTTGTAGTTTGCTGCTCGAGCGCAGCGAGAGCAGCAATCAAGCGAGCGAAAATCGCTGTTCGCCACGAATTGTACATATTACTTTGTCCAACAACTGAAAAACACTTTCTATTAATTTTTCACACTAATTATAATAATTTTATTCATTTATTGTCAGAACTTAACATATTAATAATACAATTAATTTTTCAAAATTTTAATTTTTAGTTATAAATTACTTATTTAGGACAAAATTTAACAAAGTTAAAGCAAATTAGAATAGATTTTTATGATTTATTTATAGTGATATGGAACCGAAATAACCACACATAATGTGCCTTTACTCTTTTCACCGCTCATTTCTCCACTGGACAAACGGCCAGTGGAGATATGAGGTACATTTCTCCACTGGTGCCTAGTGCACAATGACTCCATTTCCCCGAAGGCGTTGGACAAAAGATTTTCTTTGGTCCCGAAGCTATTTTCCAAATTAATTAACTTTAAACTTTTTACTATTTCTATCAGGTTAATACATGTAATTTTTTTAAAACTAAAGTTGATTTTAAACGATTAAACAAGAAGAGCTAACATCGTCATTTAAATAGTAAAAAGTTTAAAGTTAATTAATTCGGAAAATAGCTTCGGGACCAAAGAAAATCTTTTTCCAGTGAGTGTATCTAGTGATCAATTAATTATTGTCCAATTTTCGTAATTTTTCATTTTTCTGGGCAGAAGTTATTTACATTTTAAAATCGTGAAAATAAGCAAAGTGCCAGTTTTAATTGCTTATTTTTTAACATTTATGAAGAAAAAAGGAAGAAAGTGTTAAGAAAAAATAAAAGTTAATCACAGGTACTTTGTATTTCATAAGGTTTTATTCAGTTTAATGATTTCTATTACTCACATTTAGTGAATGAAATTTACAAAAATAGGATATTTACCAGGCGAACTTTAAAATCATTTTTTATTTAATATTTCTTATTAATAATTGTTTGTACCAATTTATAATAATAAAGTAATTCATTCTTAGTAAAATCTAAATTTTTTTTACGTTTTTATAATAAATTATGTGATTTCTTTAATATTTTCTAATAAAAGAAAATGTGACAGTTTTTACGACTTCATATACTTTGGATGCTTATTTTACAATAAATATAAAAAATATTTAAAAAATTCGTTTTGTTCGGTAATCCTAATATCTTTAAAATCATTCCTGTAAAATATTACAATTTTTTAAAATTAGTCGGCAACGGGGCGGTAGCGATTCTACGCAATTAAATTCTACAAATGAAAATTCAACACAGTAAACTCTACACGAGAAAACTCTTACTTTACATTTAGACAAGTAATAATAATTCTACGCAAATTAATTCTAGGTAATGAAACTCTACGCATTCTAATTTAATAAAATATAATTTAATGAATTTTTTTTAATTCTTCACAATTAAATACTACACCAATAAATTCTAAAAAGTTTAATTCTACTCATGATAAAATATATTTTTTATTATTCTTTATAATTTGTAGACTCTAAGCAGTTAAATTCAACACCAGATAATTTACAAAAATAAATGCATTTTAATAAATAGATTTTTTAAAAATTCTACGCAATTAAATTCTACAAAAAATAATTCTACAAATTTAAACTTTTTTATAATAAATTTTTAGAAGATTAAACTCTATGCAAGGAAATTCTACAAATATAATTCTTCGAGAAAAATGTCTACATATAGCAATTGTAATATTTAATTTAATTAAATTATTAACCCATGGTAGCATTTTAATTGTTTTTAATACACTTTTAATAAAATTCTTCTAAAATGCGAATATTCTTAATAAATTTATTAAAATTCGTCAAGTGAATTTATTTTTTTGAACTATTAAAATTTTTCTTCGATATTCAAACAAGTGTGACGTGTTAAAACCATTATGATATAGAAAAGTATTATTTAGTCACAAGATTCAAAAAACCGTTTGGGGGTCCGGTTTGCCCCACTCTCCCCTATATAATATCAATTTATGCGAATCGTTTTTTTGTAGTCATTTTAACAATTATACACGGAAAAAAGGTACTCGGTACTTGACTTTTGGATACGACACAAAATACTAGAAACAGTCTAGTACTTTTGCATGAGAATTTCAAAAGCAGACAATGAAAATTTCTAGTACCTTGCTTGAGCATTTCATTGACTTTGAAATAAATTGTATATTTCTGTAAAATAATTTCCACTTGTTCACAGTTTTCCTGAAATTCACTCATTCATTCACATATGAGCGATTCCACGTCAAGTGATCAAGGGATCTTACGGTGTAATGTTTATTTTAATAATTTTTTACTCTTAAACAACTAAACATACAAATTTGACAAAGTACATTTTGGAAAGGTTTTTCATGCTCTTTCGATTGGAAATAAGCATTTTGAAAAAAAAAATTTTGACTAAAAAAAATCAAAATTAAAAATAAATTTCAATTTTTGAGGGGGAGAGGTACGATTTTTTTTACGAAAGCTGAGGTTTTTTCCTAAAAGGACATATACATGAAAAAGTGGGACTAGAATGTTTAAACATTGAAAAAAGAGTTTTTTACCCACCGAAGCGCTCTAAATCCGGTTTTTAGCTCCGTTCAGAAGAAAATTCTATTTTTCAATATTTAAACATTCTAGTCCCACATTTCCATGTATCTGTCCTTTTAGGAAAAGACCTCAGCTTTCGTAAAAAAGAATCGTACCTCTCCCTCCCCCAAAAATTGAAATTTAGTTTTGATTTTTTTGGGTCAAAAAATTTATTTTTTCAAAATGCTTACTGCCAATCGAAAGAGCATGAAAAAACTTTTCCAGAATGTACTTTGACAAATTTGTATGTTTAATTGTTAAAGAGTAAAAAATTATCGAAATAAGCATTGTACTGAAAAACACAAAAATTTAACCCCCTTGAAAAATATTAGACTAGGTAAAAAAATATTTTCACGAAAAATTACTATCTATTAGTACTACAAAAGTCCCAAGTTTAGGCACGATTGGAGAAGCAAATCCCATTGCTTAAGTACAGCAAAGAACAATGTCAAAAGTTTAGAAAGTATGGGTTCAAACAAATCGGTTTTATTTTCAAATTTTTTCATTTTTCCAAAGTCTTGGAAAGTATGGGCAGAAGCTAAAATCAGTTTTTTGTAAATTTTTCATTTTTCCTTCTCTTTTTTTTTAATTTTTATAAGTATGGAAAAGTCTATCAAAGTATAAGAAGAAATTAGTGAAAATTTTTCGGTCAATTTTTTCTTATTTTTAAAAGTATGGAAAAGTGTGACAAAGTATGGGAAGAAGCTAGTTAAAAATTTGCATTTTCTTTCAATTTTCTCTTATTTTTAAAACTATGAAAAACGCAAGAATTAGTTCCGTACACCTACGGTGTGCCGACGGAACCCTATTGGTGAGACTCTTGTGTCCATAGCCAAATTGTGCTCCCCCCTAGCGGCTAAACTATTTGACCTAGAGAGCTCAAATTTGGTACAGATACGTATTTTCACATGTAGATTACAGAAAAATTTTGAGAATGTGATTAGAGGTGATGGACATAGCTTTGTCAAGGAAATAACAAGATTTTTGACAAAAAATGCACAAAAAATAACCATTCCCCCCTTATCTTCTAAACTATTCAACGAGGAGGGCTGAAATTTGGCATACTTGTGTATTTTAACGCGTATATTACAGGGAAAATATGGAGGAGAACTTGTCATGTCATAATGGTTACAGCGTTGTCAAGGAAAAAGTAAAAAATTAAAAAATTTTTTTTCTAATTTCCACATTTTTTGACTTAATGAGCTGAAAATTGATTTATTAGTATATTTTGACAGTCTAATCACAAAAAATATATTAAAAGGGGGATATACTTCCGAAAACAACCCCCGCCCGATTTTAATGAAACTTCGTATACTTACGTAATTTTGTGCGCTGATTACGAAAATTATAGTGAAAATTGGCGCAAATTTGATTTTTATGGTGAAAACCATAAAAACACCATAAAATTGTGGTTTTTTGCGTTTTACTTCTAAGAATCGCAAAATAGTAAAAAATGTTATATATAAAAGTTGTAGATCTCTACAAAATACAACTTTAATGTTCTATACATTTTTTTGACAAACTGTCAAATTTTCGAGAAAAATGCAAAAAACTTAAAAATACTATGTAAATTAGGTAATTTCTAATATTTTGATATTTCGCTTATCCATATTGCATAAGTAATATCGATGTTTAAAAACATATCGTTATCGAAAATAAATATCGATATATCGTAAAAAAAGATATCGCGCATGCGCAGAAAAACGATATCCCATCACTAGGAGGATGATTGACTCATAATAGAACTATAAGTTGGGAAGATACAAATAACACAGCCCTGCAAATTTGGACTTTTTTGTGCAAATAAGATGGCTCCAGGTGTTTCCGAAGGCATTTTGCGCGCTGAACACGAATCTGGGTTCAAAAACTTTCCATCACGTCAGGTTTTCGAGAAAAAGGGGGTTGAAACCCCTAAAAACAGCGTTTTTGGCCATTTTTGAAAAATTGTAGAGCTAAACACTGACGTGCTAGAACCATCGCTATTGTCAGAAATTGACAATTGATCTTTGCTCTTTAAAATGAGCCCAAAGCCAAATTGATTGCATGAACCCTTAAAGCAGGGGGTGGGTATATGTCAAGGGGTGCAAGAGAAAAAAAACGCATTACGGAGGTCCTTAAAAATCAATCAGATTTACTTGAAAATTGTTACTCGGGGGTTTTTGGGGTCGCTGATTACAGATCTTCATTCAGATTTGAAAAATTCAAAATGGCGGATCTAATACGGCGGTCGAGGTTTATAAAAATTAATCAGATTTACTCGAAATTTGTTATTCGGAGGTTTTTGGATCCGCCATTTTGCATTTTTAAAAACTGACATCAAATTCGTAATCGGCGACCCTTAAAACCCCCGAGTAACAATTTTCAAGTAAATCTGATTGATTTTTAAGGACCTCCGTAATGCGTTTTTTTTTCTCTTGCACCCCTTGACATATACCCACCCCCTGCTTTAAGGGTTCATGCAATCAATTTGGCTTTGGGCTCATTTTAAAGAGCAAAGATCAATTGTCAATTTCTGACAATAGCGATGGTTCTAGCACGTCAGTGTTTAGCTCTACAATTTTTCAAAAATGGCCAAAAACGCTGTTTTTAGGGGTTTCAACCCCCTTTTTCTCGAAAACCTGACGTGATGGAAAGTTTTTGAACCCAGATTCGTGTTCAGCGCGCAAAATGCCTTCGGAAACACCTGGAGCCATCTTATTTGCACAAAAAAGTCCAAATTTGCAGGGCTGTGTTATTTGTATCTTCCCAACTTATAGTTCTATTATGTGTCAATCATCCTCCTAGTGATGGGATATCGTTTTTCTGCGCATGCGCGATATCTTTTTTTACGATATATCGATATTTATTTTCGATAACGATTAATTTTTATAAACCTCGACCGCCATATTAGATCCGCCATTTTGAATTTTTCAAATCTGAATGAAGATCTGTAATCAGCGACCCCAAAAACCCCCGAGTAACAATTTTCAAGTAAATCTGATTGATTTTTAAGGACCTCCGTAATGCGTTTTTTTTTCTCTTGCACCCCTTGACATATACCCACCCCCTGCTTTAAGGGTTCATGCAATCAATTTGGCTTTGGGCTCATTTTAAAGAGCAAAGATCAATTGTCAATTTCTGACAATAGCGATGGTTCTAGCACGTCAGTGTTTAGCTCTACAATGTTTCAAAAATGGCCAAAAACGCTGTTTTTAGGGGTTTCAACCCCCTTTTTCTCGAAAACCTGACGTGATGGAAAGTTTTTGAACCCAGATTCGTGTTCAGCGCGCAAAATGCCTTCGGAAACACCTGGAGCCATCTTATTTGCAAAACCCATGCAGGACTGTGTAATTGTTCATTGAAACCTCTACTTACCTCTACGTTCATTACTTACCTCTACCTCTAATAACATTAATAATAAAGCATACATTGTTACACGTTCTGACAGTCGGCACAGTCAAAAGTCATTTAACATACATTGTACATTAAAAAGCTTACTGATCTCAGGTCATTTTATTGAGTAAAGCATCAATAAGATCTTAATAAGATAATCTTAATAAGAATAAGATCTTTTGTTAAAAATGGACGAAGACTTAAATATTTTTAGGTTAAGTTCGATTTTGCAAAGCCGGCAAACAACTCTTGCTTGGCTACGCACGGTCGAACTTATACCAAAAGACAGATTTTGCCGCAAGCATAAAAAAAATATGACTTGCAACGAAAATAAACTTGTGTGCGGGATTTTCGTATGCAAAAAGTCGGGTTCGGAGCACAATGTAACTGTTGCAGAAAACACTTGGTTTGAAAGATGCCATATTTCTGCATCAAGTTGCATTCTGCTCACCTACTGTTTTGCTGTACAATCTAATTTTGAGAAAACAATAAGAGAAGATAGCATCGTAAAGGGACAAAAAGTGTCTTCGGAAACGGTGGCAGACAGATTCTCTTACTGTCGCGAGGTCTGCATGGTAGCTCTTGACAAGGAATTGCAGACAGAAGGTCCAATCGGAGGTGTCGGAGAAGTGATTGAGATCGACGAATGTAAAATCGGCCGCCGAAAATTTGAAAGAGGGCGTGTGGTTGAAGGTTCCTGGATTCTCGGAATGATTTACAGAGGCCATCCACATAATTATCGGTTAGAAATCTGTCCCGACAACAAACGTGATCAAAATACTTTGATTGCGCTTATAAAAAAACACGTAGCTGTTGGGACAGAAATTCACACCGATTGCTGGAAAGCCTATCTGAATTTAACAGACCACGGCTATGTGCATGGCACTGTGAACCATTCTGAAGAATTTGTAAACCAGGAAACCGGAGCCCACACTCAAAACATCGAGTCATCTTGGCGGTGGATGCTGCGGTTTTTATCTCGTGGTGGCATCCGAAAGAGCAACCTTGCAGACCATCTGTGTGAATTTTTGTGGCGTCGGAGAGTTAAAAAACTAAAGAATGACCCTTTCAAACAATTGTTAACGGACATTAAAGTCTGTTACCCCGGCCACAAAAATTAGCACCATTAAATTGAGATTTTTCTCAAAACAATCAGCCCTTTTCAGGGCTATTAAAAACAAGATTTCGCAACAATCAGCCCTTTTCAGGGCTATTAAAAACAAGATTTCGCAACAATCAGCCCTTTTCAGGGCTATTAAGATCAAGATTTAGCAACAATCAGCCCTTTTCAGGGCTATAAAAAACAAGATTTAGCAACAATCAGCCCTTTTCAGGGCTATTAAAAACCAAATTTAGCAACAATCAGCCCTTTTCGTTTTTTTCCGTTGGAGGGGGGTTGGTTTCTGGGTTCGGTAGCTTCTGGTACCAACTAGAAAACCACATTGGGGGGTTGGTTTCTGGGTTCGGTAGCTTCTAGTACCAACTAGAAAACCACTTTGACTCCCTTTTTGTACAAGAAATAAGCGAGGCACTAGCGAAAGCGGGCTTCGCTTTCTCCATGGGTCACCATAAAAAATGTATTTTCAAGATCCGTTGGAGGGGGGTTGGTTTCTGGGTTCGGTAGCTTCTGGTACCAACTAGAAAATCACTTTGACTCCCTTTTTGTACATCGATATTACTTATGCAATATGGATAAGCGAAATATCAAAATATTAGAAATTACCTAATTTACATAGTATTTTTAAGTTTTTTGCATTTTTCTCGAAAATTTGACAGTTTTTCAAAAAAATGTATACAACATTGAAGTTGTAGTTTATTGCTTATAATATAAAATATGTAATACAGTCAGTTTCCGCAATATGAATATTTCGCTATCTGATGAATTTCGTCAATTGACTCTTAATGGGATTAAATCACTGATCTCTATTATAACTGGATAGGCGACACGTCTAAAACTGTGATAAAATTAGAAGCCCGGAAGGCGCCATATTTTAGATACCCACTTTACAAAAGCAGGCGGGAATTTTAAAATTACAAAGAAGGTTGAATACATTTAACTATGAAACAAATACTTAACTTATTTTACTAATCATTAAATTCTTTTATTTTTATTAATAACTATAAATAATAATAAATAAATAAAAATTATTAAAATTAACTTAATTTACTTAAAAATAATTTAATATTTGACAAGTTAAATTTAAGTTTCGTTTAATTTTTTCCACTTGGTAAGATTAACCATTTCACAAAAATACTTGCTTCTTAATTTAATTTGGTAAAAAAACTAAAATTATTCAGCATTATACATATAATGTTTACAGTGGTGCCAGACGGCGGACGCAAAACGGCCCCCACTCTCGCGGCGAACTTACTCCTTCCATATGACCACACACACTATCATACGCGTGGCTTTTGCTATCGTCGGGGAGCCTCTTTTTCGTTTTTCTCTAATTTCTACAGAAATACGGCGCGAAATTTGAAAATCATACTTCTATTAGAAGTATTATTTCCAAGTTTATTATTAGAAATTCAATATTTACCATGCAATAATAATATAATTAATTAGAAAATTATCAACTGATAAGTTAATTAATAATTATTTATATTGATATAAAATATATTACAATAAATATTCAGTGTATTTACTATTTATAGTTTTTAAATTATATATCTAATTAAAACAAAAATAAATAATCTCTCAAATTTGAATAAGTTAAAAATATTTATTGTGATAGTAAAAAGTCAGCCACTGATTTTTTTACTAATATAATAATTAATGGTATTTAATTATTAGTTTAATTCACTTTTAAGTTATGTAAAAAAATAACTGACACTTTTGGTAAGAAAACTAATTAGTGAAACTTGCCTATTTTTTAAATAATAATAATAATAATGGAGATTTTAATTTAATTGTTTTTATTATAGCTACGTACTATTTACTATTTATTGAATATAAACTAAAAATTCAGAAGTGTAATAATTTAAAATTTTCTGATTTTGTGTGGCGCATTTCATGAAAATTCAAAATTTTTTTAGAAAATCGTAGGATTTCTTTGATTCCTCTTCAAATATTTTGTAAAGCTTTTGTCTTCTCCTACGAATAACGAGACTAGAAAAACCTTTGTCAAGGACGAGAAAAATTTCCTTCCTTCAAAAATTGGGATTTTTCTAATTTTGTGTGACGAATTTCATGACAATTCAAAATTTTTTTATAAAATCGCAGGATTTCTTTGCTACTAATTCAAAAATTTTTTAAGTCTTCTCCTATGAAAGACAAGAATAGAAAAAGCTTTGCCAACGGCGAGAAAAATTTCATTTCTTCAAAAATTTGGAAATTTCTAATTTTGTGTGGCGAATTTCATGAAAATTCAAAATTTTTTTAGAAAATCGCAGGATTTCTTTGATTCCTCTTGAAATATTTTGTAAAGTCTTCTTCTGACTAATACCAAACTAGAAAAACCATAATCAATGACTAGAAAAATTTCCTTCCTTCAAAAATTTGGAAATTTCTAATTTTTTGTGGCGAAATTCATGAAAATTCAAAATTTTTTTAGAAAATCGCAGGATTTTTTTGATTCCTCTTGAAATATTTTGTAAACTCTTCTTCTGACTAATACGAAACTAGAAAGACCATAATCAATGACTAGAAAAATTTCCTTTCTTCAAAAATTTGAAAATTTCTAATTTTTTGTGGCGAATTTCATGAAAATTCAAAATTTTTTTTGAAAATCGCAGGATTTCTTTTATTTCTTTTCAAATAATTTGTAAAGTCTTTTTCTGCCTAATGTGAAAATAGAAAAGTCTTTGTCAACGACGAGAAAAATTTCCTTCCATTAAAAATTTGTAAATTTCTTGAAATTTGCCTCACAAAAAATTATAAAGTTCCAAATTGATGAAAGGAAATTTTTCTCGTCGTTGAAAAAGATTTTTCTTGTTTCGTATTAGGCAGAAGAAGATTTTACAAATTATTTGAAGAGAAATAAAAGAAATCCTGAGATTTTATAAAAAAAATTTTAATTTTTATGAAATTCGCCCTAAAAAATTAGAAATTTTCAAATTTTTGAAGGAAGGAAATTTTTCTCGCCGTTGACAAAGACTTTTCTATTTTCACATTAGGCAGAAAAAGACTTTACAAATTATTTGAAAAGAAATAAAAGAAATCCTGCGATTTTCAAAAACAATTTTGAATTTTCATGAAATTCGCCACAAAAAATTAGAAATTTACAAATTTTTAATGGAAGGAAATTTTTCTCGTCGTTGACAAAGACTTTTCTATTTTCACATTAGGCAGAAAAAACTTTACAAATTATTTGAAAAGAAATAAAAGAAATCCTGCGATTTTCAAAAAAAATTTTGAATTTTCATGAAATTCGCCACAAAAAATTAGAAATTTTCAAATTTTTGAAGAAAGAAAATTTTTCTATTCATTGATTATGGTTTTTCTAGTTTCGTATTAGTCAGAAGAAGAGTTTACAAAATATTTCAAGAGGAATCAAAGAAATCCTGCGATTTTCTAAAAAAATTTTGAATTTTCATGAATTTCGCCACAAAAAATTAGAAATTTCCAAATTTTTGAAGGAAGGAAATTTTTCTAGTCATTGATTATGGTTTTTCTAGTTTCGTATCAGTCAGAAGAAAACTTTACAAAATATTTCAAGAGGAATCAAAGAAATCCTGCGATTTTCTAAAAAAATTTTGAATTTTCATGAAATTCGCCACACAAAATTAGAAATTTCCAAATTTTTGAAGAAAGGAAATTTTTCTCGCCGTTGGCAAAGCTTTTTCTATTCTTGTCTTTCATAGGAGAAGACTTTAAAAAATTTTTGAATTAGTAGCAAAGAAATCCTGCGATTTTATAAAAAAATTTTGAATTGTCATGAAATTCGTCACACAAAATTAGAAAAATCCCAATTTTTGAAGGAAGGAAATTTTTCTCGTCCTTGACAAAGGTTTTTCTAGTCTCGTTATTCGTAGGAGAAGACAAAAGCTTTACAAAATATTTGAAGAGGAATCAAAGAAATCCTACGATTTTCTAAAAAAATTTTGAATTTTCATGAAATGCGCCACACAAAATCAGAAAATTTTAAATTATTACACTTCTGAATTTTTAGTTTATATTCAATAAATAGTAAATAGTACGTAGCTATAATAAAAACAATTAAATTAAAATCTCCATTATTATTATTATTATTTAAAAAATAGGCAAGTTTCACTAATTAGTTTTCTTACCAAAAGTGTCAGTTATTTTTTTACATAACCTAAAAGTGAATTAAACTAATAATTAAACTAATAATTAAATACCATTAATTATTATATTAGTAAAAAAATCAGTGGCTGACTTTTTACTATCACAATAAATATTTTTAACTTATTCAAATTTGAGAGATTATTTATTTTTGTTTTAATTAGATATATAATTTAAAAATTATAAATAGTAAATACACTGAATATTTATTGTAATAAATTTTATATCAATATAAATAATTATTAATTAACTTATCAGTTGATAATTTTCTAATTAATTATATTATTATTGCATGGTAAATATTGAATTTCTAATAATAAACTTGGAAATAATACTTCTAACAGAAGTATGATTTTCAAATTTCGCGCCGTATTTCTGTAGAAATTAGAGAAAAACGAAAAAGAGGCTCACCGACGATAGCAAAAGCCACGCGTATGATAGTGTGTGTGGTCATATGGAAGGAGTAAGTTCGCCGCGAGAGTGGGGGCCGTTTGCGTCCGCCGTCTGGCACCACTGAATGTTTATAATAAAACAACAGTGAGTAAAATATTACGCCTCGGCAAAGAAGCAAAATATAACCTAAAAATACACAATTCAATAATATATACACATTTTTTTAAATATATACCTACTTCTGAAAAAAGCACCTTTCGCTTCCTTTTTCCCACAAAATAAAAGTTATATATAGAGATCAGTGGCTTAAATCGGTTTTGCTACCTGACAAACCGTACTTTCACTTTTGACGCGCGCTCAGTACCGAAAGAGCCTCCTAGTTTTTCGTGGTTAATCGTAGTGACAAGGCGACATGAAAAATTTCTGTAGTGCCAAAAAAGTTAAAATTTTTGTCACAGAAAGCAGATTTTACTAATATAAGTATTTAAAAAAATGATTTACAATCGATAAAATTATGTTTTTATATAATAACTCCAAATTTATTATATATATTAATCACTTTATAATATTTATAATTTAGAGTATTAGAAAAGGCTTCCTGAAGTGTACTCATGATTTTCGAAAAGTATTTTAATTTTATTAAAACACTATATATTTTAAAAGTGAATAATGATAAAAACACTTAAAAATAGTTTTTAAAAATGACATTTTTAAAAAGTTATTAACAATTTAATTTTTTAACACCTTTTTCGAGAAAAAATGAATTTCTCGAATCATGTAATTTGTTTAAATAATAATAACATTTTATAAACAAATAAAAATTTAAGCATATTCTTAATGAGATAATTTAATTTTCTTTATAACATTTTTTTGTAATACTTTCAAATTTTACCTAGAATAAAATGCTATAAAGGAAATTTAATTATCTTATTAAGAGCAGGCTTTAATAACTATTGGTACACTTCAGAAAGCCTTACACTATTATAAATAATTTACTTATTATTTTAATTATCAATTGATAATCATAATAATTGTTTACAATACTATAAATTATGAATATGATGCAAGTGATTATAATATAATTATTATTTGAAGATTATTATATTATAAATAATAAACTATTTAATGGCTTATAAATGGCTATTTATGAGAAACTTATTAAGCAGCATTTCATTATCATTTATTAATTGTTCTTTCAGAAACAGTGTTGTCAGAAAGTGGAAGGAAAGAAAATAAATGTAACATACCTTACTATGGGTCAGCGTCAAGAAATTATACATCTTTTCAAGAACAGTGCAGCGACTAATTCAAAGTTAAATGTTGCTGAAATTGCTAACAAATATAATGTTTCTATTTCAACAATACAACGCCTAAGAAGAAGGAGCACAGATGAGGAAATATTGACCCAGGAAATAGATGAAAGTTCTTATCTTTATAAGCGCAAGAGACCAACTCTCTCCAAAAATCTAATGTTAGAATATATTTTGTACGATTGGTTTAAAAAAAAAGATCTGAAGGACAACCGATATCATTTTGTATCATGAAAGAAATGGCTCTTAAAATAAATAAAGAAATTAATGGAGACCCTCAATTTAAAGCAAGTACTGGATGGTTTAACAGATTTAAAGATAGATTTCAAATCCATTCGTGTAGTATTCAAGGAGAAAAATTGTCAAATGATTTGGAAAGTTCAGTGGAAGTCGTTGACGATCTGGCAAAAATAATTAGAGACAATAATTTACAGCTGCATCAAAATTATAATGTAGATGAAACAGGTTTGTTGTAGAGAATGCTTCCTTCCACAACATTTGTTTCTGATTTTGAGGAAAGTGGAGCTGGCTATAAGATATCAAAAGATCGAATTACTCTTATGGTTTGTGCAATCGCTGATGGCAGTCATAAAATCCCTCTATTTGTGATTGGAAAATCGAAAAATTCAAGATGTTTTAAAGATATTAATAAACTACCAGTAATATATGCTGGACAGAAAAACGCCTGGATGTCTTGTGAATTATATGAAGAATGGCTTCTCGAAGCGTTTTTACCTTCTGTCAGACAATTTCAAGCTTAAAGATGGGAAACCTCACAAAAAGTTCTTCTTATCGTAGACAATGCATGATGTCATATGTCTTCATCAGAAACAGAAGCAATTGACACAATATGATTATTGTAAACATATTTAATTATCATTTTTTAAACTGTATTTTTATACATTCACAACAAAGATGATTTTTTATTACAGGTACAAAATCTTCCACCTAATGGACAGCTCTAATCCAACCAATTCATAATTGCAAAAAAGTATCTGAGAATGATATTTTTCAAATTTTGTACAGATTACCGGGTTTTCAAAATATCTCAAGAGAACAGGTATCCACATGGTTGCAAGTTGATAGATTTGAATCTGGTTGGAATAATGAAAATCTAGAAGAAAATATTCAAAGGTTAATTACATTATTTCATAAAATGATTATTTATATATTCTTGAATTATTTTAAAAATTTTTGACTTATAGGTTTTCCAGTGGCGAA
The DNA here is from genome assembly GCA_032873175.1 of Leptopilina drosophilae. Classification (NCBI taxonomy): domain Eukaryota; kingdom Metazoa; phylum Arthropoda; class Insecta; order Hymenoptera; family Figitidae; genus Leptopilina; species Leptopilina drosophilae. The sequence continues at coordinate 36,567,212 of CM065479.1, forward strand.
GCAAATAAAGAAAATTGTGAACCTGATTCAAATGAACAAACAGAAACTGCCGAGGAAGATGTAGAAAATGACATAAATAATATAGAAACAAATATAAAAGGTAATATAGTCACAAATGCTACTACGACCTACAATGGTTTTACAGTATTTAGAACGTAGTATGAACAAAGATGGGAATGTGAATCAGAAAATATGATTTAACTATACCATTTTCAGGAAACTACAAAAGATATTTTATCCTCCTTAAAACAATTAAATATCTCAAAAAATACTCATAATATATAATTTAAACATATGTATTTAATAATTTACTTTTAATAAATTACTTTAGAAACAAATGAAAAAATTTTTAATGTAGTTTATTATTATATATTAATAATTATAATAATGAAATGTTCAACTTCATTTTTATCATGTACATATTTGTATGTGCAAATTTTTGTTACTTACGTACATAAAATTTATCGAAATATATATATATATATATATATATATGGGGCATTCTTTGTCAAATTTTACCCCCTATCTGTGGATTTTTTATTTCAACGAAAAAAGTCGTAATAGGGCGCAAAATAAAGCCTGAAACCTCTATTTTGATTTGCATCGTGGCCTTTTTTAGAAATTCAAGATGGCGGACTTGTACGTCACTTTAAAGTAGCCGCGGAGCATAAAAAAATTCTACTTTTTGCTAAAACAATATAAATTTAATAGTAAAAGTTGTTTATTATTGCACAAAACTTACTTACTTACTAACTTACTTACTTACTCCTTTATTTGTACTTTATTTATTATTATTGACATAACCAAAATTTTAAAATGGCCGATCCAATATGTCCGACAAAATAAAAACTTTATCAATTTTTGTGAAACTTGTTACTATAGGGTTATTTCGGTCGCTGATCACGAATTTAAAGTCAGTTTTGCAAAATACAAAATGGCGGATCCAATATGGCGGATGAATTTCAAAAAGTTTCTTGAAATTGCTTAAAAGTTGTTATTTAGGGGTTTTTGGGGTCGCTGATTACCAAACTAAAGTAAATTTTGCGAAATTTAAAATGGCGGATTCAATATGGTCTTTAAAAATGTCAAATAATTTAATTTTCCAATGATCAATCCTTAAGTGGCCTTAAAAAAGGTCAATTGTTATAATTTTGCACTGCGCAAAAATTAGTTGCCTTAAAAAAATGTCAAATAATTTAATTTTGCAATGATCCATGTTTAAGTGGCCTTGAAAAAGTCCGATTGTTATAATTTTGCACTGCGCAAAAAATTAGTTGCCTAAAAGAGAGGTCAAATAATTTAATTTTGCAATGATCAATGCTTAACTGGCCTTGAAAAAGGCCGATTGTTATAATTTTGCACTGCGCAAAAAATTAGTTGCCTTAAAAAGGTCAAATAATTTAATTTTTCAATGATCCATGTTTAAGTGGCCTTAAAAGAGGCCGATTGTTATAATTTTGCACTGTAAGAATCATTTTAATTTGTTGTCTACAATTGTGTACCATCGACTGCATTTGAAAATCTTTTTATTAGCAAATGTTTTGGTGCAACAAATGTAATAGAATGGCTCCTTGATATGTTAGGTATGGGTAATTTTATGCTCAATTTTACTGCAAAAAAATATTTTTATGGTTTTGAAATAAGTGTTTGCCTATTTAAACAAAACGTCAGGATTAAAAATAGCTTCGGATGGTTTGGCAGTGAGACTTGCTCTATAGGCTTCTCTTTTAAAAGTAGCTCCAATACCATCGTAGCCGCTTTTACCATGTGCAGTAGCACAATAATGCCATTCTGCATCTAAGCCAAAATCTTCTTTATGATTAGCTAAATTTGCTACTTGAAACCTGTTTTTAAAGTGTTGTTTTGCCCCATCTGTTACATAAATCAATTTTTTTACTGACTCTACATTTTTTATCTCTGGAATTAATTGCTTTTGCATTGTAAGACATGGCTGTGTCATGTTTGACACTGTCTGAAAGAAACACGCAGCTCTTATGCATTAATTCTGACTCATTTTTAAAATAATAGATAACTGGAATAATAGTACACTGATCATTGTTAAAATGAAATGCTTGGGAAGCATCTTGCGCAGTGTACTTATAGTTACACAAATCGTTAATAAAGTCTGACATTTGTTGTAACAGTTACCATTGTCGACCTGTCTGTTCCCGTCCACGTTGTATATTCTATTTGATCAATTGATTTAAATCTGAAAGCTTCTGTCAGTATTTCTGAAACCTGATTCGTTCTTGGACACAGTTTGCATTCATTTAAATGACAATTAGATGAAGAAGATCTGCACACCATCAAATTTAAACAATCTTTATTATTGCAGATTGGAATAATAGAATCTTTTGTTAAGATTTCTACATTTATTGCATCTAGCATAAGCTTGCAATTTTGATGGATAGTGCAGACACACACTGAATGGGTTCCAGAAGCTCCAGGAAGAATACAATGTTTTGGGTGAAGTTTTGCAAAAGCGCTGAAGCTAATCATCACATCTGGATTAGACTCTTTAAAAAATGCATGCAGTTCTTTAAGATTTAAATGTAGAAGACGCTTTTGTACTTTTAAACGTTTATTTTTTACTTCTACTGAAACAGCGTTTTTTACACCAGGCATAACTCTACTAATAATATCATTATTAAAAAATCTATCAAATTTCGTTAATGTACTATTTGGTAATGTTTTCTCAACTGCTTTACTCACTTCAGCCAAAATGCCACCATTCTCTTTTAATTCTTTAGACTTCTTTGCTAAATAAACTGTAGTGTTAAATTCTACAGAAATTTTTTTGTTACTCCAAGACATTGGAAGAATCGTAAGGATTCTTAATTTCATAGGATCATTTCCTTTTAAAGATAAAATTTTTTCTTTTAAACCTTCTAAAAGTTCTTCCAAATCCTGTAGTCTTATTATGGAATTTTTGACTTTTAGAGAACCATCAGCGTCACTAACATTATTTAAAACTGGATCAGTATCTCATTCCATTTCACTTCCAATTCCAGTTTGAATTTTGTTTGAATCCAACACATGTATGTTTTCATTAGTTTTAAGTGCACGTTGTGATCTACAGTCATTACATATCATTGCATTAACAGGAAGGTCAGTTTTAAATTTCAGTAGATATTTTGAAATTTTTCTTAAATTACAACCAACATGACTTGGAACTCCATCCTCTTTGAAAGGATTTATACATCTGTCAAGCCTTACTTTCATGGACATTGCGAAATAATAATTTTGAAAACCTTCCGTTCAAGTCTAAAATAAAAGTGAAAAAAGAGAAAGAAGATAGGCTTTTAAAAACAAAAAAGACCTGAAAAAGAAAAATGACAAAAAAAGAAAAAGTGACAGAAAATAAAAAAACACTGGAAAAATAAAAAGATATAAATTTTAGAGAAAATAACCAAAAAAAAACAAAATGTAGATAAAAAGCTAAAAAAATGAAAGAATAGCTCTGAAAAGAACTGATTTGTATTTTCTAGATTTAAAAAATCCCACTTACCTGCGAAAGTATACGTAAAAGTAATATTTTTGTGAAAAATGTTCTGGGTACTGATATAGTTCGCAGCGTATGTTGTCTGTGAGAAAAAATAATATAACCATCTTACTGATGAAAAGAGAACCATAACGTTAGGCGCGCGATCTTTTAAATATGATGCAGTTTGTGTTAACGTCAAACGTTATACAAACATTGCCACCTCGCGGGCGAAAAGTTAACTATAATGTTAGACGCGCGAACTTTTAAACTCTTAATGAATACCTACTAAAGTGGAGTTGTATAAATTCTCCTAAAAATAAAATCGATCCTAAGACCATTATATCGAATTTCCAAATTACAAAATTTAATTTCATCGAATTTTTAACAAAAAATTAAAAAATAAAATCGAATTTTTAATTAAAAAAAACCTCGAAAGTTAATGTTATCAAATTTCAAAACTTTAAATGTTTATTTTATCGAATTTTTAAACCCTTGAATGCTAATTTAATCGAATTTACAAAACTTTGAATGTTTGTTTGATCTAATTTTCAAATCGTCGAAAATTAATTTCATCGAATTTAAAAACCTTGAATGTTAATGTCTTCGAATTATTGATAAATAAAATAGCGTGTGCTATAAGAAAAAAAACTTGTGAACATACTTTCTGGATCTAAGTTAGTAAATATTTTAAATATTTTTAATTATTGAATGCAATGTCCTAGTCAAAAAATTTCTATACAATGGTTATATAGCATAATTCTATAGAGCATTTTATAGAATATTCCATAATATTTCACGTAGAATTTATCTAAAAATAGGTTTTTTAATTTTTGCACGAATTCTTAAAAAAATATTTTTTGTTAGATTCAATGGCATTCATGCAAAAATTTATAAAAATAATTTTTGTAGATAAATTCTACATAATGTTCTGTAAAATATTCTATAGTCTTTCTATTAAATCATTCTATAGAACTCTTTTTATTAGGGTTGTTTTAAATCAGAAGAACATTCTAAATAGTTACCCTTAAATGTAAAATTAAAGTAAGAAAATGAAATAACAGGTTTTCCTGAAAGTAGAAAAATATATTTATGCGTATTTTTTCTTTCACAACATAGAATTAATGTCAGAATTAACATTACCCACCCATTTTGTATAAATCGGAAAAACTACCTTTAAATGTGAAATTCAAAAATTTAATTAAAAACATGAAATAACAGGCTTTCCTTAAAGTAGAAGAATATATTTATGCTTATTAATTTCTCATCTACTTAGAATTAATGTCAAAATTTATTAATCAACCCTTGTTTTTTTAAATCAAAAATCTACCCTTAAGTGTAAAATTAAAAAATGAAAGTAAGAAAATGAAATAACAGGTTTTCCCTAAAGTAGAAATATATTTATGCGTATTTCCGTTTCAGCAACTTAGAATTAATGTCAGAATTACCATCACTCCTTATTTTTTATAGAATCGAAAAACTGCCCTTAAATATAAAATTCAAGATTTAAATTAAAAATTAAATTACAAGTTTTTTCAAAAGTGGAAATAATGTATTTATGTACTTTTAAAAAAGCATCCGTATTGCTTAATTGTAGCTTATAAGGTAATTTAAATGTTTTTTAAGAAGTACACGAATATATTCTTTTACTTAAAAAACTGTTATTTGATTTCTTTACTTTAATTTTTGAATTTTAGATTAAAGGTAATTTTTGATTCAACAAAAAACAAGGAATGACGGAGCAATTCTGACATCAATTTAATGTTGTTGAAGAAGAAATGCGCATAAGTATATTCGTCTACTTAAAGAAAAATCTGTTATTTTATTTTTTTTTCATTAGTTTTTGAATTTTAGATTTAAGGGTTGTTTTTTCGATTTAAAAAAAAACAGGAGATGATAAGGCAAAACTTATTTTAGATTCGTAATCAGCGACCCCAAAAACCCCTAAGTAACAACTTTTAAGCAATTTCAAGGAACTTTTTGAAATTTATCCACCATATTGGATCCGTCAGTTTGTATTTTGCAAAACTGATTTTAAATTCGTAATCAGCGACCGAAATAACCCTATAGTAACAAGTTTCACAAAAATTGATAAAGTTTTTATTTTGTCGGACATATTGGATCGGCCATTTTGAAATTTCGGTTATGTCAATAATAATAAATAAAGTACAAATAAAGGAGTAAGTAAGTAAGTAAGTTAGTAAGTAAGTAAGTTTTGTGCAATAATAAACAACTTTTACTATTAAATTTATATTGTTTTAGCAAAAAGTAGAATTTTTTTATGCTCCGCGGCTACTTTAAAGTGACGTACAAGTCCGCCATCTTGAATTTCTAAAAAAGGCCACGATGCAAATCAAAATAGAGGTTTCAAGCTTTATTTTGCGCCCTATTACGACTTTTTTCGTTAAAATAAAAAATGGACAGATAGGGTGTAAAATTTGACAAAGAATGCCCCATATATATTAATAAAATCAGACTTTTGTCTGTACATTGCACGAAATTAATTTTTTCTAACATAATTTATTTATTTGAGCAACGGAGATTCCAAAAATGGTAATAGAAAATTACCTTTCTGTATGTATGTATGTGTGTGTGTGTGTGTGTATGATTGCAAAATTTTGTTCGCTTATAACTTGAAAACATCTTGAGCGAATAAAGTAAAATTTGGTAATCTTTTAGGTATTAGTCTAACTTAAAGTATTAGCTATATTTGATGAAAAAATATTGAGCTGAACAAAAGTTATGAATTTTTTCAAAAAGTTAAAAAAAATTTTTTTTTCAATTTTTTCAGATTATGATAAATTTTTTAATTTATTAATAATATAAATGATTTCAAAGGTATATAATATACATATAATAATAAACAAATTTTTTATTTAAAAATAATACTAATATGAAAAAATTATGAATTTTTCAAAAAAAAAATTTATTTTTTTAATTTTGACAGATTGCAGTAAATTAATTAGTTACTTACTTATTACTTTTGTAACATATATATATATATATATATATATATATATATATAAACAATAAATTTACAGTTTTTAACATATTAACGGTGTTGGAGGTCGAAAACAGGTCAGTGTTGCCAACCCACTCTCCCCCACTTTCCTGTATTTTTCCACTTTGATCACTTTTTTAAAAGAAACTAAGCACTTAATCAAAAAAGTGGGCCTGTACCGTAAAATAAAATTAAATAGAGAATTATTAAAAATTTGTTTGATCTCGATACGATATTTCTACGAGCCACAAAACGATTTTTGCGATGACAATTGACAGATGTAGGTGACTTGATTTGGGGATAAAATGGCCGCACAACAGAAAGGTGGAGTAAAGCGGGTTGCCTACGTAAAGGCATAACAGTCTGATAAAACAGGGCAGTAACTTTTAGTTTGTTTTTGTTTATAAAAATATACTTAACATAAAATATGTTTAATTAAAACGAAATGCCATTTTTTTAAAATTTTGTTATTCATTAAAATAATTTTTTAAAAAGATTAAAAATTAAAATTGCTAATTAGTATCTCTAGAGGTGCAATTTCTTAAATTGTAATAAATACAAATATTCAAAATGACAAATACACAGAATTTTGAAAAATTAAAATATATCTAACATTTATTGAATTTTTTTGTAGTATTATTGAAAATTAATTAATTATTAATTGGAAAATTAGATTCCAGGTAAAAATGATTCGTACGAATTTCGTTCAGAAATCCGACCAGATTCGTAAAGAATTCCTATCAAATTCGTATGCAATTACTAGCGAAATTCGTGTGGCGTTTTGAAACGTTTTTTCGCACGAATATTCGTGCAAAAAATACCTGAATTTTTTGAAATGGATTTTCAAGAAATATTTACGTTCGGAAATCCATATGAAAATTCACACGGAATAATTTTTGACAATTTTTTCAAAAACTTTCGAACAAATTTTCATTCTAAATTCGAGCGAATTACGAACGAATTTATTTTTGGATTTTTTTTTTTAAATTCTGCTCGAAATTCGTATGAAATACCGCACGAAATATCAGCCCGAAATTTCCTCAAAAGTTTTCGACGAAATTTCATTTGGAATTCGTAAGAAATTCGAGCGAACTACCAAAGAATTTGTTTGGAAATTTTTTTATAAAATTCTACTCGGAAATTTGTATGGAATTCCGCACGAAATGTCAGCCAAAAATTTCCTAAAAAATTTTCGACAAAATTTACATACGGAATTCGTACGAAATTCGAACAGAATTTTATAAAAAAAATTTCTAAACTATATTCGTTCTTAATTCGCTTGAATTTCGTACGAATTCCGTATGTAAATTTTGTCCCTTTAAATTATCAAACATTTTCTACTGATTTTTTGAAACTATTTATTTTGAAAATTTTTTAAAAAGTAATTTGACAGTTTCCAAAAAAGAGCTCTTTATCGTAAATGAGTACTAAATAAAGATAAAAAAATGTTTAAGATTAGAGTTCTAATAATATTATATTAATTATTTATTGCTGTAGTAATATAATTGTAATATAATTATATTATTACTCTTGTATTTGGGTCATTTGGGGGAAATGTAAACAGTAGATGTTTCTGTTATATTTACAAATTTAAAAATAAGATCGACGTCAATATTTTTACCTCAGCTTACCTACAAGATGTTCTGAGTATTGACAATATTTTATTTTGATAATTGGCAATGCCATAGTGTAAGTTATCTTTTAATGTAAACAAGATTGTCAAAAAATTAATTTATGTATAGTAAAAAGCGCAGTTGTCTAATCACTTTTGTATTCGCATAGAAAACTACGTTAGGTCATAAAATATATGTGATATTTGCCAGATTAGACAAATCTCATTTCTGTCAAAAGTTCTGCGTGGGTATCCACAACCGAACCACTTCCCTACATTTTGGTGTCGATGAGTAAAATTGTGAAATTATATTTAATTACTAACTCTTTTAGCAGAAACATGATTTGCTGAAGAAGCTATAATATTCTAAAACTATTGGGTCAGAATTTCTCAAACGGATCACTTTAAAAGAAATAATTTTGTTTTTCATCTAAAATAATTTTTTTTTACTTCTTGTAAAAAAGGAAGAGCCTGAAAATTTTAGAACAAAAAAATATTTTTCTGGAAATCCAGTTGACCGATTTTAAAATATCAGAATGGGTTTTCTTGGTCATGAAACTAAGTATTTAAAAATAATTTTTATTTTTTAAAAAATTTATTTTTAAAAGTTATTTATATAATTTGTTTATAAAATGTTAATAACAAATTAAGTTCTGCGGCTCCTAGAAAAAAAAGAAAAATTGTTTTATATTGCCAACACTCCCCTGAATAATAAACCGTTTTGAAAAAAATGTACGTTAATTGCAAAAAAAGTTATTAAATAATAACTGTGGCGGTGCAAAGCGATCTATGGCTCGCTGCGCTACAAGTTCGTATAAATTCCAATAGTCTCAATATTTAAGAAAAAAGTAATACAGTTTGAATTGTTAATATATTTATTTCAAATTGTGATTAAAATATTATTAATATTACAATATATAATTCAACAATATAATAAAATAACAATATACACAATATAATTATATTAGGTGATTCGTCTGAAAGTGCCACTTTTAAAATTGGGTCAGGGTTAGCCAAACGGATCGGATAAATTAAAAAAAAATTTTTCAATGAAATATCTTTTATTCTCATCTTTATGTGAGTATATAGTTATTAACAATTAAAGTTTTTAACAATATTAATGAAAATATTTTTTTCTTGAGTTCTTTTTAACCGATTTTAAAAATCAAATAGGCGTTTTTTTCGTCTTGAAGCGTAGAATTTAAAAATATATTTTGTTTAAAAAAATTTTTATTTTTTATTGTTTTTTAAATTATTTATTTATAATATTATAATAAAAAACAGTCTTCTTCACGTTATACTCAAAATTAAAAAATACTATTTTATTCTGCATTCATTTTTGAGTAAGAAACAATTGAGAAAAAAGATGGCACGCTACTAGAAATAATAATATTAAATTATTTTTGTCGCCGTGTAAGCCGTTTTGATGGTGTTCGCCGCATAAACAAATCATCGAAACGCAGATAAATATTAGAAAAAAACGAAAGAACCTCAAATTTAATTTTAATGTATAACGCAAAAACAGCGCAGCGGGAGCGAACACCATCAAAACGGCTTACACGGCGACAAAAATAATTTAATATCATTATTTCTTGTAGCGGGCCATTTTTTTCTCAATTGTTTCTTACTCAAAAATGTGAAGAAGACTGTTTTTTATTATAATATTATAAATACAGGGCTGCCAGTGACTCACTTTTCTCACTTTTATTCACTTTTTTTCAGGTCACTCACTATTACTCACTTTTAAAAAAAAAACTCACTTTTCTCACTATTTTTTGTAAAATACCTTATTTCTCTATTTAAAAAAAAAAAAATTTTATTTAAGGGCAAGTCCAAGTTGAAAAATGTAAACAAACAAAACAGTAAACAAACCAAAAACTAAAATCGCAATTGTTTGGGAGCATTTATTACCATAAAAATTAACATTTTTACTCTTTCTATACAAAAATAGTAAATTAGGGTGTCAAAGTTTTCAATAAAACCACATTTTTGACTATGAGTAGAGAAAGGTAGATTATGCGACTGCATAATTTTTTTAAATCGAGTAGAAACATTATAATATTATGTTAATTCATGTTTTAAACCTTTAACAACATGTTCCTAGAGCGCACAATATTTCACAATTTTTACTGATTGCATAATTTTACTCTTTTTGCATAATGATCGCATAATAGGCTCAAAAATTCCAAAATAGTGTTTTTTTAACTAAGCAATGTAAAAAAATTTCAGTTTCTTTATTTTTTAAATAAAATAATATATAGGTAAGTTTTTAAACCACGTTATTAAATTTTAGTTTTAAAATTTAAGATTTATTATAAATTCTAAAAGAGATGTACTTACATCTCTTAAAATAAAATAAGAGTAACAAATGTTACTAAAAATTTAGATAATATTTTTATAAGTTACTTTTAGCTTTTATTGTTGGTTGTGATTATTATACGATTCAATCATAGAATATCAGAAAAATATGAAATATAAAATATTCAGGAACGTTTTACACTACATTTTCGCTTATAATAGAGTTGTCGAAAATGTAATTTAAATCATCAGGAATCAGGAAAGTTTGAAGCTAAATTTTTGGTAAAATTTGACTATAAACATTTATTGAAGTGCGAGAAAAATAAACATGACTGGGTGCTGTCCAGACAGGAATGGTTCCTGTCCAAAAAAAAAACAATTGAGTTTGGCAGCTGTCAGTGCTGTTTGGACATGAACGATTAATGTCCAGACATTACTGATTCCTTTATAGACAAGAATAGTTCCTGTCCAGAAAGCAAAGAGTACTGTCTAATTACAAAAATTTTTTTGACAGGAACAGTGGTTACTGTCTAGACAGTACCCAGTCATGTTTATTTTTCTCAGTGTGGGACATTTAAGGGGACTTTCTGGTTTGGAATAGACAAAAAATACACTTTTTTAAACTTTTATTGTGAAAAAAGTATTACAGTTTTTCCCAAAATTCTTTTTGGACATTGTTACACATTACGTGGAAAGAATATTAAAAACTTTTTGAAGTAAATTTATTTACGTATCGCAGATGTAGGTGGCGTCTTCCAAAAGGTACCTTTTTCGGGGAGTTTTTTCCGAATGACCAGTACCTCATAAATTAAAAATTCAAACTGGATTCTGTTCATAAGTATTTATTCTAGGTAAAAAACCTAAAAAACGATTTGTAAATGTATTTTTAAATATTTTATAAACATTTTACTTAAAAAATCGCAAAACCGCTACGTCTTAGGGTCAATTTACCCCCGCATAAAAAAGGGGGTTTGACTGTGAAATCGGTTTGGTAGATTTCGAGAAAAGTTACTCCCCGTTTAAAGTTTTCATGTAATGTGTACCTCTACTACAGTCTGTTAAGAAACGGACATAAAAATTGCTATAACTTTTTTCTTTCGCATATTTTTTCATAATTGTTTTGGGAAAGTAATTTTATGATACTAAGGAACATTTTAAAGCAAAAAAAGAAAAATCGATTTTTTTAAAATCCTAAACCAGAAAGTCCCCTTAAATCTTTGCACAATTTTCACTAAAGTTTGCAAGTAAATTTTTCAAAGTTTGCAAGTATGTAAATCTTTTATAAATTTTTAGGAAAGTTTTGGTGCTGTGTAGAAATACTCATAGTCAAATCGTCGGCTTGGTGGAAAACTACCATTTCAGGAATTCGTTATAAACTGTACCATTTCGGTAAATGTTTTTAAAACATACCATTTCGAGAAAAAAAGTTTTTTGATTTTTTTCCAACTTTGTCAACACTGATGCTAGACATAAAATAAGGTTATGCATTTTTAAAAAGCGGTATCTTAAATATACTCTTGTTCATCTTTTTAATGTATTATTTAAAAATTTCTAATAATTTAAATTATTTGCTTGTTAATCTTTAGAAATTGTTTAGTGCAACGCTTTTATAGATCTTCATCGAAATGGTATGTTTTATAACAAACTTTTGAAATGGTATAGTTTATAACAAATTCTTGAAATGGTACAGTTTTCCACCAAGCCGACGAAATATGGTTTCATTGCAGACTTTGACAATCAATTTTGCGATTTTTGTTAAGAAAGTTTAAAAAAAATGAAAATTAATGGTAAAAGTATTAAATATCTGTACCTATTATTTATTAAATTGAGAAGAAAATTGATATTACAGATAAATTATTAATTTAAATCTTCAAAAATATGCCAAAATTAACCTCACTTTTACTCACTATTTTATTTGTAAATTCACTATTTACTCACTTTTTTCAATCAAAAACTTACTTTTTTCACTACTTTTAACCTCTAAGTACGCTGGCAGCCCTGTAAATAAATAATTTAAAAAACAATAAAAAATAAAAATTTTTTTAAACACAATATATTTTGAAATTCTACGCTTCAAGACGAAAAAACGCCTATTTGGTTTTTAAAATCGGTTAAAAAGAACTCAAGAAAAAAATATTTTCATTTAATATTCTTAAAAACTTTAATTGTTAATAACTATAACCAAAAAATTTTTTTTGCTTTAAATTTTTTATGACATTATTTTTATCACATAAAGATGAGAATAAAAGATATTTCATTGAAAAAATTTTTTTTTAATTTTTCCGATCCGTTTGGCTAAGCCTGGACCCAATTTGATTTTTCAATTTATTTTTTTTTAAATTATACGGTTTCTTTATTAAACTTACATTATTTTATACTCAAGAGGAAGAATTCAAGTTGCGCAAAATTAATAGTTGAAAATATTAAAGTTTTTCTTCTTTAAAGCAGATTGACTTTGTTGCTTCAACTGGTTAGCTTTATTTGTTTCGTGAGTTTTTTTATTAAATTTAGACACTAATATAATTCACATAATTCATAATAAAATTACACTGTTAAAAAAATTATATAAAAACTATTAAAAATACGTTTTTAAAACCAAAAAATTTGCTTTAAATACTTTCTTTTATGACGAAAAAAACCCTTTTTGCTATTTTTAAATTTAGTAAAATAATAAATAGTAACACACATCAAATAAATAATAAAAGAAAACAAAAAATAAATAAGGACAATACGCTACAGATAATAAATAAAGTAAATTAAATACAATTTCAATTGAGACTGACCATAAATGAAGGCACAATTTAATCGTTTTTCTTTCTTGTTATTAAAACCACTCGGACGTTAAAGACTTACTATACAAAAATTTTTTATATTGAAACTACAAAAAACTAAATTGTTAATAACATTAACGAAAATTTTTTTTTATCTAGAATAACAGGGGTTTTTTTTACTTTACGAGAAGTAAAACAAATTTTTTTCGAATTTTTTTCTAAAGAATTTTTAATAAATTGATTTGTAAGATCAAAATTCTTGAGACGCATGACCGTTTACCATAAGTTTCATTTGACAAAAAATCTATTTTGTATAAAAAAAATATTATTTGAAATTTATTTGACATACATTTCATTAAACGTACAATTTATGTTGCATAAATGGCATTTAATATGATATCCATTTGATATATACTTAATTAGACATAAAATTTATAAAACATATGGGCAATTCCACGTGAAATTTTTCTATGACATTCTAGAATCGGTTAAACATATTTTTTTCTCGTTCCTTATAGAAAAATATTAAATACGTATTTTTTTATTTTTCCATAATTGCCAAAATTTTCGAGATATGAATTTTCGAAATTTTGGATTTTTAAAAGCAGACCTATTTTCAATAGCTTATAACTTTGAAAGTATTGAGTTTCGAAAAAAGTTGTCAAAGAAAGAAAGTTATGGTTTTTCTTCAACTTTTAAAAGATTTAAAAAAAATATTTTTTAAAATTTTTTAGAAAAAAAAATTATACTTTTATAAACAAATTAATTTATTTTTAATTTGGGCGCGATTAATTTTTATTGTTTTCTTATTTATTTAAACCTGCAAATATACAGAAGATTTTTTAAAAAGATCCGAGATGGGCCGACTCATAGTTATCGTTCTATAAATTTTTTTAGAACGCAAACTATGAATTAGTAAACCTAATAGCTTATAATTTAAAAAATTTTGAGTGTAGAAAAAAGTTGTCAAAGAAAGAAAGTTTTGGTTTTTCTTCAACTTTTAAAAGATTTTAAAAAAATATATTTTTTAAAATTTAAAAAAAAAATATTTTTTAAAATTTTTTAGAAAAAAAATTATTTTTTATAAACAAATTAATTAAAAAATTTATAATACGAAAACTATGAGTCGGCCCATCTGGGATCTTTTTAAAAAATCTTCTGTATATTGGCAGGTATAAATAAATAAGAAAAAAATAAACAAGTTGTAAATCCAGATGTTCGTTACATGAACATTTTGCTTCCTCTATACGATCAGCAAAAAAATTTGCTTCCTCGTGGAGGAAGTACTAACTTATTGTCACGTATTGACATATTTTCCATTTTGTTGTCTTCAAATCTAATTAAAAATTAATTTTAAAATTTTGTTATATTGTAACGGGGAAATTGATAGTTATTTATAATTTACTCAATTTAAACTATTGCATCGTTTACCCGAAATTCAGTCACTATAATCCCAAAAAAACGCTAATTCACAAAGGACACAATATTCAACAAAATCTCATTAAAGGGGGGAACTGCTGAGAATTAAAATCGCGATGCATCGATCTCCAATTTTTTTGGACTCAATATACAAACTTTAACTGCTTCTTTGAAATCTCGTAACAACGGTGTCTTCAAAACTCCAGCAAATAGAACGCCAAACACAAAGGAAACAAATTCAATAATTACACACAATTTATTGGTTAAAATATAAAAATAATTTATTAAATAAAAGCAAGTTACTGGATTAAGGGGAGATTCCACAGAAATTAAGGTTTTTTTTAAAATTTTTTTATAGGTAGTAAAATAAATATTTCTTAGTTAAACTTTTTTTACAATAAAATACTTGTGTTACAGTAATAAAAACCATTTTTTATTTTTTTATTTTTTTAATGGAGTCTTAGAAAATGGCTGCCGAAAGTGGTCCCCTCTAAAAGTTGTTTACATTTTTTCTCGGCGACAATTAATCTAATCTAAAAAAGTCAAAAATTTTCTTAATCTATACCATTATGGCTATCGTGTAAACTAGAACAAAGAAAATTTATTGAAAAATAACCAAATGGCAGACTTTTTAATTTTTCGACAATAATTTTGCAACTTAAATTGTTAATAATTTATATAAATATTAATGGATCTTAAATATCCTAGTTTACACGAAAACTACACATTCAAGGAGCATGCTGTTCAAATTGCAAGTTATTTCGTTGAAAATTGTAAAAATGAGAGTGTAAACAAGTTGAAAATGTGTAGTTTCGAGAAAAACGCGTTTAAAGTTTGAAGGACCAAATATACAAAAATTTAACTTAAAGTTATATACATAACCTTTGATACGTAACAGTAGACATTTCTTATTACTTAAGAACCACTCTTTCAAGCGGTGCGAAAAGAAAAAATGTAAATTTAAAAATAAACAAATTGCAGTTAGGTAATTAATGAAAAAACATGCATTTTCGAGGTGGAAAGGTGATGTTATTCCTACTCTCCTGCTAGCGAGTCTATTCTTATCGCTTCAGACTATTTTTCCCGTATTTTTAGATAATCATACTAACCAAAAATTAAAAAAAAATAATTTCGGTATTCAAAAAAAAAATCAGTGGAATCTCCCCTTAAATAAAAGTTACAAAAAAAACAAACTACAATTTAAAACTCTCAAACTCTCTCATTTTCGTACCGCACGAAAATGTAACACTAGACCAATTCTAAACTCAACCAACTCGATTAATATCTAGGCGACGAATGTTCCACAGATCCGCGGCTTTCCTGGAAACCTGCAGCGAATTTTGGGAAACTCCTTCCTTATCACACCTTATGATTTTTCCCATCAATTCTTCCTTTTCCAATTTAAACGATACATATTAGAAAGAAGGGGAAGGGTCGCTATGGGTCGCTATAAACCATGTGACATCTCCCTCTTAACAAACAGGCGAGAAATCGTTCATGGAAGGGGCACTAGGGAAGATAGACACAAGACACTGACCAACGAAATATACCAAAATTAGGAAAAAGGCGACAGAGGCGACAGAAAAGACGGAGACAAACGTCACTAACCATAGCATTGGACTCAAACGAAAATTCGTCTATACAAGTAACGATTTACTTCGTTACAATATTTATTATAATTATTTCAATTTGATTCGTCTTAATGCAAGGAATAAGATTTTAGATTTATTTTTCAATAAATAATAACATTTTATTGTACAGCACCATGATTCTTAAGAAAAAATGAATTTTTATTAAAAATGCAAATTTTGTGTCTGTTATTGGTTTTAATTTTATAAA
The DNA here is from genome assembly GCA_032873175.1 of Leptopilina drosophilae. Classification (NCBI taxonomy): domain Eukaryota; kingdom Metazoa; phylum Arthropoda; class Insecta; order Hymenoptera; family Figitidae; genus Leptopilina; species Leptopilina drosophilae. Next base: position 36,583,633 of record CM065479.1, read on the forward strand.
TTTAAATACAATATATACTTTATATATACCAATCGATCCGTCTTGGTGCAAAGAATAAAATTTTAGAAATAAGTGAGTAAGATTTTCTTATACAGCAACATAATTTTGCGGAAAGAATTCATTTTTTGAGAAAAATGCGAATTTTTCAGCTTTAATTGTGATTAACTCTATAAATTCCCATACAATTTATTCTTTTTATATACCAATCGATTCGTCTTGATGCAAAGAATAAGATTTTATTATATATTAACTTCAATAACCAACTTAAAAAAAAAATTTTGAAAAAATTTTTTTTTTAGAAAAAAGTCAAAAAAAAATTTTTTTCTGAGAATTTTTTAAAGTCTATCAATCCAGTTCGAGATATTTTTATGATAAATATACCTGGTAAATTTTAGCCAAATTCGTTAAAACCTCTTCGAGTTATCGTGTTCACAAAAATCGGGATCCACACACACACACACATACATACATCCGGACAATTGTTCAGGGTCTTATATAACATAGTCCCATATAGAAGAAAATTTGTCAAAAGGATTTTTAAAAATTTTGTAAATTAAACAACTACAAAGCTTCCTCACGAGGAAGCAAAATTAATCACGCTCAAATTAAAAATAAATTAATTTGTTTATAAAAAAATAATTTTTTTTCTAAAAAATTTTTTTAAATATTTTTTTTTAAAATGTTTTAAAAGTTGAAGACAAATCATAACTTTCTTTCTTTGACAACTTTCTTCGAAACTCAATACTTTCAAAGTTATAAGCTATTGAATGTAGGTCTGCTTTTAAAAATCCAAAATTTCGAAAATTCATATCTCGAAAATTTTGGCAATTATGGAAAAATAAAAAAATACGTATTTAATATTTTTCTATAAGGAAAGAGAAAAAATTATGTTTAACCGATTCTAAAATGTCATAGAAAAATTCCACGTGGAATTGCTCATATATGTCATTTGACATAGAATTAATTCAACATATATTTTATTGAATATAAAATTCATTTAGCATAATTTCCATTTGACGTAAAAATACAATTGACTTGAATTTTATTTCACATAAAAATCTCTTGACATATATTTCAATTGACATAAGTTTTATTTGATAGAAAATTAATTCGAGGTAGAATTTGTGTAGCATATACGTCATTTGACATAAATATACATTTTGTAAATTTTATTTTGTCATAAAATTCATTTTTCATAAACTTCACTTGTAATAAATTTCACTTGTCATAAATTTCATTTAATATAAATGTCATTTAATATAATTCTCATTTAACATAAATTTCATTTTCATAAAGTTTATTTGACATAAAAGACATTGAACATAATTTTCATTTGTCATAAATGTCATTTGACATAAATTAGATTGGGCATAAAAGACACTCAACAAAATTCTCATTTGACATAAAAATTATTTTACACAAATTATATTTTACATAAAAATATCGGCGTGAATTTTAAAAGTAACCAATTAGATATTGTCAACTGCATTGTGATTCGCCAATTTTGAAATTCGGGCCTTTATTCTCATGTCAAATGATTTTTATGTAAAATGAAATGTGTGACAACTGAATTTTATGTTAAATGAGAACTATGTGTAATGACTTATCCGTCAAATGAAATTTATATCCAGTGAACTTTATGTCAAATGAGAATTATGTTAAATGAGATTTATACTAAATGAAATTTATATCAAGTAAATTTTATGTCAAATGAGAATTATGTTAAATGGCATTTACGATAAATAAAATTTATATAAATTTAAATTTACGTTAAATAATAATTATGTTAAAAGATATTCACGTCAAATGAAATTTATGTCAGGCTAATTTTATGTCTAATGATATATATGTCAAATGGATTTTGAGTCAAATGAGAATTACGTAAAATGACATTTATGACAAATGAAATTGATGTCAAAGGAATTTCATGTTAAATGAATTTTATAACAAATAAAATTTGCGTTAAATGAACTTTATATGAAAAGAAATTTATGTTAAATGATTTTTATGTCAATAGAAATTTAGGTTACATAATTTTTATGTCAAATGGGAATTAAGTTATCTGAGTTTTATGTAACATAATGTTTCTGTTAAATAAATTCTATGACATATGATATTTATTTTAAATGGTTTCTGTGTGCAATGAAATTCATGTCAAATAATTTTCATATTATGTGAATTTTAAGTTAAGTAGTTTTATTTCAAATAACTATTTCGTCAAAAAAGATTTTGGGAATAAGCATGCGTCTCAAAATTCTTATTACAATTATTGAGAACGGTTACCTTTCCTTGAAAGAGTTCAATTATTTTTTTAATTAAATAACAATATTAACAATATATATAGAGTTTAACGACCAGTATTACTTTCCACCGCCACTATGAAATCTTCAGGATCGTATTCGTGATTGAGATGACTTTTTGTTTATTATAATTGTCACGTTAAGCATACAAATTGAAAGTCTACTATCAACATATTAATTATTATTATATCATAACAAAAGGGTTTAAGCACCAATTTTTTAAATTAGGATTTTCCCATTTAAGAAATAAGTAACTATTTACACATTTCCATTAAAAAATTTTTATTTTATTGAGTTTTTAAACAGTTTTCAATGAAAATTAGAATTATAAAATAACCTTAATTTTTAATAAAATTATAATAGCAAAAATTGTTTTAACTCTGAATTATTGTTATTATTTACATGAATAACAATTCAATTCGAGAATTTGTGTATTGCTTGATTTCAAAACAATAACTTTATAAATAATTTTTTGTTGAGATAAAACTCTTTAAAAATTTACTTTTATCCATTTACTTTTTTAATCCTATAATTTGAAAAAGCGTATATTTTTTAAAATAAAAAATATCATTAAATTAAAATTAAATTCCTTAAATCGTTAATTTTTATCAATAAAATTTTTCTTCTAGATTAAGCAATACACAAATTCTCGAATTGAATTCTTATTCATGTAAATAATAACAATAATTCAAAGTTAAAACAATTTTTGCTATTACAATTTTATTAAAAATTAAGGTTATTTTATAATTCTAATTTTCATTGAAAACTGTTTAAAAACTCAATAAAATAGAAAATTTTTAATGGAAATGTGTAAATAGTTACTTATTTCTTAAATGCGAAAATCCTAATTTAAAAAATTGGTGCTTAAACCCTTTTGTTATGATGCCCATTAATTTTTCTCACTTAGGTGTCGAAATCCGTTTAATATGTTGATAGTAGACTTTCAATTTGTATGCTTAACGTGACTATTATAATAAACAAAAAGTCATCTCAATCACGAATACTATCCTGAAGATTTTATAGTGATATATTTTTATTCTTGAGGTTAAATTGTCTGAGAAATATGGAGACAAATGTCAAAAGATTTTACCGGGAATTTCTCGGGAGTAAGTACCGGGAATTTCCCGGTAGTGACTCTCAGTAATTTCCCGGGACCGATTCCCGAGAACATTTTCACGTGGGTTTAAATACTTTGTTTTATGACGAAGAAAACTGTTTTTATTGTTTTTTAATCGGTGAATGGATTTCGAAAAAGACAAACATTTTTCAGACAAAGATTCGTTTAAAGTTACACCAACGTTTCGAAATCCACAAATTTCCTCTTTAGGATGTCAATTTAATTTAATAAAATAAATGAATTCTTTCAAGGGATGGTAACTGTTCTTAATAATTGTAATTAAAATTTTAATCTTATAAGTAAATTTATCAAAATTCCTTAAAAAATTTTTTATAACAAAATAATTAAATGAATCAATTTGAGAAAATTTACTTTATTTATTATCTGTAGCGTATTGTCCTTATTTATTTTTTTTTTATATAATTTTTTTAACAGTGTAATTTTATTATGAATTATGTGAATTATATTAGTGTCTAAATTTAATAAAAAAAACTCACGAAACAAATAAAGCAAACCAGTTGAAGCAACAAAGTCAATCTGCTTTAAAGAAGAAAAACTTTAATATTTTCAACAATTAAGTTTGCGCAACTTGAATTCTTCCTCTTCAGTATAAAATAATGTAAGTTTAATAAAGAAACCATATAATTTAAAAAAAATAAGTTGAAAAATCGAATTTTAAAAGTGGCACTTTCAGAAGAATCTAATATTTTATTTATATTTTAATCAAAATTTTATATAAATATACTAACAATTCAAAGTGTATCACTTTTTTCTTAAATATTGAGCCGGTGAACACAGCGCCAATGGAAGCCACAGTTATTATTTAATAACTTTTTTGTAATTAACGTACATTTTTTTCAAAACGGTTTATTATTCAGAGGAGTGTTAGCAATATAAAACAATTTATCTTTTTTTCTAGGAGCCGCAGAACTTATGATTTGTTATTATCATTTTATAAACAAATTATATAAAAAACTTTTGAAAACTGTTCTTTTGTTTTATTATAAGCTACAGAGTTTTAGAAAAGTTTTAAGATTTTAGAAAATCAATGAAATTTTTTTTAACCCAACAGTTGGTCGGGCCCAAAAACTTAAAAAAACAAAAAATTTTCAAGACAAAATGTGGTGAAAAAAAGTTGGTTGTCTTATTCTAACCTAAAATAATATAAAATTAAAAATTCAGTAATGGTGGTAGATTTCTATGCAAGACACGTTCTTTTTTAAAACGAAATAACAATTTTTTTCTTCGAATTTGTCAATTTTGAGATAAACTGGCTCAAAAACTTTTAAAGAAATTAACTTTCTATGAAAAAATGTTGTAGAAAAAAGTTGTTTGAATTTTTCTAATCTAAAGTAATATATAGTTAAAAATATTGAAATTTAAAAAAATTGAATTTTTACAATTTGAAACTACCGTAGTTTGCGTAGTTTTTGACAAAAGAGGCTGGCTAACGAACTCGATCTGTATTTTAACACTACTTTTGTGCATGCAAAGTTGCAAGTTCACAAGAAAAAAAAAGTTTAAATTTTAACCTGATTTTGGGGTAAAAATTCGCTGCAACAAAATTTCACCTAGGTGAGGGCGCCACTGTCTATGTGACTTAGCATTGGTTAAAATTACCCGCAACAAAATTTATACCACCTTTTTTTCTGTGTTGATGCAATATGTTTTTCAAGAGTTCTCGTAGGGACACCAATGTGTTTACAGACAGACACGAAGACAGACACTTTTTCTATAGACCATGCTTTTCGGACTCAGGGGACCCAAAACGTCGAGATTTCATGAAATTAGCGAAAGTCAATTTTCGACCAAAACTTATACTTTCTTATGTGTTGAGAATGTAAAAATATTGAGTTTAACAAAATGGTATCTACAGCAATTTTTAGTTTAACTCTTAGATGCCAAGTTTTATAAAAATCCAACAATTTTTTAAAAAATTCATCCACCATATTGGATCCGCCTATTTTAATTTTCAAAAATTAACTTCAGATTCGTAATACCTAAGTGTCCACAAAAACCCTAGATAATAAGTTGAAAACAAATCCAATTTTAAGAAAAATGTATGCATTTAAAAACAATTTTGGTAGTGGAAAGTAATACTCTAGAGGGTTAAACTTCGACAATATTTAATAGTATTGACTACAAACAAATAGTAAGCATATTTTTATGTTCTAGGATAAGTTGTAATATCTAACATTGTAAAAAGTAATAGAAGATTGTACCTAGTAACATAATGATAGTACTTCATATACAATCTTTTTTTCATAATCGAATTCTAACTATCCCTATCTCTCAGTGAGGGGTAGAACACAATAATTCAAATTGTTTATAAAATCGCATTTTAATCATGCGAGTATTTTTATTTAAAAAAGAAAAAAAATTTTTATTCGTCAGTAAAAGTTTAATTAATTTATTGTCAGCGGCTTTTAAATTATTAATTTTTTTATTATTCTGTAATATTCTGTTAATAAAAAATTTTTTTTTAAATTCTTAAAATTAAAATTTGATTTGCTGTGAACTACAGACTTTTATAAAAATAAACATTTTAGAAAATCAATAAATGTTTTTTAACACAGTTAAGCTGACTGACCCAAAGACTTATAAAAAAAAGAGTTTTAATCAAAAAAAGTTGTAGAGAAAAGTTGTTTGTATTTTCCTAACCTGAAAGAATATAAAGTTAAAAATTTTGAAAAAAATGAATTTTCCAAATTTTGGAAGTACTGTCGTTTTTGTAGTTTTTGACGAAAATGTCTGGTTAACCAACTTAGCCTTCATTTTAGCACCAACTTGAAGTGTGTTTCAGGGGACCCCAAAACGTAAAAATTTCATAAAATTAGCAAAAGTCAATTTTCGACAAAAACTAATACCTTCTCATGTGATGAGAATGTAAAAATCAAACAAAAATATGTAATTCTTCCTTATTCATGCCCCAACAAAAATTGACTTTGATTTTTGATTTTCGTCAATTAAGTTAATAAATAATTAAGTGTTTACATTTACCCCGAGAATTCGAAAACTCGGGGTAAATGTAAAGAGAACTTCAACTAAATTAAAAAAAATGTAATAAATTATTGGATCTGCCATTTTGAAATTTAAAAATTCGACTTTACATTCTTATTCAGCAACCTTAAAAACTTTTTTTTACCAAGTTGAATGAAAATGTATTAAAATTTGTTCAAGTTATTCAAGTTTCCACATTACTAATTTTGTAATGGGGTAATGTATTGCATGTATTGTATTGTATGTATTGTTTATTTATATGACACATTATCAGTCAACTGATTGATTTTTCTATACATCTACGAAAAACTTTTTTTCAGTTTTTCCATCCCTTAAAACAGTAGTATACTTGAAATAACTTGTTTCTTAAACCTCGCTTAACTACAGTGGTGTTTACATTTACCCCGAATTTTAGAAAAATTTTAAAATCTCGGGGTAAATGTAAACAGTCAATTTTAGGCGATTCAGGTACATAAATATTTTTTTGTAGCTCATAAAATTTTATTACCCTGTTAAAAAATCCTGCGAAGGATCTTATATAGGATTCTGTTCCAGGAATATTCAATGCAAGTTCGTACATAAGAACGCAGTAGCGTTCTTATGTTCCCAGATTCTCTAGTGAAACTTAACCTTCGCGCTACCGGACGGCCACCCGGGGTGGCCAACTAATACATAATGTTAAATATCTCCTCGAATTTTGTATTAATGGAATCGCCATTTTAACTCACTGAACAAAATTTTATCTACTTTCGAAAAAAACAAAAATAAATTTTTTTTAGCACTTCTTCTTGTTTATTTATAACAATTAAAAGAGTATGTACGAGAATACTGAAAAGTGACCGGGTGTTTGTTTCGTATATTGCAAAAAAATAAAAATAAAATCGTTAAACTTTTACAGTAAAATTGTTTTATATCAATAAATAAAATATATTATGATGTTATAATACATTTTTTATTTGTTTAAACAAATTATTGTTGCTATTTACCAACTTTTTCCAGAATGCACCTAGAAAGTTGCAGTTTTTTCCTAATTTTGCAATTTACTAAATCTTATATAATTACTAATAAAGAATAAAAATTTAACTATTGTTTAAACTATTTTTAAACAAATTATTGTTGTTACTTACAAATTTTTTCCAGAATACACCTAGAAAGTTGCAGTTTTTTCCTAATTTTGCAATTTACTAAATCATTTATGATTACAGATAAAGAATAAAAGTTGAATAAAAATTAAACTATTTTTTAAACAATTTTTAAACAAATTATTGTTGTTATATACCAACTTTTTCCAGAATGCACCTAGAAAGATGCAGTTTTTTCCTAATTTTGCAATTAACTAAATTTTATATAATTACTAACAAAGAATAAAAATTTAACTATTGTTTAAACAATTTTTAAACAAATTATTGTTGTTACTTACCAACTTTTTCTTGAATGCACCTAGAAAGCTGCAGTTAAATTGTTTAAAAAATAGTTTAATTTTTATTCAACTTTTATTCTTTATCTGTAATCATATAAGATTTAGTACATTGCAAAATTCGGAAAAAACTGCAACTTTCTAGGTGTATTCTGGAAAAAATTTGTAAGTAACAACAATAATTTGTTTAAAAATTGTTTAAACAATAGTTAAATTTTTATTCTTTATTAGTAATTATATAAGATTTAGTTAATTGCAAAATTAGGAAAAAACTGCAACTTTCTAGGTGCATTCTGGAAAAACAAGGTAAATAACAACAATAATTTGTTTAAAAATAGTTTAAACAATAGTTAAATTTTTATTCTTTATTAGTAATTATATAAGATTTAGTAAATTGCAAAATTAGGAAAAAACTGCAACTTTCTAGGTGTATTCTGTAAAAAGTTGGTAAATAATAACAATAATTTGTTTAAATAATTTTTTAATAATAAAACAAATGTTTTGTGTCATAAAACATTATTAAGATACAGTATTTGTAATAATACATAATTATATTCAAAACTCTTGATGAATTTTAATCGTTTTGGGAACATAATAGTAAAAAAGCGTTTGGCCACCCCGGGTGGCCGTCCGGTAGTCCGCGTATACAAAAAGTATTGGTAGCGCGAAGGTTAATAAGATCAAGCGTGTTATCCTTTGTACAATCTGGAAGTGAAAAACTCAGGATCCTTCCAGGATCCTGTGCAGGTTACGATGCAGGAACTTTAGGTATTAAAGGTTCCTGTAAAGGTTTCTGAACCGGAACACTTGCATGATCATTAATAGGAAACTTTGTAAAGGTTCTTGTACAGGAACCTTTACAGTTTTGTACAGTTTTGTAAACTGCAGGTACTTAAGTGTAAAGGATCATGTAAGTGACCCTTGCAGGAACATTTAATATAGCTAAAGTTCCTGCATCAGAGCCTGCACAGGATCCCGAAAGGATCCTGAATTTTTTACTTCCAGATTGTTAATGCAAGATCTTACAAATGATTTTACAAAGTTCATGCAAAAAAATCCGTCCACTTTACGTTTCAACAAAAAAAACTTATGTTTTTGGTGAAACATAGATATTCCGTTTACATTTACCCAAAATGACCCTATAGAAATTTTTCAAAAACTTACAGAAAATTCTGTATAATATTAATTGTTTAACTTTCTTTTTATTATATACTCTAATACTGTAAATTCTTAATAATTATTATTACTATTTTTAAAAAGAAAATTAGATTTTATAATAAAAATTGTATTTCTATCAAATTCTTTCCTAACTTACGTTTGCGTAGTACAGTAGAATTGTACTTGAGCAACAAAAATAATGAAAGTCATTACTTTTATTATTTATTACTATAATTATTATATTTATTTATTACTTGTTTATTATTATTACATTTAAAAATACCCACGCGTAATATGGTAGAAAATATGCTTTTAAATCCATGAAAAAATTTGCAAATGTAAACGATGATTTTCATAATTATAGAAGTATTTTTTAGAAAAAATTTTTCATTTTTAACCTTCGCGATACCCTATATTAAAGAACCAGTTGAGACTAGTAGAAATTGAACATGGATCTACTGGTGTCAACTTGCATTCCAAATTGAAAAACTTTTCCGTGTATAGCAATTCTATTGGTTTTAACTTGGAAATCCTATTTATGTAACTGAAGCGGATATCCAAGATAAAATTATAATGGTTCTATTTTGGATTGTCCTCTTCAATTTTTGTTTCGACTTGTTTTAACACAGATTTCCAATCTTATAATTTCTACTTGTATTTCTAAGTTCGCACGTTCTACAAGTATCAGCTTGCATTTCCAAAATACAAAAATTAAGTTCAAGTATCTACTTGGTTCAATTTGGTTTGGTTTACAAATTGTTAGATACTTTTTAAAAAATTTTCAGAATAAAAAGTTTCATAAAAATCAGTAGAAAGTGTTTGATAATTTAAAAGGAAAAAGAAAAAGCAAAATCTTATATAAAGGGGCTTTTTATTGCAATTATTTATGAAATCAGGATTTAAGAAAAAATTTGTTTTAAATAATACGATTTTTCTACGAGCGTCAACATTGTTTTCGCTATACAATTTGACAGTTGTAACGGCAAAAATAAACTTATGAATTGGTTGCCTATAGAAAGGGACTTCAAAATAGTGGAATAAGTAATTATTGTTTTAGAATAGAAAAGTTATTAGCGCAAAAATTTTTTAGTATCTTATATAATTGAGGAATAGAAAAACATAAATAAATAAATTATTTTTATAGAAATGAATAAAATAAAAAATCTGTCCGCCCGGAGGGTTGACGCAATCGCACGTTGTTGCGCGCAAATGGCTCGCTGCGCTCTCGATGTTTTCCGGTTATTGTACATTATTTGCGTTCTTCTTCTTAATTCTGCTTATATGTAAAATTTCCATTAGACACATCATATAAAAGAGTTAAGCTACAATGTAGTGACTCCTCGCCATAAAATTATTTCGCTGAGTTTCGAACTCAATCAACTAAGACTACGTATTAGACACGCCATACCTTTTTTGAAAGGCTTATATATTTATTTTTCTTAAAGTTACTACGACTTTAAGGTTTACATTTTTATCAAATATGTGTTGATTTGAAGATTTTCACAAAAGGAACAACACTGCAAAAAGAAGTATCTTAATTAAGATGTTTTGGTAGTCATTTCTAAGATGTTATTGTAGTCACTTTTTAGTCATTTAAAATATCTTAATTTAAGATGTTTAAAGTATCTTCGTACACATTTTCCAACATATTTTTTGGGGAAAAAGTTTTGAGGTTAACTATGGGCTTATATGTAAGATATTTTATGCATCTTAGGTTTTAGTATCTTAAATTTTTTTCGCATCTTACAATTCACAGGTAACTTATCGCTAAACATCTTATTGAAACAGAAACAACTTAATTTAAGATACTTTAAAAAACTTACAGAAGTATCTTACTTTTTTAAGATAGGAACAATATCTAAGACGTATAAAGCATCTTAAAAATCTGTAAGATACTTTCGAAAACATCTTATTTTAAGATGTAAGATACCATTTTTCCATCTTACATTTTAAGTTAAGATATCAAATAAGATACTTATTTTTGCAATGAACTCGTGCAATAGCAACAATTCATTTTATACATTGTTTTGAAAAAAAATTTTAATTGGTATAATTTATGTTTTATTAATTGCCTCCAGGAATGTCCATTTTCATTTTAAACAAAAAATACTCAAATCGGTTAAAAATTGTTGGCTATAGTCATTTATAAACAGTAAAGTGTAAAAAAAATCCCACGCACTGTAAAAACACTGCAAAAACCAGCATCTTAAAATAAATTATAATCACTTTTAAAACGATTAAAACATCTTACTTTTTCATGCATCTTCCGTCTTAGAAAATAATGCATTTTAAGATACTTTAAAAATTTTTTGGAAACAACTTAAAAGTGACTACCAAAGTATCTTAACATAAGATGCCTTTTTTACAGTGCGGTGAGGAACAAATACAGATGCCATTCTGAAAATTTCACGGTTTTTAATGAGACATTAAATTTTAAAATGATATTTTTTTAAAACAAAATTTGATAGAAATCATTCTTAAACATTAAAATTAAACACTATTTTATAAAAAAACTAATTAAAAAATATCAAGAATTTCGCAATGCAATTAAATTATGATGCAGATGATAAAACTTACAACTTTGTAAAAAATTTTATAATTTAAAAACTACTTAAAAATAAAAAAAAATTTGTCTGCTTAACATTTACAAGGATACATTTGAATCAAGTTGAAAGTTAAAAAAATATTTTGATTCAAAAATGAAAACTATAAAACAAAAAAAATAAGTCTGTCTCAAAAACTTATATAACAACAAAAAATTTTTGTTATTTGTTGTACAACACAGTAAAAAGAAAGTCTTATTTTCAGTCATGAAAGGTACTTTAATTTAAGATGCAACATTCATAAGACAGTTTTTGTTTAATTTCAAATCTTATTTTTTTGCTAAAATTAAAGAGCAAAAGCTTGTTGAAAATGAGCAAAAAATGTGCTCAATTTAAAGCAATTATGTTGAAAATCAGCAGTTCTATACTTAATTTAAAAAGTAGAACTGAAATTTTAGATTTATTATCCTTATTTTCACTCAAGCCGAGCTTAAATTAAGAATGGCATTAATTTCAGGACCTGATTAAGTTCAGACAGTATTTAAAATAAGATTTACTTTTTACTGTGAAAAAAGTGTCGAAAGGAAAAGTTGTTTGTTTTTGCTCAAAATTTAAGGAAAAAAATGAAAAAAAAATATTTTTTTAAAAATTGTGAAAAAAACAAAATTTTGAAAATTACAAAATTTTGTATTTTTGTTGTTTTTTGACGAAATGGACTGCCCAACGAACTCAGGCTTCATTTTTATGGACTAAGAAAGTGTGCCAAATTTCAAGTTGTTTCATAAAAATTTATTCGAGTTATCGTGGAGACAAATTTTTCTACAGACAGACTACAGCTAGATGCTTTTCTAAAATCCATTTTTTGGAAATCAGGGGGTCATGAAACGTAAAGATTTTGCAAAATTAGACAATGCTCAAAATCGCACAAATCCAAGACTTTCTCATTTTTGATGAGAATGTTATAAATTTGTATAAGTTAGAAAACATTATTAAAGGTAATTTAACCAATATATAAGGAAAAAAATAATACATTTTTTACATTTTTTTTAATTAATAAATAATTTCTAATTTCATCTAATTTTCCAATTATTAATTAATTAATTTTCAATAATACTACAAAAAAATTCAATAAATGTTAGATATATTTTAATTTTTCAAAATTCTGTGTATTTGTCATTTTGAATATTTGTATTTATTACAATTTAAGAAATTGCACCTCTAGAGATACTAATTAGCAATTTTAATTTTTAATCTTTTTAAAAAATCATTTTAATGAATAACAAAATTTTAAAAAAATGGCATTTCGTTTTAATTAAACATATTTTATGTTAAGTATATTTTTATAAACAAAAACCCCTTTATTTATGTTCTTTACATTAGTTTTTATTATTGCAAAATATTATTTTTATAATTTTTAACAAACTAAAAGTTACTGCCCTGTTTTATCATACTGTTATGCCTTTACGTAGGCAACCCGCTTTACTCCACCTTTCTGTTGTGCGGCCATTTTATCCCCAAATCAAGTCACCTACATCTGTCAATTGTCATCGCAAAAATCGTTTTGTGGCTCGTAGAAACATCGTATCGAGATCAAACAAATTTTTAATAATTCTCTATTTAATTTTATTTTACGGTACAGGCCCACTTTTTTGATTAAGTGCTTAGTTTCTTTTAAAAAAGTGATCAAAGTGGAAAAATACAGGAAAGTGGGGGACAGTGGGTTGGCAACACTGACCTGTATTTTTGGGGTCTCTGATAAACTTTTGACGTGAAAATAATGGAATCTAGAATTATTTGTTTATCTAATTAATCAAAAAAATTTTAATTGCAAAACTTCGAAAATATTAAAAATGGAGACCTGTGTGATACGATACTTGCATTATGCTACTGGGAAGAAACTTTGGTAGTAAAATGTTTTGTTATTTTAATTCCAGATTTAACCTTTAGGAATGTTTTAAGCATTGTAAAGGCAAAAGTTAAACAGGGTGTCTATTATTATTTTTGTTCAACAAACTATCCGATTTTTCCCAGCTTTGTCAAAATTTTTCCAGGTGAAAATGGCTACAAAAATTAACTTATTTCATGAAAATACTCTTCGACGGTTTTTATTCTTACCAATACACTCAACAGGGGTTCCACCAACTGGAAAAACGGTAAATATGCAGGAAGTTAATTTAATTGGGAAAACTGTGAATTCAGCTTGTAATATAGGTCTTATTTTAAATTTCAGCAATTATGATACAATTAGTTCGAATTCGACTTTACTATAAATCCAAACATTAGTGGAAATTTTGGATTAACTTATAATACTATAATTAAATTTCTACAAATAATTGACAAATATTGTTTTCTGCATTTTAATTAATTAAAAAAATTATTTGATGATAAAAGTCAATCACTGATTTAAAATAGTAATATTTTTTTAATATATTATTTATTATTATTATTATTTATTTATTATTATTTTATTATTATTTATATTTTTTTAATATTTTTTTTTCGGTCAAATTAAATTTTTTCACCATTTCCCATCCTTCGAGACTGGTAGACACACTACTGAATGCATTTGAAGAAACTAAAACCCGTCGAAGACGGGTACGACAGCTAGTATAATAATAATATCGTAATTAAAAGCATTCGAACATATTAGAAAGGGCACCGGTGAGTATGTAACTACACAGTTTATTGCGATCCTACGTCCCTGAAATTGCTAGGATCTTGGTGGAGGGGGAGCGCTTGACGGGATGGTCAGATACCGAATAAGCTACCAAGGAAAAATTCGAGACTTTAGTCAGGTTGCGGGAACTCACTGTACTTCCATTTTTCTTTGTTATTTATTTTTAGCTTAGTGTCGAAAGTTCAACTTACCAAAGTAATACACTAGTGAAAAAAATCCTACAAATTGTTGATACAATATAACAAGTATTATTTTTATATTTTTGTACGGAACCCGTCAATTCAGTGCGAGTGCAACTAGCACTTGTCCAGTTTTTTCATTGTACGAGATAGTTTTGAACACTAAGAAACATGGGGAAAGGCAAAATTAGGTTTTGCACTAAAATTCGAGCTTTTAACAAAATTTTACCTATTTTTGTTATGTCGAGGTAAGTTTACACAGAATAGACACATGATCGGCAGGTCACAAATTATTATGATTCTGGTTTTAATTGTAAATCTAACAAATCTTGAATTTTTCGTGAAGGCTGCTAAAGTGCGGGGAAAAGAAAAATTAGGTTTTGCACTAAAATTTGAGCGTTTTGCAAAATTTTTTCGATTTTTATTATGTCAAGGTAAGCTTACACCAGAATAGAGAAACTATCGACCGGTCACGAATTCTAGATTTAATTGTAAATCTAACAAATCTTGTATTTTTCATAATGAATGCCAACCCTGGAAAAAAAGTATTGGGAGGTACGGGATTCCGCATTGCGAGTGCCAACCTGCTAACGCGGTTTAAAGAAAATAAGGTAAGATTAACTGTTAAATATGAGTCCAATGCGGCATAGGCTTTTTTCAATGCGGCGCATAATCAGTATATAGTTCGCGCAATGCAGCAGCGCTCTCTTCTTTACCAACAGCGGATTTTTTCTATTCAAATGGTAATTTTGAAAATAATGAAAAATAATATTAACAAAAAGTTGATATGTATTTCAATCAATAAAAATGTTAATTAATTTAAGATTATCAACGACCCAACAATAGAATTCATTAGCTTGAAAAATTTTAATTTAATTTCAAATTGTATTTTAAGTATAAACTTTCTAATAGTTTTTTAAATTAATTAGTTTTTAATGAACCTATTAATGAAAATAAGAAAAATTAATATTGAGAATTTGAGTTTATAATTTTAAAGTGTTATTGAATATAAGATATAACCTGTCGCCACGCCGTTTCATTTATTGAAAATTAGAGACTTAAATAAAAACGATGAAATAATCGATCACTCCGAGTCAGGATATAAAGAATAAAAGACAAATTCTTTTAACGTTTCAACAGCACGGCTGTCCTCTTCAGAAACTACAATTTATTAAACAAAATTTGATATAAGTTATAAACATTTTTAACAAAAACGATATTTTCAAAAAACATTATAAATTATTACCGTGAAAAAGTTTTTTAAAAAAATAATATAAGTCGCATATTACTTATATTGGACGAACGTCTTCATCCATGCGAGAACGATTAGACACTAATTCAAAATACAAAATACGCAAAGCAAATAAAATCGATAAAGATGAGGTGACTGACCCACCAGTAAACAAAAAAACAAAACAAGAGAAATATCAAGGTGGATCAAAGTAGATAAAGATTTACACGTGTTTCTTTTCATTGAGAAAGTGAATATAATAGTTACTGAGATTTTGTGTATCATCTTTTTTGTTAACAGAGCTATTTTGCAAATTAATGTGGATCATTTCAGATATTAAACGCTTATTATAATCAGCCTCTTTGTCAAGTATTAAAAAATTATCCCAATCAAAATTGTGATTAAACTTTACAGAATGATCAGCAATTACGTTAGTTGCAGAATTTTTATGTTCTTTAATACGTATTCCCACCATTCTTTTTGACTGACCGACATAAGAAGCAGAACAATCACCACAATTAATTTTATAAACAGTGTTAATATTTTCAGACTTTTTATTTTTGTCTTTGGCTTTTTTAACAAGGTTATGACTCAAATTTTTATTATCAGTAGGAATCGTTAGTATATTATAATTTTTAAGAAACGCTGAAGTGTTCTCATACAAGTTAGGAACATAAGGCAAAAATACCTTGGGAAACATTTTGTATGTTATTTTGTTGTTACTAATCTTTCTATTAAAATTAGAATATATAAAACAGACTCGCTTAGTGATGTATTTATCAATAAAATCATATGGATAACTATTCCTAATCAAAATCTCTTTTACAAATCCGATGTTTTTGGAGTGAAATTTCTTATCAGAAAGTTTTATCGCTCTATCAATTAAATTGTATACTATAGCAATCTTTTGAGAAAATGGATGTTTTGAAAAATAATTAATAGTACGTCCAGAAAAAGTAGGTTTTCTATACCAGTCAGTAGTAATAGTACCATTATCATTCATGATATGAACATCTAAAAAATTAATACATTTATTGTTT
Organism: Leptopilina drosophilae; assembly: GCA_032873175.1. Classification (NCBI taxonomy): domain Eukaryota; kingdom Metazoa; phylum Arthropoda; class Insecta; order Hymenoptera; family Figitidae; genus Leptopilina; species Leptopilina drosophilae. Next base: position 36,600,295 of record CM065479.1, read on the forward strand.
TCAATTTCAAAAGTAAATTTTAATCTTTCGTCATAATTATTAAAAGTATTTACCATCTCGTCAATTTTTGAACTCGGTACGCACGTGATTATGTCGTCAACGTATCTATAAAAAAATAATGGTATAAAAGAAAGTTTTGCAATACAGGATGTCTCAAGATCATCCATAACAATGTCCGAGAGAGACTTAGAGTTGGGGAAAACAATTCTAGTGGCGAGAAATTATGAAGGCAATCTTTAATATTTTTATTAATTTTGAGCGCCAAGATGCTTCTCTAAAAATATAAGAAAATATCCAACTTTGGAATTTCCAATGATTATCTTTTCTCTTTCTTAAAATAAATAAAATAATCAACCATCCACCGTTATGTACAAAACGTGAAGAACGAGCGCCTCGCGGCAGCTCGTTCGTTACAACTCGTTGGATACAATTTTGAGTGGCTACAATCCTGTCGATAAGATCTAATCCTAATTAATCCAGATGTAAAATGGGTTGCAGCCACTTCAGGCGTCGATCTAATATTTTTCACGAAACTACAACTAATCTTGGACTGGCCTTTCTTTGAGCTTCGGAGTAGTGCATAAACGATTAAAATAAATAACAAATATAATTATTTGCGCCAAGAAATATTGTTCCTTGTTTTTACGTTGCTCTTCTGACTTAAACGCCCTCAAGTTGTGTTCCGAGTCCTTTTCACTCCGAGACTAAGGACTTATTAGTGATTGGTTAGATTCGCGCTATTGAAAGCTGCGTCCAACGAGCTTAAACAAAACAATAAAATAAGACAGAAATTATTCTTAATTACTATTGTTGCTAGGATGCGCTCTTGAACTCTTTGACAGTCAAATTATTGTATTTTGACATTATATGTGTATTCTTAGTATACATTATTTATTATTACCCCTTTTATAGTTTAACAATATTATTAATAATGAAAGGTGGGCTTCACGTTCACATCACAGTCGAGGAATTTTTAAGATGTAAATTATACAGCGTTACAACACCCCTTCCCAGACCGAAGTTGTGGGGTGAAGTCAGAATACCAACTCGCCAATTGACCTTTTGAATTTAATACCATACGAACTAAATTAGTGTTCGCTGTCCGAGTCGAGAGAAATCCTGCTTATGACTATCCATTGCAAAGAAAAGGAATTGAAAATAAATAAAATAAGCAACATAAACAAAGCATGGTAAGGAAGCAGTGAGATAGCTTACATGGATATCATGCAGTAAATAAGACACTTATTACAATGGAGTCATTTATTGGTATCAGTCAGTTTTTTAGGGTTTCGTGGCCAAGGGCCAAAACCCTTATAGCGAGACTTCGGTGACCGTCCGTAGTTTTTAAGTCTTAAGTCTTATGTCTTATGTTTTATGTCTTATGTCTTAAGGCTTAAACCTTATGTCTTATGTTTTATGTCTTAAGGCCTTACGCCTTACGTAATGGTTGCCATAGCAACCGTTGCAATGGTAACGGTTGTCATAACAACCATCGCCATGGCAACCGTTGCTATGGTAATTGATAAATTATTATTTATTTATCATTTTACGCCACGAAACCATATGATGTAGGCGCATTGCGCCTGCTTCTCCGACTGATTTTTTGTGTACTAAATAAAATTAATAACCCCAAACAAAAGAATTTTCTATAATAAAATTAAATTTAGAACTTTCTTTGAAAATAATAAGGGAAACAAAATTAAATTCTTATGATACAATAAAGCTAGAGAGAGAGGAGTCATTCTGGCTTCCTTTGAAAATATAAAGAAAATAAAATTTTAGAAAAGATGATTTCTTAGAAAAGAAGAGGATGAAATCATTCGGCTTGGAGTTCGTGCCAAGGAATGCTTTCGTGGGACGTTCTCCAACGACGAATCAACCCTTCCTCCTTTACTAGCCTGTCCCAGGCTATTGTCCCAGGCCTCGTTTTCTAGGTCGTGGTAAAGGGGGTGGCACTTCCGGACGTGCTTCCTCTTGGACTTCGGGCTCCTCTGGCTCACTATCGGCCCTAGGTTGGTTCGGATTTACTGTCCCGCGCAGAAGATGATATTGCCTTTCTTTTCCGTTATTTCCACGTCTTGGTCTTAACGAGAGAGGAAATCGGGTACAACATTTAACGAGCCTTTTCGGTATTGTATATCGAAATCATATTTTGAGAGTTTTAAAGACCAATTTGCTAGCCTACTGGTGGGATCCTTGAGGGATTTCAGCCACTTCAAGCTGTGGTGATCAGTCACAACGGTGAAGTGGTCTGCTTCCAAATATGCTCTAAATTTCTCGATTGCCTATACTACCGCTAGGCATTCCCGTTGGGTTGCGGAATAATTTCTCTCAGCCTTAGAAAACGTGTGGCTGGCGTAAGATTTAACGCGCTCAGAATCGTCCTGAATTTGTGTTAGGACCGCGCCTAACCCGGATCCGCTCGCGTCTGTTTGCAGGGTGAAGGGTTTGAAGAAGTCAGGGCACGCTACTACCGGGGCAGAAGTCAATAAAACTATCTTTGATAGTTTTAAAAGCGGATTCCTGATCGCTCTTCCACTTCCTCTGTTGCTTGGAGCGAAGCAGCAAGGTTAAAGGTTCTGCGACTGTTGACAGGTTCGGTATAAAGCGCCTATACCACGAGGCGAAGCCTAAGAATCTACGCAGCTGACGCAAGTTTTGAGGTGAAGGGAAGTCTAGAACTGGAGCTAACTTAGCTGGGTCTATTTTGACACCCTCATTGTTAACAATGAAACCTAAGTAAGGTATCTCATTCCTAAAAAACATGCATTTGTCAGGGTTGATAGTGAGGCCTGCTTCTTTAATGCGCCTAAGAACTTCTTTTAACCATTTCATGTGGTCCTCAAAAGTTTGTGGGGCCACTATTACATCGTCCAAGTACGAAAAGACAAAAGGTTCCATGTCAGGGCCTAAAATTTTCCGATAAGGCGCTGGAAGGTCGCCGGAGAACCCGTAAGACCGAAAGGCATTGTCTTATATTGAAAATGACCTCTTCCAGGCCCAGAAAATGCTGTGACTTCTCTGCTTTGCAGTTCCAGCGGAACTTGATGGAATGCTAGCTCGAGATCTATCGAAGAAATATAATTGGCTTCTTGGAGGGTGTCTAGTATGTTGGACATCGATGGTAGTGGGTACGCATCCTTTTTAGAGACTTTATTGACGTCTCTATAGTCAATACAAAGTCTATAAGTGCCATTTGGTTTACGCACTATTACTATTCTTAAATTCCAACCGCTTTTGGAAGGTTCTATAATGTCGAGTGTAATTAATTTATCAATCAACTTGTTAATTTCTACCACGAACTTAGCTCCAATTGGAGGATGATCTCCAACTTCGATTTTATGTTCTAGTAAGTGTGTTCTACCTAAATTTTTGGAAGTCTTTGCATATAACGTTAAAATTTCTTCAACTAAATCAATTTGTTCACTCGTGAGTTCCTTTAGGGCTGAACAATTTTCGCCTTCAGATCTCTCGGGTGAACAAAGTAAGTCGATTAATGGGGCGAACGTTTCGATATAGGGAATAATTCTGACCGTATTAGTACTACAGTCTAGTAGTAACTTGAATACTCGAATAGCGTCCATACCGAGAATGCACTCGTAATTAAAATCTTTTACTATCACAAAAGGAAGTTCTTTAATTACGGTTCCTATCTGACACGGTAGATTAACTTGTCCTACTGTCGACTGGGAAGCGCCATTTGGGAAAACTATCGCCCTGATTTTGGATTGTGTTAAGTTTAGACCTAATTTTTCGGACAATTTTACGCCGTTTTCATTTAGTATAGATCTGGACGATCCGCCATCTATAAGTGCATTTAGTTCCGTATTCCCGATTTTTATTTTTACGAATAATCGTTCGTTTAAATTACTAACGTTTAGAGCAGAGCAGTGTGAATCGATAATCGGTAGCTCCGCTTGTACCCCAGTGATCACTTGGCTCACTGGGCTCTTTTTCCGTTTTCGGGTTTCGATTTTGTTTGACATTGTGGTGTTGGGCAATCGGGAGTTTTCACTCCGAGTCTACCACATTTATAACAAAAGTTGCGGCACAAAAGTGCGCTTGTGTCAACTGGTAAGAAAGAAGTAGGTTGTATAGCCAAAACGTTTGTCTCGGATTTAGGGGCTGCAGTATTGCGCGCCTTATTCCCGTTTTTCTTCGGAGTATTTTATTTTGGATTGTTTTTATTTTGCCTATCAGGGTTTTTATTTTGTATCGCGGCGTATTCAGTTTCTGTTGGGGGGTCATATTAGTCTGCGGACTATCGCTAACAGCTGCGATTTTAGCGCTCGTTGTTTTATTTTCTCTGTAGGCAAATTCTCTCCCGTGGGGGTCCCGGGCGCAGAATAGGCCCCCTGCGATCGGCTGCATGTCGTAAAAGGCGACTAAATGAGGCTCGGAGTGTTGCCACTGCTTGCGGTTAGTACTCGGTTCGTCCCAGGCTTTCCTATAGAGCAGTGGCTTGCGATGATGATGGGCGGCGCCGTGTCGGCTCGGCAAGTCTAATATTAACCGAACCCCAGGGAGGATGTGCACGTCATCCTACGGGCTTGACAAACCCGGGGTACCCTAGTACCGCAAGGGAGGGAATTGGAGTGTCGGAGCTCCTTTTCCCTTTCGGGAGTTGGCGCTCCCGAGGTTCCTGAGCCACCTCAAGAAGGAGAAAGAGGGTGTCGGAGCTCTTTTTCTCTTTACGGGAGTTGGCGCTCCCGAGGTTACTGAGCCTCCACGGGCCGTTGGGACTAAAAGCGGTCGCGTCATGGGGGGCGTCCCAGTAGGGGTGGAGAGTGTCGGAGCTCTCTGTCTCGAAAAGATCGCCTCACGGGTGTAACGAACCCGGCGCATCCTGAGTGCTCGAGGGGAGAGTAGTAGGTAAAGCTCTCACGGGATTTGGCTGGTCCCGAGGACCCTTAAGCCTAACCAGTCAGCAGGGACGGTGCTGTCGCATCAGGGGGGACTTCGGTCCTACGGGCGCTAACGGCCCCGGTGCAACCCGAGTATACCTCACAAGAGGGGTTGGGCCTGCCCGCCCCCGACCTCTACGGGCCTCGTGACCCCGAGGGACTTGAACGAGCCTAAGGGTTGAAGATTTATCTTCAATATCAGACAAGTGGCGTGTCTGGGGCTGCCGTATCGCCATCTCGGGCCGTTGGATCTAAAAGCGGTCGCACCAAAGGGTGGCATCCTTCGGGATGCCTGACGGGTGTGAGAATCCCGGTGCCAGCCCTACTCCCCCCTGGCCACAGGGGTTAAACGTGGTCGCATCAGAGGAGAGTGAACGACTTTAGCTCTACGGGCGTGACAAGCCCGGTGCATCCTCTAGTCCTCCAGGAGGGAGATCAGTCTCTACGGGGGCTGGCGAGTCCCGGAGCTCCAGCTGGCGGTGCCGTAAGGCCTGCGGCAAGTCGAACGATCGAGGGCCATCCGACAGGGGGACTTCGGTCCTGCGGGTTTGACCTACCCGGGATACCTCAGTCAGTACGCCCGTTTTTGGTGACGTCGATTCGAATGGGACCCACCAATTTCGGGGCCGTGTTTTACCGGCAGGAGAATAGTAAATCCGTAGGCGATCGCGTGTCGTAAGAGACGACTAAAGAAGCTTCCCAACTACCTACCCACTTCCTCTCCTTTCTTCCTTCCCATCTCCTCTTCCTGGGTGAGACTTCGGTCTGGAAGCAGAACCTCCGCGTGGTCCCCGCTGGTAGTGTACGAGGCCTGGCCTTGTTAACTTCTCGGGGTTCTCGAGGCCAGTACGACTACAACTAACTGCTTCTCCAATACGTTGGCACCCGTCTTCTTGCATTCTGTGTGTTGTCTTTCTTAACGTAAGAAATTCAATGCTTTCAGAAGCGTTTTTCCTTTCCCCTCTTGTCAGTGGTTGAAAGCTCGTATGCTGAGCAAGAGGCGCTTGCGTCTCGCTGAGTGAGCTGCAGTCCACAGCTCGGGCGGTTACCTGCAGAGTAACAAGGGATTAAAAAGGTCCCGCCCCCTACCCAGGGGCCCACGAAGATTTACCATGATCCTAGTGGGTGGGTAGGCAAGGTATGCCATGCCTTGCCGCTTGTGGTTGAGGAGTATCTTGACCTCGTTATGGCCGTAGACGGCTCGTGGGGAGTGATACGCGTATGCGGAGGTGCCACACGTTAACCAATTAGGCGATGTAGGCAAATTCTGACAAAAATAAAAATTTCGGTGGTGGCGGGGGATTGTATTCTTTTATAGTTGCCCACTCTGCTTCCCATTCCTGGCCTGTTCTAGCTAAACTATCGAAGCTAATTACTTCGTTTCTTTTTATAACATGTTTAAATTCCGGTATAAGTCCATGGTGTGCGTAGTCTAGTTGTTCGTCGAGTGAAATTCTCCGATGTAGTTTATGGTATAACCCTTGTAGACAAGTCAGATAATCTTTGACTCGTTCTTTCGACCCTTGCGTTCGCGTTCGTATCTGATCGCGTAGGCGATAGTCGAAGTTTTCATCACCGAAGCGCAATCAGAATGATTGTTTCAAATCGTACCAATTTTCCCATAATTCATTTTGATCTCTACAGTTTCTGTACCAAATTAGGGCTATATCGGTGAGTAAGAGCGGCAGTGCGCTTATTATGTCCCTGTCCGAGAGTGGGGAGAAAATTCGGCATTCGTCGATTTTTGTCCGAAAATTTTCTGCGCTAACATTTGTCGAGCCGTTTAATTTTATATCCCATTGTCGAACTATTTTCCCGATATCGTACCTATTGTTTTTAGTATAAGTTTGTTGAGATTCGTTTTTCAGTTGGTTTGGTGTTGATAGTCGTTCCGGTTGTGGCGCTGTCGGCGGGGTATTCGAGTGATGAAAGTGATCGTCAATATTTTCGTAAGGGTTGAGGACATCGTTGGTCGTGTTAAGAAAATATTTGTCGTGTTTGAAGCTTTGTTCGTTAGGTGGTTTGCCAGAGTGACTTAGTTGACCGCAAGGAGGCGCTGCATCAAAACATTGTTCTTGTATGGGATGAAAGCTGCTAGAATGCGCTATAGGCATGTGTATAAAATTTTGTGAATTTGATGCTGGGGGAAAGTTTGTAAGATTTTGTGAATTTACTCTTCCATTTTGGTAGGAAGTAAAGTTCTGATGCATGTCTCGTGAATGATTTGCGAATGAAACCGAGGTGTTAGGTGGTCGTGTAGAAAGCGAGCTTGTTGTGACAAATGTTGTGTTAGTCGTCGTAGTCACTGTACTTGCGGTTATTGGTGTTACGAGCGAGTAATCAACTGTTTGGTGCGCTTCATGAATTGTGGAAGAGAGATTGTTTGCTGGTATTATGTCGCTAAGAGTACGATTCTCTTTTTAAATAAATAACATAAATATTTATATTTATGTTATACGAAACACTATTCTTTCCTTTTACGAGGTGCAAGTTAAATACTTACAACACTTAGAGTAAAGAAAAATTTAGGGTTACATTTATTGTTCTGTCAGTGGCAATTGTTTTGCACACAATTTTGAATAAGCATTTTATTGCCCGGAAAATCGAATAAGCATTATCTTGCACCAAAAAGTGAATAAGAATCATCTTACATTCGTTTTTCAATAAGCATTATATGAACAGGAGGCGTCGAATTGCATTAAAGAGATTAATGACCGTGCTGAAAGAAAAAAAATCTTATTATTTTTAATTTTCCGGAAACTGAAATGTTGGGTAGTGGTGTTGATAATTCTAATAAGCATGAAGTTTTAACATCTGTAGTAGTGGATATGATGAGTAAATTTATCCCTCCAAATGAACTTTTGAATATTAAGGTGTATAGAGTTGGTACTAATGCGCAGGTTCAAAATCAAAAACCTCAACTGGTGAAGCTTATTTATGCGACGGAGGAGAAGACACGAGTGATTCTCGGAATGTTTGTAACAGCCAAAAAAGATCCAGTGTATTCTTGTTCTATTGTAAACATTTGGATGTCGAACGACAAAACGAGACTGCAATTGGAGGAACTGAAGACTATGAAAAATCAGCTGTCAATACGTCGGCAGGAGGGAGAGGCGAATTTGAGAATTGCCTATCGCTACGAAATCCCCACCATAGTCAAAGAACGGCCTCGGAAACGTACCTCTACTCTTACGATTCAAGTCGAATAGTTAACTCCCCACTTTCTGTTGGTAATGAACACTATTTCTCCTCTTATTCCCCTATTTCATTTCTCCAGATGTATTATCAAAATGTGAGAGGCGTGCGTACAAAGACGCACGACTTGTGTCAAAGTGTTTCCTTGTCTTTGTAAGGCATTTTTGCTTGTACTAAGACTTGATTAAACTCAAGCATACATTCGGGAGAAATTGGTTTTGTTGGTTTCCATGTTTTCCGTTGTGACAGAAGTACATTAACTAGCGAAAAATCCAGGAGTGGAGGAGTATTGTTGGCTGTTAGGAAGAATCTACGAAGTTCTGAGGATAAAACTACATTAATATCTGTAGAACATATTATTATAAAGTTTAATTTAAATCATAATATGCATATACTTAGTTGTTTTTATATACCTCCTTACGCTCCTCTCAATATTTATGCTGAGGTATGTCGTGTTCTTGAGGATATTTATGAGAAATTCCCAACTTCTACTATTTATATACTAGGTGATTTTAGTTTGCAATTGTAAATTGGAATTTTGAATGGGTTATGAACATTGCTAGTAATATGAATTTAAACTACTCATATCGACAATTATTAAATGCATTATTAATATCTGATACAATTGATTTTATGGATCTATTTCAGATGAATAAAAACTTAAATTCTCATCGTTCTATTCTTGATTTGATTTTTTTATAATCCTAAAAAAATTTTTCTTGTATTATTTGATGATTTTGTTTTACCTGTTGATGCTTACCATCCACCACTTTTGATCGATTTTGTTTATTATGTATGACTTCAAAAATGCTAATATTGCACAAATTGTCACTAATCTCAATTTAATAAATTGGTTTCGTGTGCTTGATGTTGGGGATGTGAATGATGCTGTTAACAATTTTTATAAGTGTGTATATAACATATTTGATTGCTGCATTCCATTACGATTTATAAAAAATACTAGTTTTCCACGATGGTACACTGGTGAATTAAAGAAACTTGTTTTAGATAAAAAAGTAGCTCACATTCAATACAAGAAAAACAAAAGCCATTCTAATTATTTGATATTCTCTAAACTAAGGTCAAATTGTAAAACTTTATCAAAGAAATGCTATAACAATTTTATTTCTATAACAGAACAATCAATTTGTAAGTGTCCAAAAAACTTTTGGAAATATATTAATTCTATGCGTCGTTATCATTCAATTCCGAATAATATGTTAATAATAATATGTAATAATAATGTAATAATAATATGTAATAATTAATATGTTCCGAATAATAATATGTTTTTAAGGGGTGAAACTAGTAATACTCCAATGAAAATTGCTGATTTATTTGCAAACCACTTTAAATCTGTTTACACTATGCCTGATTAATATGATTCAAATGAAGTTAACAATATTTTTGACAAAGTTGATTTAAATTGTATTACTATAAGTACAGGTGACATATTTAATAAGATTAGGAACTTGGATATGAATAAGGGTTCTGGACCGGATCAAATTCCAGCTTCTGTTGTTAAAGCATGTGGTTACTCATTTGTTAAATTTTGTTTGTTTTGTTTAATAAGTCTTTACTTAGATGTACTTTTCCTTTTGAATGGAAGAAGGCTATAATTATTCCTGTATATAAAAGTAATGATAAAAATAATGTAGAAAATTATAGACCAATCGCAATACTTAGTGCTATCCCAAAAATATTTGAGAGTATTGTATTTGATTCATTATATTCCTCTGTCTCAAATGTGATAATCGAAGAGCAGCATGGATTTGTCCAAAATAAGTCGATTGTAACAAATCTTGGAATTTTTACAAATTATTTGGCCACTAACCTTAAAAAGGGCTTTCAAATTGATGCGATTGATTTTTTTGCGATTTTTTTTTGATTGATTTTTCGAAGGCATTTGATAAAGTTGATCATTGTATCTTAATAAATAAACTTGAATGTTTGGGTGCGTCTGAAAATCTAAATTTATTTTTTAAAAGTTACCTTTCTGATAGATATCAGGTGGTAATGATTAACAATGTTTTTCTAATTCTTTTTTAGCTACCTCTGGTGTACCTCAGGGCTCTCACCTTGGACTACTATTGTTTGTAATATATATATATATATCAATTATATTAAACATGCGATTAAAAATTTTTCTTTCCTGTTGTATGCTGGTGATTTAAAAATTTTTAAATTAACAAGTCGCATCAATTCTTGTAATGATTCTTATAGTCTTCAGATGGATTTGGACTGTTTTGATAAGTGGTGTGGGGATAATCATTTTCCAATAAACATAAATAAAAGTTGTGTAATTTCATTTTCTAGGAGTACTACTTTGAATTATCTCTACTCAATTGGTCGTAATGATTTAGACTAGGTAACTAGTATCCATGATTTTGGAATACTTCTGAGAAGTGATCTCTCTTTTAATGAACATATCTATGAGGTGGTTTCAAGAGCTCTAAGCTCTAGTAAGTTGTTAGAAATATATCCTTCCATAGTTTATAAATGTTGATAATATATATGATCTTGGGAAGGTGAGATTTGAATAAAAATTCAAAAGTGTGTCGTTAAAGCGACGTTTCGCTGGCCAGGGTTTGCAAGCCTCATCAGGCTAAAATTGTATTAAATACAAAATTTACACATCAGTATTTTTTATAAAACAGTCTAAGAGCACTATTTCAATTAATAAACAATAATAATATACCTAAGTTTTGTTAGAGCATGGAACACATACTAATGCATCAAAAAATTAAAAAGATTTCGTCAAATTATGATAAAAACTAATCATTCCACACTTAAAAGAGTAAAATTTTGAAATGGAGACGACATTCTCAGAAAAGCGATTCACTGTCAACTGAAAAAGAATTTTATTCATCTTATAAAGTCAAGCTAGTAAATATGCCAGAGAAGTCCAAGAACTAAAATGTAAACACATTTAAAGAAGAGGTACAAGTTATATTGATTTTATTATTTTCTTCATGGACACGAGTCCAAACGTCTAAGTGAAAGAAAGAATGTTTTGTTTAGGGTGAAAAAATCTTCCTTTCTGTTGATAGTGGAACGGTTAGTTTTTATATGAATCATTTCAGATATTCGCTTTTTTAAAATTACGTAATACATTTAATATTCCCTTGGTCACGTCTAGGTTCCTTTTCTCTGACATGTTTTTTTATAAGGTACTAAATGGATTTATTCAATATCCGCACTTATTGTCATTAATTAATTTAAATGTTCCTGTGAGATCAAGTAGATACTATTCTGTTTTTATTGTACCGTATCACAAAACGAACTATGGTTATATTTCTTTAATAAGTAGACTCAGTAGAGAGACAAATTCGATTTCGGATAATATAATTTTTTTTGAAATTAATATTACCAGTTTCACTGCATCTTAACGGGCATTATTGTATAATTGAATTGTTGTAGTACTATGTGCGATTTTTGCTTATGTTTAATTTTAGTTATTACTTACCAACCAACTAGCTTTATTGTTAAAACAAATATGTATGGGTTGTATATGCAACCTTAGATTGTAAGAGTACAAATGTACAATAGGGCTTGTTCCCGTTTATTATTAATAAAAATAAATAAATAAATTATTAATAAATGTTTTACATTATAAACAACATATTTTACGCATATATAATTGATTATAACACTAATATTTGAATAAAATATATGTAAATAAAATATACAAAATGTAATAAAGAAAACTAAAATACCTTTTAACCCATTAACGCCCAAATGGCCACAATTTTCACTTAAACTTCAACACACGATTTATAGTATTTTCAGGTAATAAATTAAAACAGAAATGAGGTATTGGGGGTTTTTGGGGTCGCTCTTCAAGATTCTGGGTTCAAAATAGCGATTCGATCAACACAAAATCCAATATGGCGGCTTTTTTTGAAAAAATACCAAAAAAAAAATCATTAATATTTTTTAAAAATATTTTTTAAAACTAAAAATTTTTTTTACACCTTTCTAAAGTATGCTATTGGTAAGCAAAATAGTTTTACGTTCAAAATGTAAAATAGAGAAAATAATGAAATAATGTCAACATTGCTTAAACACCCTTTGTTTTTTATTAAATCGAAAAAACTACCCCTAATATGTAAAAATTTGAAATGTATAATAAGAAAAATAAAAAACCACTATGTTTTTCAAAATACAACAATAAAATGTACTTCTCTTTCAACAACTCAAAAGCAATGTAAAAATTGCTCCATCACCCTCTTTTTTTTAAATTTAAAAACCTACCCTTAAATTTACAAAATTAAAGTTTAAAGAAAAAAAGAAAAACCACATTGTTTTTCAAAATAGAACAATAAGTTTACGTACTTCTCTTTCAACAACTCAAAAGCAATGTCAAAATTGCTCTATCACCCTCTGTTTTTTTAATTGAAAAACCAAACCCTAAATTTACAAAATGAGGGTAGGTTTATCAAAAAAAAAAACAGTGGGAAATGGGGTAATTTTGACATTGATTTTAAGTGGTTGGAAGAGAAGTACATAAATTTATTGTTCTATTTTGAAAAACAATGAAGGTTTTCTTTTTTTTACTTTAAACTTTAATTTTGAAAATTTAAGGGTAGGTTTTTCAACAAAAAACAAAGGGGAATGGAGTAATTTTGACATTGCTTTCAAGTTGTTGATAGAGAAGTACATAAATTTATTGTTTTATTTTGAAGAACAATAAATTTTTTTTTCTTTAAACTTTAATTTTGTAAATTTAAGGGTTGGTTTTTCAATTTTAAAAAACCAGAGGGTGATGAAGCAATTTTTAGATTGTTTTGAGTTTTTGAAAGAGAAGTACATACTAAAAGAATTAATTTCCACAATGAGTTTAATTACTTTACGAAATTTTCTCACTTGAGTTTGATTTTCGCAATATAATAAAATTCATGAATATCAAATAATATTAACTACAAGTATCACTAAAATCCAACTGATTTCCTTAAAAAATAGATTTCCGGAAAAATTCCTGATGTTTTCCGTAAAATAAAATTAATTTTGCAGAAAGATTCTGGATGACTTCCGTTAAAAAATTAATTTCCGGAAGATTTCTGTAAAAAAAAAGTTCCGGAAATCTCCGGAATATTTCCGGAAATTTATTTTTTTACGGAAATCATCCGGAAATTATCCGGAAAATTTCCGGAAATCTATTTTTTACAGAAATCATCTAGAAATCTTCAGGTAAATTTCCGGAAATTTGTTTTGTTTTTACGGAAATCATCCGGAAATTAATTTTTTTACGGAAATCATCTGGAAATCTTCCGGAAAATTTCGGGAAAAATTTTTTTTACGGAAATCATCCGCAAATCTTCTGGAAAATTTCCGAAAATTATTTTTTTACGGAAATTATCCAGAAATCTCCCGAAAATTAATTTTTTTATGGAAATCATCCGGAAAATTTTCGGAAATTAATTTTTTAACGGAAATCATCAAGAATCTTTCTGCAAAATTAATTTTATTTTGCGGAAAACATCAGGAATTTTTCCGGAAATCTATTTTTTAAGGAAATCAGTCGGATTTCAGTGACACTTGTAGTTAATATTATTTGATATTCATGAATTTTATTATATTGCGAAAATCAAACACAAGTGATAAAATTTTGTAAGGTAATTAAACTCATTGTGGAAATTGATTCTTATAGGCAGCTATTAAGATATAAATCATCTTTTCTAAAGGTAAGTAAATCTTTTACTATTGATATTCATTACAAAAAATTCATATAAATATTTCACCGATTTTAAAAAACATATTTAAGACACTTTTGTCCTCATTTTTAAAATGTTTTGGGGTGCGTTTTAGGATGACGTTAAATGTGACTATTTTAGAGACGCTTAAAGTGTCTTCATTCAGATGAAATTTACTGCTGGAATCGATACATAACCTAAAAATGCATATATGCATTGATACTGTGCGGGAAACTTTCATCGAGACGAGGCAGAACGAATATTATCGAAGTAATCGAATACACAAAATATTTTTTTTGTTCATCAAAAGACAAACTTTGCACCAAATACAGATGAATAAGATACTAGAGGATTACCGTAAGAAATTAATTTCCGGATGATTTCCGTAAAAAATAGATTTCCGTAAAAAAATAAATTTCCAGAAATTTTCCGGATGATTTCTGTTAAAAAATTAATTTACGGATAATTTCCGTAAAAAAATTTCCGGAATATTTGTGGATGATTTCCGTAAAAAATAGATTTCTGGAAATTTTCCGGATGATTTCCACAAAAAAAAAAAATTTCCGAAAAATTTCCATAAAAAAAATAAGTTTCCGGAAAGTGTCCGGAAGATTTCCGTACAAAAAAATATATTTCCGGAAGATTTCCGAATAATTTCTGTACAAAAAAAATTTGCGGAAAATTTCCGCAAATCCTTCCACATGGGGTTTTAAAGAGAAATCTGTTATTCAATTTTTTTTACTTTAAAATTTGAAGTTAAGGGTGGTTTTCTTAATTTAAAAAAACAGAGGGTGATGGAGCAATTCTGACTTCAGATTCGTTTACAGCGGGCAAAAATACTATAAAATATGTATGTCTGGTTCAAAAAACAGACAACTTTTCTTGTGTGCCTGTGTAATGAATAGTTATTATGTATGAGGGTTGACATTTGCAAGACAGGGTTCTTTTTAAGGGTGGTTTAGTGTCAAAATTTTCTATTGAAAAATAAAGAATACACAATATATTTTTTTGTAATTTTTCAAGGCTTAAGAAATTTACCACCCAGAAACGAGATAGTTTTTGCATTAATTGTTGTTTTTAAGGGTGTTTTTAGAATTACATAAGGGTACAATAATGCACATAATTTATTTGTCGTGAAATCTATCAAATATACACTAAAAATTTGTATCCAATTTGTATTTGCTCAAAATAGTCGATTTTTAACGTAAATTTCAGGGAATTTGTTTAAATAATTAAAAATTTTTTATTAAAAAAATCCTGACGTGATGGAGACAAACGGATTCGGATTCAGCGGCCAATAATGCTTTAGGATTACATACTCCGGTTCCGTGAGGAAAAAAAATTTTTTTGATCCTGTGATAAGTCCTTGATGATACACTAAAAAAATTGATTTGATTCAAATAACCGATTATTTGACTATTATTAAATAAATATTTACTTGAATCAAATAATTTTTATTTGAATCAATTATAAATAGTATTTGCTTCAAATATTGAAATATTTGATTCAAGTAAATATTTATTAGATAATAGTCAAATAATCGGTTATTTGAATCAAATAAATTTTTTTCAGTGTATAATATAATATAATATAATAATAATAATAATAATAATTAATTTAATGTTACGGACCGTATTTGCTCTTTTTGGGGCTCTTATAATAAATTTACTTCGACTGTCACATTATATACGAATATCTGTAATTCGGTTTCATCAATCGGGACGTATTAGGACCTGATAGGGCATACGATATATTTTTTGTCGAGGAAAATTGTTACGGGACACATAAGCTCCCTATTATTGTCAGGGTTTATAATTGAAATATCTACACGGGTCCGTATAACAAGAGCAAATTCGTAATAAATTTATAAAATTCTACACAAAAAAACTTAATTTTGAAAAATGATTTCGTCAAAAAGTAAATTTCCACAATAATGTTTTTTTCATCTACCTTCTATGTATATAAACTACAAATCCCAAAGAAATTATTTATCTCTGAAAAGAGTGAGGGTTATTCCGTTTAAGAAATCACGCTCTCATATCACGTATACCAGTAGAGATTGCCTGAACATTCACCCTTGAAAGCGAGGGAGGATACTTCATTTCTATTATCCAAATTCGAGAAAAGATGAACAGAATTCCACAGTTCTTTTTTCAATCTCCTTCTCTCTTATTTTGCAATGAATTTAAATTTAAAAGGTGATTTT
Organism: Leptopilina drosophilae; assembly: GCA_032873175.1. Classification (NCBI taxonomy): domain Eukaryota; kingdom Metazoa; phylum Arthropoda; class Insecta; order Hymenoptera; family Figitidae; genus Leptopilina; species Leptopilina drosophilae. Next base: position 36,616,293 of record CM065479.1, read on the forward strand.
TTTAATTTTATGTTAAATTACTAATCAAGAAGTAAATTTTTCATTATTGCGATATTTATTATTAATTATTTTTCATCATTCCTTACCTTTCGCATTTCATAGGACAAAAAATATCTAAAGAAAAAAGATGGGCTTTGAAATTTTCTATAAGGATGTATATTTAAAGTATTTAAATTCAGAAGTTGAATTTGAATTTTAAAATTTGTGTCTAAATCTGAGACTTGTGACCTTACTGAAAAAACATGAGTATTTAGAAGTGTATTTATATGTGTATTTATAATCAATAATAATAATAATAATATATAAAAAAATTGTTTACAACAATTATTTGATACAATTTCTGTAGAATTCTAAAATGAAATTTTTGTAAAGAAATGGTACCCAGAAAAAAATCATTATTATTTTAACCACTTCGGCGGCATGGCGTTCCAATTGGCGTTCCATGAGTAAGTGGCAGAAGCGGCAAAAAAATGCGAAAATGGCGTTCCTACTTGAACTCGATTTCAAAAGTCTGTAGTCAAGTTAAACTTGCCATAATAAAATATTCTTATTATTTGAGATAAATGAAGATGAATAGGACAAAAAAAATTATTTTTTAGAGATGTTTAATAGTTTTTTTAAGGTTTTAATGTAGCCAATTTTTAATACTTTTTACGAATGGCGTTCCAATATTCAGCCAAAATAGTTGATAATTTTGAATCCGCCTATTTAAATTTTTTTAAATTTATTTAAGATTCATAATCTCAAATAATAAATAACTTTTAGTTTGGTTGACTTAATTTGTTTACAGAGTTCAGGAATAAAGTTTAAATAGGAACGCCATTTTCGCATTTTTTTGCCGCTTCTGCCACTTACTCATGGAACGCCAATTGGAACGCCATGCCGCTGAAGTGGTTAATACAACAATATTGCTGCAATTTTAAAAATTACCATTATTGGTGTTGTTTCATTGTAAACAAATAGCATACTTTTACTAAAGTTCTATTTAACTTTATTAATAACATTTTTTCATTTAAAAATACAAATAATTAACTCTAAAGAATACTTCAATTATACTACTAATATTAATAAAACAGCACGAGCTTAAAATTAACACTACATATTAAAACTTACTTTTTCCTGTCCACCATTATATTTTAAATCATCTTTAGTGTAAACATTATAAATTTTTATATGCTTACACGCCATGCTAAATGCGTTCATACATCTCTCTTTCTCAAAGTTGAGAACGTTGAGAATCTCAGCTGTGGAGATAGAGAGGGGGTGGTACAGTCTGTACCAAAACATAAGTTCAGAATATCTATTAAGCCTAATTTAGACTACAGAATTGACAATGTTGGCGATTCCTCAACTTAAATTGCATGTTGCTAGAAATTCAGAAGTTAGGAGTAATCATTACTGTAATAATGAAAAATAAAAGTATATGGGTCATTCTCACAATCGGGACAAATGACCCGTATATTAGATTTTTTAAAATAAATAATAATAATTTATCAAAACATTTACCTCCTTATAATAGCATTCATCATGATTTAATCGGATCCTATGAAAAATAAATAAAATTTTTTAAATATTTAGAGATACACGTGTTTATATAGTATAAAAACTCCCCTCCGTTACTGTTCATAAAGTAAGTTTCATTTATAAAAGAGGTATTATATTAATTCTGCAATATTAAAAAATCTTTCGCCAGGTAACATCTACTTATTATTCTATTTGTAATTGATTCATTAAGAATAAAGTTAAATATGTGTGAGGTATTTTTTCTTAGAATTAAATTAGTTTTGTGCAGAAATAAAACTCCCTTCCGTTACCACTCACAAATATAATTATACAGGGCTGCCAGTGACTCACTTTTCTCACTTTTATTCACTTTTTTTCAGGTCACTCACTATTACTCACTTTTTAAAAAAAAACTCACTTTTCTCACTATTTTTTGTAAAATACCTTATTTCTCTATTTAAAAAAAATAAATTTTATTTAAGGGCAAGTCCAAGTTGAAAAATGTAAACAAACAAAACAGTAAACAAACCAAACACTAAAATCGCAATTGTTTGGGAGCATTTATTACCATAAAAATTAACATTTTTACTCTTTCTATACAAAAATAGTAAATTAGGGTGTCAAAGTTTTCAATAAAACCACATTTTTGACTATGAGTAGAGAAAGGTAGATTATGCGACTGCATAATTTTTTTAAATCGAGTAGAAACATTATAATATTATGTTAATTCATGTTTTAAACCTTTAACAACATGTTCCTAGAGCGCACAATATTTCACAATTTTTACTGATTGCATAATTTTACTCTTTTTGCATAATGATCGCATAATAGGCTCAAAAATTCCAAAATAGTGTTTTTTTAACTAAGCAATGTAAAAAAAAATTTCAGTTTCTTTATTTTTTAAATAAAATAATAAATAGGTAAGTTTTTAAACCACGTTATTAAATTTTAGTTTTAAAATTTAAGATTTATTATAAATTCTAAAAGAGATGTACTTACATCTCTTAAAATAAAATAAGAGTAACAAATGTTACTAAAAATTTAGATAATATTTTTATAAGTTACTTTTAGCTTTTATTGTTGGTTGTGATTATTATACGATTCAATCATAGAATATCAGAAAAATATGAAATATAAAATATTCAGGAACGTTTTACGCTACATTTTCGCTTATAATAGAGTTGTCGAAAATGTAATTTAAATCATCAGGAATCAGGAAAGTTTGAAGCTAAATTTTTGGTAAAATTTGACTATAAACATTTATTGAAGTGCGAGAAAAATAAACATGACTGGGTGCTGTCCAGACAGGAATGGTTCCTGTCCAAAAAAAAACAATTGAGTTTGGCAGCTGTCAGTGCTGTTTGGACATGAACGATTAATGTCCAGACATTACTGATTCCTTTATAGACAAGAATAGTTCCTGTCCAGAAAGCAAAGAGTACTGTCTAATTACAAAAATTTTTTTGACAGGAACAGTGGTTACTGTCTAGACAGTATTATATTAAAAACTTTTTGAAGTAAATTTAGTTACGTATCGCAGATGTAGGTGGCGTCTTCCAAAAGGTACCTTTTTCGGGGAGTAACTTTCCGAATGACCAGTACCTCATAAATTAAAAATTCAAACTGGATTCTGTTCATAAGTATTTGTTCTAGGTAAAAAACCTAAAAAACGATTTGTAAATGTATTTTTAAATATTTTATAAACATTTTACTTAAAAAATCGCAAAACCGCTACGTTTTAGGGTCAATTTACCCCCACATAAAAAAGGGGGTTTGACTGTGAAATCGGTTTGGTAGATTTCGAGAAAAGTTACTCCCCGTTTAAAGTTTTCATGTAATGTGTACCTCTACTACAGTCTGTTAAGAAACGGACATAAAAATTGCTATAACTTTTTTCTTTCGCATATTTTTTCATAATTGTTTTGGGAAAGTAATTTTATGATACTAAGGAACATTTTAAAGCAAAAAAAGAAAAATCGATTTTTTTAAAATCCTAAACCAGAAAGTCCCCTTAAATCTTTGCACAATTTTCACTAAAGTTTGCAAGTAAATTTTTCAAAGTTTGCAAGTATGTAAATCTTTTATAAATTTTTAGGAAAGTTTTGGTGCTGTGTAGAAATACTCATAGTCAAATCGTCGACTTGGTGGAAAACTGTACCATTTCAGGAATTCGTTATAAACTGTACCATTTCGGTAAATGTTTTTAAAACATACCATTTCGAGAAAAAAAGTTTTTTGCTTTTTTTCCAACTTTGTCAACACTGATGCTAGACATAAAATAAGGTTATGCATTTTTAAAAAACGGTATCTTAAATATACTCTTGTTCATCTTTTTAATGTATTATTTAAAAATTTCTAATAATTTAAATTAAATGCTTGTTAATCTTTAGAAATTCTTTAGTGCAACGCTTTTATAGATCTTCATCGAAATGGTATGTTTTATAACAAACTTTTGAAATGGTATAGTTTATAACAAATTCTTGAAATGGTACAGTTTTCCACCAAGCCGACGAAATATGGTTTCATTGCAGACTTTGACAATCAATTTTGCGATTTTTGTTAAGAAAGTTTAAAAAAAATAAAAATTAATGGTAAAAGTATTAAATATCTGTACCTATTATTTATTAAATTGAGAAGAAAATTGATATTACAGATAAATTATTAATTTAAATCTTCAAAAATATGCCAAAATTAACCTCACTTTTACTCACTATTTTATTTGTAAATTCACTATTTACTCACTTTTTTCAATCAAAAACTCACTTTTTTCACTACTTTTAACCTCTAAGTACGCTGGCAGCCCTGAATTATAAAATATAGAAAATAAGGATAACATAAAAATAAATAAATCAAAACTCTTTGTAGTGTCAGTATAGTTATGGTCATTGCACAAAATGATGAAAGTAAAAGAAAATAGTCAGTTTTAAAAGAATTTTTATTGTGGCGGTGTTCATCGACACAATAAAACTCCTCTCCGTTACCGCAATAAATTTTGTTTTTTGAAAGTAAATAATAATAATTATTAATAATTTTATTCACATTGTTTTATTTAAAAACAAAGAAAACCAAAGATGTTATGAATTTATTTATAAAATTTATTTTTTTACAACAGAATGAACATATTTAGAAGCTATCTCATAAAACAAAACTCCCCTCCGTTACCAATGGTATATTTCCATTATACAGTACCTAAATTACAGACTTTATTAATCATGGGATTCGTTTGAAACTTGTTACTCGGTGGTTTTCGAGGTCGCTGATTACAAATCCGATATCAGTTTTTCAAAATTCAAAATGGCGGATCCAATATGGCGGGCACTTTTTTGAAACATTCATCGGATTTGCTTGAAACTCGTTACTCGGGGGTTTTCGGGGTCGATAATTGCGAATTTCAAGTCAGTTTTTGAAAATTAAAAATGGCAGATCTAATATGGCGGACACATTTTTGAAAAATTCATCGGATTTGCTTGAAACTCGTTACTCGGTGATTTTTGGGGTCGCTGATTACGAATCCGATATCAGTTTTTAAAAATACAAAATGGCGGATTAAATATGGCGGACACTTTTATGAAAAATTAATTGAATTTGCTTGAAACTTACTCAGGGGTTTTCGGGGTTGCTAATTACGAATCCCATATCAGTTATCCAAAATCCAAAATGGCGGATCCAGTATGGTGGACACTTTTTTGAAACATTCATCGGATTCGGTTGAAACTCGTTTCTAGGGAATTTTTGGGGTCGATAATTACGAATTTCAAGTCAGTTTTTGAAAATTAAAAATTAATTATTATTTGGATTGGATTCGCTTTAAATCTGTTGCTCTGGGCTTTTCGCAATCGCTTAATCTGATCTGAAGCCCTTTTAACTCCATTACTTCAGAATTCTGGCATATCCTCAAAAATGTGTTTGTCATATTGGACCCGCCATTTGGAATATTCAAAAACTGACTTGAAATTCGTAATTATCGACCCCAAAAATCCCCGAGAAACGAGTTTTAACCGAATCCGATGAATGTTTCAAAAAACATACATATGGTGTCCACCATATTAGATCCGTCATTTTGGATTTTTGAAAACTAATATCGGATTCGTAATCAGCGACCCCGAAAACCCCCGAGTAACGATTTTCAAGTAAATCCGATGAAATTTTCAAAAAAGTGTCCGATATTTTGAATCCACCATTTTGGATTTGTAGAAACTGATATCGGATTCGTAATCAGCGACCACGAAAACCCCCGAGTAACAAATTTCATGTAATTTCCATCAATTTTTAAAATATTTTAGTTGCGATAAATTTTCAACAAAAATTCTGAATAAAAATCATTAATTTTTAATAATAATATTAATAAAGATTGTAACCACATATTTTATAGGTTTATTAAGATCCCCCTTTTGCCACAGGATTAATAATAAAAGTGATTTTTGAACTTTTTTTTTATAAAATTTCAATTTTGAATTTGTTCCTTTCTGGAGATTGACCCATATTCACAAAATGAATAAATTTAAAAATAATTAAGTGTTGGAATATAACAGAAACGAATTCTTATTAATAAGAACCGCAATTGGACAGAAAATCAATGTCAATGTGCGAGTGTATGATTTTTCTTCCAAACCCAAAACATTGAAAATCAAAATGACGAATAACAACAGAAAGAGCTCAATTTTCCGAATCTTTATTTCGTCGAAAACTAAGTTCAAACATAAATGTTCGAAAGCATGCATTTATATTTTCGATTAAATAAACATTTCAACTTTTAGTTTTTCAATATTAAATGAACATTTAATATTGAATGAATAAATAATAATAATGAATGAATAAAAATAAATGAATAAATATTCATCCTATTGGTGTTTTTCTAAAATAAACATTCGAAAGCACGCATTTATATATATATATATATATAACTTGAAGTTAATCGACCTGCCTGATTTGAAATGGATTTAGTCATCAATACTTTTTCAATATTTTGAGTTTTAAAGAGAAATCATGCACATGCACATTCACTTTCTGTACAATTACACAAAATTTTTTTTAGATGCACTTTTGCTTCCTTTTTAACATATTTCTTGGAGGGCTTTAACGGTTTAGTCAATTCAGAGAAAATTTAATTTTTTAATTTTTTCAAAAAAGTGCCACAAGTTTTTCAAAAATAATTTTTTCGAGTTGTTACTTGGGGAAAAAAGTTTCAAATATAGAGACTATAATTAATCCTGAAAATATCGTGGAAATTTAAGCAAGGGCCGCAAAACAATGCTTATCCGGCTACGGCCTTTAAGTTAAGTTAAAATTCGATAAATAAAAATAATAGTAATATCAATTTTTGAAAAACATGAATTAGGGTACACTTTTAAAAAATTTCTGAATTTTATCCGATAATATGAACTGAAATTTTTCCGAAATTAGAGGGAGATATTTTTTCCGTATATTTTATAGGAAATATTTCTGGAAAGTAGGTGGAAAAAATACTAGTCGGATAAAAGCCGGAAATTATTCCAATATTTTCGGCAAAGCATCCGAAGATCGCGGTTTTTTATCAGTTTCATTATAACAATTTCCAAAGTTAAATGGAAAAATAATTTTTTCGCCAAAAGTTGGAAATTATTCTATAATTTTTTGTAAAATTTCTAAAAATAGTAAATTCCTTACCAATATTAAAATAAAATATTTCTGAAGCGTACACAGTAAAAATTTTTTTGAAATTTTTCCCAAAAATTTAGGCCAGCGCCGAAACACAACGGCTTGGAACTTTTTCCAATAAAGAGGATGGAATTATTTCCTGGCTTAAAATGGAATTTTTTCCAAAAATTTTATAAGAAATATTTTCTATCGCAATTGGAAATTTTTCCATCAAGTTCGGAAAAATGTCGAAAATTGGAATTTTTTCCAAAAAATTAGGGCAGCGCCGAAACACAACAGCTTGAATTTTTTTCTAATGAAGAGGAAGGAATTATTTCCTAACTATTATCGGAATCTGTTCCAAAAATTTTGTAAGAAATATTTCCTATTGGAATTGGAAATTTTTCCATCAAGGCTGGAAAAATATTTAAAGTAGAGGGAATTTTTTCCTAACTGGAATTAGAATTTTTCCTCAGATTCTTAGGTAAAATTTCCTATTAAAATCGGAATTTTTACAAAAAATTTTGTAGGAAATATTTCCTATCGCAATTGGAAATGTTTTCATAAAATTCTGAAAAATGTCAAAAGCTGTAGGAATTTTTCCAAACTGAAGTTGGAATTGTTTCCTCTGATTAGGTAAAATTTCCTATTAAATTCGGAATTTTTACCAAAAATTTTGTAGAAAATATTTCTCATTATAATTTGAAATTTTTTTATCAAATTCGGAAAAATGTCAAAAGTTGTAGGAATTTTTCCGGTAATTATTTAGAATCACGGCTTTTGCGAATTTTAGAGATAAATGATTAATTCTTTTTGGAAAAGCTTTTATTTAGCTAGAAAATGAAAAATTAGGTGGGGGAGGATAAAAAAGTTACTTACAGAACGCCAGGGCTAGGAAACAAAATATTTTCTTTGGTTTTTGACGTTTTACTCGGTAAATATTAAAAATTTTGGAAAATGTTTTACATAAAAGTTGTAGATCTTGTTAAGATACACATTTTATCCCAAGTAGAAATGTCCGGAGTAATGACGGAGTTAAACACGGACATGGTAATATGTCGGAGTTAAAAAAGTGTTAAAATCAGTACTGGCAGAAAACTGGCATAACACCAAATCAGTACTGCGAAGGAGTTATAAAAAACAAACAAACTTTGTTATAATGGCATTAAACCGGCCACTATTAATAACAACATCGTTTGATTTATTAACTATTAAAATATTTTCCAATATTTTTAAAAACATTATTCATCAACAATAACGCCAAACACTTAATTAACATATTATTAATTATTAATTAACAGGTATATGTCATAATAATAAATTATTATTTATTAATTATTTTTACTATTATGTGTTATTAATAATAAAATTTTTTTCATTTTTTTAAATGTAAAAATATATACATTTTTCTATTATTATTTAAATAAATAATTAAATAAATAATTGTTACTATATTTTTATGCTATACCTATTAATTAATATGTAATGTCTTGTTAAAATGTATATAAATATATAGAACATATATTTATAATAATTTTTCTTGAAATAAATATATTATACAGTAAATTCATTATTATAGCAGTGTCTATATCCTTCGTATAATTCAAAAGGAAGTTTAAAAAAATATACTCTCAAGCTTGCGTGGCTGTGCGGTTAGTGTATTCGACTTGCGTTCTCGAGGTCTAGGGTTCGATCCCTTGTGCGTGCGATATTTTTCCGTCTTAGTTCTAAATGTTTAGTGTATAATTCTCAACAGTGTTACATAAAATATAAATTTAAATAATTATAAACAATAATAATAATATAGTAATTAATTTAAATAAATAAGATTGTCTAAATTAATGAGAAAAATAAGAAATTTTTTTAAAAAACTTATTTCAATAAAAGGAATTTTGCTAATTATTTACATTTTAATTGATACTCATAAAAGTTTATTTACTACAGAAATATTAATAATAATTATTAGTACTCAATAAATTACTCCCTCTTCTTTAATAATCAAATAACAAATTAATACAAGGTTCTAAAGGTAAATTTTGTTTTAGAGAACACGTTACAGCATTTTCCAAATTTGTTAAATTTTATCTGCGAATCAGTAATTAGGCGGTGTTCTGCCAGTGATATTTCAGTACTGACTTAGTACTGACTGCCGGTAAAAAATCAGTACTGGACAGCGTTACCAGCCAGGGATTTCCCAGTACTGATTTAGTACTGGAGTCAGTACTGCTATACTGCCAGTCAGTACAATGCCAGTATTACATTTCTACTTGGGATGTTGCATACAATTTTTTCACAAATTGAGTACTTTTCGAGACAAACACAAAAACGGAAAATAACCATAGAAACGTTTTAATGAAGAAGGAAGTCAAATTAACTTCCTAGATGGTAGTAGAAGGTATCCAACTTATACCAGACCCCACTCCAACGTTTAAAAAAGGCGTTTTGAAGGTGCATCCACAACACATCACCCAAAGGCGGGCGAAGCTTGCCGCACCTAATTTCCTTTCACGTTTTAATGCCGAAGGGAGTCAAATTAACTTTCTAGTTGTTACACTCAGATGCATTAATGCTGTCCTTCCGGTTTAAAGGAATTTTGAAAAGTCGTCTCATTTCTATCAAATATTCTTAGTTCGTGGCATACGAATGTTCTCATATGTCATGAAGTGAAAACATTTTGACAGAAATCATACGACTTTGCAAAAATATCGTCCAACCGGAAGGACAGCATTAATGCATCTGAGTGTACTACAAAATGTCTAACTTAGTCCAGGACCCTTCTCCAACGGATTAAACGTTAAAGGAAAGCAGGTGCGGCGGGCTTCGCCCGCCTTTGAGTGATGTTTTGTGGATGCACCTTCAAAATGCCTTTTTTTAAACGTTAGAGAGAGGTCTGGTCTAAGTTGGATACCTTTTAGTACCATCTAGAAAGTTAATTTGACTCCCTTCTGCATTTAAACGTTTCTATCGTTATTTTTTGTTTTATGTGTTTTTCTCGAAAAATACTCAGTTTATGAAAAAATTGCATGTAATATAAAATATGTATCTTCACAAGATCTACAACTTTTATGTAAAACAATTTTCAAAATTTTTAATATTTTCCGAGTAAAACGTCAAAAACCAAAAAAGAATTTTGTTCTTAGCCATGGCGTTCTGTAAGTAACTTTTTTATCCTCTCTCACCTAATTTTTCATTTTCTAGCTGATTGAAAGCCTTTCCAAAAAGAATTAATCATTTATTTCTAAAATTCGTAAAAGACGTGATTCTAAATAATTACCATTTTTCCTAACTGAAGTTGGAATTGTCCCAGATTTTGTTAGGTAGAACTTTCCATCTTAATCGGAAATTTGTCCGTTTAATTTAGAAAAATTTTTGAAACTAATAGGAATTAATTCTTAACTTTTGTGGGTAATACTTTTCATTGTAATCAGAAATTTGTCCACAATGTTTGGAAAATTATCTGAAATTAAAAGGAATTATTTCTTAACCGAAGTTAGAAATCTTTCCAATCCTTTTTAATAAAAGTACTTGATCATTTTATCCCATAAACATAAATCCATTTATTTTGTGTGTCAATTTGACTAAATTATTCCACATTAAAAGATTATAATTAAACCAAATTTAATTAATTTCCGAAAATTTGAATTATTTTGACAGGAGAAATTATTCCGGAAGATTTTTTTCTTCCACAAATAAGCGAGGCAATCTAACCCTTCATTTTCCAAATCTTTATTTTTCAAAAAGTATTTAATAATTGATAATTTTTTTCCAATAAACATAAATCTATTTATTTTTTGTGTAAATTTGGTTTAATTATTCTAGATTAAAAGATTATAAATAAACGAAGTTTAATTAATTTCCGGAAACCTAATTTATTTTGACAGGAGTTATTTTTCCGGAAGGTTTTTTTCTTCCTCAAATAAGCGAGGCACTCTAACCCTTTATTTTTCTAAACTTTATTTTTAAAAAAATATTTGATATTTAATAATTTTTTTTCCATAAACATAAATGTATTTATTTTTTGTGTAAATTTGTTTTAATTATTCCAGATTAAAAAATTATAATTTAAACAAATTTAATTAATTTTCATGAAATCTAATTCATTTTAATAGGAGATGTTTTTCCGAAAGATTTTTTTCATCTGCAAATAAGCAAGGCAATCTAACCCTTCATTTTTCAAATCTTTATTTTTCAAAAAAATATTTAATTTTTGATAATTTTTTTCCAATAAACATAAATCTATTTATTTTTTGTGTAAATTTGATTCAATTATTCCAGATTAAAAAATTATAATTTAAACAAATCTAATTAATTTCCGGAAACCTAATTTATTTTGACAGGAGTTATTTTTCCGGAAGGTTTTTTTCTTCCTCTAATAAGCGAGGCACTCTAACCCTTTATTTTTATCAACTTTACTTTTAAAAAAATATTTAATATTTGATAATTTTTTTTCCCATAAACATAAATCCATTTATTTTTTGTGTAAATTTGATTTAATTATTCTACATTAAAAGATTCTATTTAAATCAAGTTTAATTAATTTTCAAGAAATCTAATTCATTTTGACAGGAGATTTTTGTCTGAAAGATTTTTTTCTTCCTCAAATAAGCATGGTAATCTAACCCTTCATTTTTCAAATCTTTTTTTTTCAAAAAAATATTTAATATTTCTACCCCTAGGGATCGTGGGACCTTGCAGCTGGTGGGGTGGCCTAAAGGCCTAATCGGAGAGTACCCCTGGACCCCGATCTAGCCCTCTTTGGTTGGTTTCGGCGGCCTGCTCCACAGAAGGGAGGTACCGCCCAATAGACCAGCTTAACGAAGTAGAGGGATGAGAATGGTGAGAAAGCGACCTTTGGGCGATCAGAAATGATCACCACTGGAAGCGGAGGGGCGTACTGTCTGCGGGGCCCCAACTAAGAAACGGGCCTTCAATCCAAGATTTTTCTGCCGTGTCGATGGATGAATGGCACTAGGGTTACCAAATCTGTCGCTCACGACGGACTGGCTGCCCGTCCGTTTGTCTGGATTGTACTGGTCAGTTAGTGATCCCGTAAGGTGATCACCTTACGCTTTAACACCTTACACCTTAAAGTGATCACGTAAGGAAGCGATCTGGCTGGGTTTCCGGCAGGCGGGCGAGCGGCTGGTCTTGGCGTGATGTGAACAGAGACACCTGTCTTAAACGACGGCTCCGGAACACCGGGCGACCTTCCGGTGGTACTAGCTTTACTTCTGCAAGCGGGGCTCTGGAGGAGCGGACTTTCTTTTCCCTTGCTACTCCTAAGCTTTCAAATGGAGAATCAATTCAACAAATTAAATTTGGGTGACCAGTGGGTCTCAGTGGCTGCGTCTGCAATCTCCTCGGAGGCTGTGGATATGACGGTCTCGAACCCTGAGGTCGTGGATCAGTCCTCCGCTTCCTCTTTGGCTGTTCCTTCGGGTCCTTTGGGATCTGATGGTAATGTGGTCTTAGGTGTGGGTGGAGGCTCAGGGGCTGTAGAAAGGCCCCTAACCTAAAGGAAGCGTCTTAACGCTTCTGAGAAGAAACGGTTAAGGAAAGAACGGCTTAAAGCCGGTGTAACCAACTCTGTTTCCTTGGATGTTGCTACTGGCTCGAAGAGAAAGAGCGGTCAGGATGTGTCACCCCTGGAAAAGGAGGGGGTAAAAAACCAAAGTCTGTCCAGCAGAATACCAGGATAGAGGGGTACAATGTTGGGCTCACAATGGCTCAAAGGGCAAATCCTCTTACGGTGGTGGTCTGTAGCGAGGGCTATCCAGATGTGGCGCTTACAGATGAGCAGTTTGGACTCTTTAGGAAGACCGTTGTGACGCTCACCTGCAGAGAGCCGGTCGAAAGGTGGCCGCGCTTTGAGGCTTCCTTCTGCAAAAATATTAACATTTTATAAAATAATTTTTGTAAAAAATAATTAAGTTATATAATATGTACACATGTGACAGAATTTTGAAAACTTTCCGGAAGCGGTTTCCGACAATTTGCCGGAAGCCATTTCCGGAAATTATTTCTCTTACTAAATTTAATTTCTTCTGGAAAGTTTCCGAAAAATTTCCGGAAATCTAATTCATTTTGACAGGAGACATTTTTCTGGAAGATTATTTTCTTCAGCAAATGTGCGACATAATCTAACCATTCATTTTTTAAATATTTATTTTAATTTATTTTTTGTTTTTCAAAAAAATATTTAATATTTGATAATTTTTTTCCATAAACATAAATCCATTTAGATTCTTCTCACTACAATTTATTCTGGTCAACACCAAAATACATCTTTAAATATAAATCCATTTACGTTTTGTATAAATTTGATTTAATTATTCCAGATTAAAAGATTATAATTAAAGCAAATTTAATTAATTTCCGGAAATCTAATTCATTTTGGTTTAATTATAATCTTTTAATCTGGAATAATTAAATCAAATTTACACAAAAAATTAATGGATTTATATTTATAGGAAAAAAAATTATCAAATATTAAATATTTTTTTGAAAAATAAAGATTTGAAAAATGAAGTGTTCGATTGCTTCGCTTATTTGCGGAAGAAAAAAATCTTCCGGAAAAATATCTCCTGTCAAAATAAATTAGATTTTCGGAAATTAATTAAATTAAGATTATTTATAATATTTTTTAATCTGGAATAATTAAATCAAATTAGGAGTTTCGCTTGAGCCACGGTCATGGACTGGCATGTTTATAAACGCTCTGTAAATTTGTTGACTTGTTTGAAATTTGTTATAAAAAACAAAATAATTAATTTCCGGAAATCTTATTCAAATTGACAGGAGATATTTTTCTGGAAGATTTTTTTCTTTTGCAAATAAGCGTGACAATCTAACCCTTCATTTTTTAAATCTTTATTTTTTAAAAAGTATTTAATATTTGATATTTTTTTCCTTATAAACATAAATCCATTTATGTTTTGTGTAAATTTGATTTAAATATTCCAGATTAAAAGATTATAATTAAACCAAATTTAATTAATTTCCGGAAATCTAATTCATTTTGGTTTAATTATAATCTTTTAATCTGGAATAATTAAATCAAATTTACACAAAAAATAAATGGATTTATATTTATGGGAAAAAAATTATCAAATATTAAATATTTTTTGAAAAATAAAGTGTTAGATTGCCTCGCTTATTTGGGGAAAAAAACCTTCCGGAAAAATATCTCCTGTCAAAATGAATTAGATTTTTGGAAATTAATTAAATTTGGATTAATTATAATATTGTTATGTCTTACCTTAATATTATATTCCCTATTTTTTCTCGATTTAACTTTAATTTAGAAAAATTAAAGTTGGGACGAGGTTGGATAAATGACAAGAATAAATTTATTTAAACACAGTATATTTAAAAAGATCAAAATTATGGAAAGATGAAATGAGCACTAGCTTTATAAAAACGAGTCTTAAGTGGTTTTTCTGTTTACCTTAGAACAGTGAGTTCTTGGTCCTGGCTGGCGCCGATGAGATAAAATGGCAATTGTGCGTTAATGGGTTACTAAGCGGTGCAGGTAGATGATTTACGACACTCGTAAATTAGGCAGTTTAATAGGTATTGTGTTTCTTTTAGCTTCTGTCACAACTCGTAGGATATTTCAAAACACCCAATTTGACTTCAAGATGCACTGAATTAAGACTTTCACGTAAAGATCAGGACAACTACTGTACTGGGTTGAGAGCACTATCACGAAGAGAAATACTTATTATGATGAAAAATTTAAGTCTGAAGATCGTTTGATAGTCTGGCTCTTTTTATACCCAAATTTTCCTGTGCATTTGGAGCAAGTATACGTTTTACCATGTATTTGAGACAAGTCTACGTTTTACCATGAATTTGAGACAAGCCTACGTTTTGCCATGCATTTGAGAAACCCATTGTTAGAGAAACACTTGTGTTGACTCAGTTTTTAGATCGCACGTGTTCACATCCTCTTAGTCATATGTTTTTACAATTTAATATTATATTTTTATGTTGTTTGTTAATTTTTTATAGTTATTACAATTCGTTATTATCTTGTTATTACAATTTATTATTAACTTTTTATTACAATTTGTTATTCACTTGTTATTACAATTTGTTATTATTGTTTACATTATTATAACTTGTTAATTATTAAGTTGTCACAATTTATTATTATCTTGTTATTATTAACTATTATTTGTTGTTATTTTGTTATTACAAATTATTATTAACTTATTATTATTAATTATTATTTTGTTGTTACATTTTATTACTATCTTCTTACAATTAATTATTATTTTTTTAAAATTAATGTTACAATTAATTATTATTATTTTAATGTTATTGTTATCATTAATTATTATTATTTATTGCTTTAAATTGTTATTATCTTGGTATTATTAACTACTATTGATGTTACTTTTATTACTATCTTGTTATTATTATTATTACAATTGCTTATTATTCTTATTTGTTATTATTGTTACAATAATGATTACTATTTCGATATTATAAAACATTATTATTGTTTAAATTTAATTATTATCTTATTATTCCTATTATTGTTATTATTCTTATTATTAGGGGAGAATGGGGAGTTATGAAGCATGGGGAGTTGTGAAGCACGGCCATAGATCTCGTATAGTAATTGTTTTGATAGATGTCACTTATTATTATTATTATTATTATTATTATTATTATTATTATTATTATTATTATTATTAATATTGAAAAATAAGTTACGACGACGAAACACCTCCCTCCTCAGAAATTTGGAAATTGAAAAATGAAATTGAACAATTTGCAAATTCTAATTCTTACTAAAAAAAATTACAATCATATTAAAGTTGAGCGTAAAACATAAATTTATAGAAAAAAATTTTTTTTTGTTTTTTTTATTATTTTATAAATTTTTTTTGTTTAGTAATATTATATATATATATATATATATATATATATATATATATTTTAACGCACACAATTGTAAGATAGATATAGTTTTTTTTGTTCTTTACTAAATGTTTAGAAGATAGCATGCATATATTTTAATTGTTTATTTATTAGAATATTTTATAGCAATTTAAATTTATTTGTCTTAATCTTTATAATGTTTATTATTTTTCTTGTAATTTAGGCAATTTTTTGTTACATGGTATCTTTCGAAACATCTTTCACAAGAATTGCTCCATTTAATTAATCATCCATGACCGCGTCATACAATATAAGCCAATCAGCGGCGTTGTAAAGAAATTATTGTAAAGGAGTGGGGATAGTGTGGTGGGGGTAATTAATATAAAAGCAGCCGCTCTCGGCTAGAAATTCATTTCAACATGGAGTTCATTGTAGACGTTCAAGGTTTTAAAAAAGCCAACAACGAGTTTGTCTTTAAAGAGTTGGCAATACTTCCACTACAATCGGATGCTCTACCACTTGTTTTCCTGTTTGAACCTCCTTGTCTTTGGAATTCTCTGTCTGGACGCTACAAAAGTGAAAATCTCTGGCTAACTCATAATTACCATGGAATTGATTGGACAGCTGGAGATGTTCCATACGATGAACTTAAATCTAGTTTACAAGGAATACTACGAGGTGCTAGTGCCATCTATGTTAAAGGATTTGAAAAGATGACATGGCTAGAGACATACATACTAAATGTATATAATTTAGAAGATTATAATTGTCCATCGTTGAAAAAACTTGAGAACAAATTGTTAACTACTTGTAAAAATCATACTTTTCATAGTGAAAATTGTGCTGCAAAAAATGTTAAACTTCTCCAAGAATGGTTTTTAAAACCTTCAAACCAATATATCAGTGCCGCTGTTAAGGGAATTGATGAAGTTGCTTCTACTTTTACTACTACTTTAAAATCTTTTTATGAAAATTATAAATCTTTTTTGTAAATATTTTCATAAATTTAAAAAAATAAATCTTGTTAACTTTGAATTTAAAGAATGTTTTGTAATTTTAAAAACCTATCCTTTAAAGTTTCATTAAAATATTATATATTTTATATAATTCCTGAAAATAAAACTTATTCTAATTCTGAAAAATAACTTATACTGAGAGAAGGAAAATAAAATTGAAACCAATTTATAGGTAAAACTTTGTGTGTTTATTTTATAACCAATTAATTAAAAATATGTATAATCTTTTTAACAATATCTTATTTTACAAATTGAAATTCAACCATATTGTAAGTTCCTCCAAGATATTTCATTTGAAGCTGCTTTGCGACTGCAGCTTCCTGCATCATTTCCAACGAATTTGGTTCATCTTCAAAATGTTTGGCAAACCTAGAAGTTAAGTATGTGACAAAATGCGCATTTACTTCTATAATAATTCTCGGTCCATATTTGGTCTGGACTTTCTTCATTCTTGTGATAAAGTACAGGCCATTTTTAGTCATTTCTGAAAGACACTTTGTCGGTAGGAAACCTTCAAAACGTCCAACTGCGTTGACTTTTTCGAGATCCATTTTACTGAAGAAAAACCTTAAACAAAAGAGATAAAAAAGTCTTTAAAAAACAAAACCTGAAAAATAAGGTTTAAAAAATAAACCTAATAATAAATCTGAAAAATGAAACTTAGAAAATATAGCTGAAAAATAAGACTTAGAATATTTTGCTGAAAAATGAAACTTAGAAAATATAGCTGAAAACGAAACTTAGAATATTTTGTTGAAAAATGAAACTTAGAATATTTAGCTGAAAAAATAAAACTTAAAATATATAAAAGGGTATGCTTACTGTTAATTTGATAACCTGTAAGAGAGAGAATGACTTTGCTGCCCTAGTAGTTGCCTTATATCAACGTTACCCCACTTTTTTTTCCTCCATCCCCACCACGTGTTACAATGCGCACGCGCAGTAATCCTCCTACCGTAATATATGCGCACGCACTCTCTTCTACACACACACTTCATGATGCACACCTATCAAGGATAATATTATGAAAAATACACACACTTCTGCTAAAAATGTACTTTTTAAATTTAATTTAATTTAATATTTAATCTTTAAATACAATAACTTTAAGGAAGTTTTTTAATCGGAGATCGCGACCTTGATCGCTCACGCCTATTCGGTGATAACGTTGCAGAACAAGAAGAATCCGGTGTTAATTGCATTGGTGGCATAGGTGGTCTTTCCAATGATACCTCTACATTAAAATTTTTCACTTGTAGATCATGTGGTGGTGGTGTGAGAGGCCCTTGTGGAGGCAATTCCATTTCTTCTAGCATGCCATCTATGTCAGGAACACATTATAGCAGTTCCTCCATCTATATATATATATATATAAGATTAGAAGTGTATTTATAAATTAAAAATATGTAAGATATATTTTTAATTTATAAATACACTTCTAATCTCGCTATAACGACATTCTCTATAACGAGGGCTCTGTCTCGAGAAAAATTTCCTGTCGAATGTCCCCTCTATTTATAAACAAATGCATATTCAGTTGGTTCAAATTTGGTTAAAATCAATTTTATTTATATAAAATAAAAATAAAAAAGTCACTTCGTATTTAAAATTATATCAATCAGTCGAACATCTTCAAAATTTTAGCTTATATCAATTTTTTGTATTTTACAGTTCAAATTTCTCGTTATAACGAGATTTGAGTGTAAGATGTAAAGAAACTAAAATAACCTCATTTTCATCCCAATTAATGACAAGGACATCATCGTCATCACTCTCATTTTGACTACCAAAAGGGACGGTAGTTCCATCACTGTCATAATTTTTCTCATTCTGTGAGGAACTACTGTTAAAAATTATAAAACCATCAGCTTCAACGGAATCAACAGAATCGTTATCCATTATCTACTTAAAAATAAAATTACAGCAGTTAAAATAAATTTT